>CAIGQV010017602.1:4770549-4802349 GCA_903798115.1 Danio jaintianensis | reverse complement strand
ATATATATATATATAAGCTCTGAAATATCCATATGTTATAAATAATGAAATAAATAATATATATATTAAAACCATTTTAAACTTTTTTTCATTACAAAAAAATTCCAACTTCATAAGTTACAGTTATACAAAACTATGAGTTACAGTATACAAAAACTTTGACTTGCAGTGATTGCCATATGAACACACACACACACACACACACACACACACACACACACACACACACAGGAGTTGTCAAAAAACAGAAAAAAAAACACCACAGCAAATAAATAGAACATACAAAAAATACACAATATAGAAAAATATTACACCACAATAGCACATATTTTGAAATCAGAAACCACAGTGTGAAATACTGTACATAAACAGACACCGTTCACATTTTAGTGTTTCATTCTGTTCTTTGCACTAATAGTCTGTAATATGTCCTGCCACGTCTTCTGATTTCAGTGGAAATTCCATCTACACATTGAATAATGCTGTTTCAAGGCACTTGAGGGAACCATTAAGCATGTTTATTCCGTATTTTGCTTAAATATTGCATTAACTGCAAAAAAAAAAGTTGCTAAGATAGGATGTGAACAATTTAGTAACATAAAATCCCTTCAAATGATCAGATATTAAACAAGAACATAACTGAAATGAAATATAGCACATTTCATAAAAATAAAAGTTAATAGCCTCCATTCAGTTTTGACCACAAACAATGCAGGTGTGACTTAAAAATAAACAAAACCAGAGGGCTAAATGATTGAAAATCTTTCTGCTTCTGTAATTAACATTATAAGTCTCATAGAAATGCGTGTAAATTTCCATGCAATATTAAATGCCTGTGGGGAAGTTCTCAGTAATAATCTCTTGATCTGCAGCAAAAAGTAAAGTCATTATTTGAATAAAAGAAAAATCTAAAGTGCACTATTTAAGCGAAAAAGCACGGAAATTTCTGTAATGTTAATCTCCAGGTCATCGGTGTGGTTTGGCAGAGAGGCTGATACACCTGGCTTCAGGCCTTCCATCTGCACGATCTGAAAGGATGGAGCTCCTGTTCGCTTTTGGTTCAGCTGAAAGTTTATGAGTGAGTCCTATCAGAGTTAAAGCCCGTGTGAGTAATGTTGTGCTGAATTCACTCATTCTGAGAGGCTGTACGGACAGGATCAATTGGGGAAATGAAGTCTTTTCTGTGGCCCAAATAACCGTGTAATTTTCTGCCAAACCATACAGCACAGCACAGAAGTTTATAAAGAGCCTCTCAAAAGTGTGGTTCTGCGGGCACGCAAACCCAGAAAGAAAACAAACAGCTGACATAATGTAAAAGACTTTAATTCCGTCAGGTGGCTTCATTTTGGACATCTCTTTTGTTTGCATAGCTAAAATATTTTAACCCTCAAAAAGGATTCTGGTCTGGTTTGACCCCAAAGAGATAATTTTATTTAATTTTTTAAGCAAAGATTTTAGCAGGGGGACACAATTTTGCAACTATTTTAAGACTCTACCAATAAATAAATAAAATAAAAAAAGAATTAATTTATTAATTAACGTTTATGTATGTATGTATGTATGTATGTATGTATGTATGTATGTATGTATGTATGTATGTATGTATGTATGTATGTATGTATTTATTTATTTTAAAGAAGAATTATTTAAAATGGTGAGGATTTTTTTTTAGATCCAAGTGCGCATGTGCCAAAAAAGGCTTTATATATTTTCTGTCATAAAACAAATGTGATGGAATTTGATGAAATTACTCATTAATATAATATACAGTATGTTCTTATAAATTTCAGTCAGTGTTATTCAAATAATATTTCTCATCTGTCTGTCAATGTGTAATTGTGCATTTCCAAAAAATGTTACATTTTGAAATTGATCAAAAATTGGTAAATTCAGTAAGAACTAAAAAAAAAACAACAACATCGGGGATTTGCTACAATATGGTTGTAGTCGCTAAATGTTATTGTTATGAATACGCGGATTTCTAAAATAATAACGCTTTATGCATGCTAAAGGCGTTATTGGGGTTAATGTATACGTTACTGATCATTCGTATGCACCCAAACGCTTTTCCTGGAGTAACATTTTTGACCCGTTCCGCTCTCCGTTGTTTTACTGTATCTTAGCAACCAGAGACAGCTCAGTTTATTTCTAAGGTCAGTAACGTTAACTGAATTCAACGCCGATTTACAACAGAGTTAGCAAAATAGTTATCCTCTTTTTAGAGGAAAACACTTACGATAGTTGGAGCAGACTTATTTAGTCACGTTTGGTGGTGAGTGATAAACTTTCATATAATTCTAAACACTTTCAAGAAAGTGACATATTTAGCATATTTAATGAGATGTTCATAGTTATCACAATAACTTGTTGAAGTGAACACGCTCCAGTTGAAGAATTTAACGTTAAATTAAATTAAATGAAACGTTAAATTAGCATTCTCGTCTTATATTCTTTATATTTTACTGTATCGTTTTTCCACGTTACATAATCTTAACTGTATAAAATAAAATAAAAATATGGTTCCATAATTATAAATATACCAAATGAAAATAAGGTTTAGTTAAAAGTAATTAACTAAATTAATTTATATTAAAAGTAAAGTTAACGTTAGAGTAGCCATGTTTTTATTTACTAATTGTTTAACCACAATTTTACAACAAATACCATGAATAATTTGTTGTTACCATGGTTCAAATACAAAAGCATGTTTGTTTGTTCATAAAACCTAATCCTATTGTTAATTAATATTACTTAGTACTTTAATATATTATTTAATGTTAAGTACTTAAATTTCTCTGTAACAATGATAAAAAAGAGTGTTATCTTCTTGCCTTTCTACTGTACTTTCATGTTAGGTTAGACTCATCTGGTGTCCATCATGGGGGTGACGCTCTCTAGGGCAATTCAGTGGAGCTCTGAAGGGGATAAACTAGAGAACAGCCCTCTGAATAATGACATACTGACTGAAATCCTGCTCTTCACTGAGGAGTTTAGTGACAGACATCCTCAGGAGGCTAGATTTACATTCAGTGAGCCTCTACAATGGAAAACATCTCTAGAAGTGTCTGATTTCACATCAGATACATACGACATCAGGTAATACCAACAAGTAGAGATGATGTGAGTTATGCATTTGAAAGAATAGTATAACATTCACTTTAGAGAAATTAGTAAGTGCAGGTTCTAATATAATTTTCGTAATATATTTGTAAAACTACATTTTGTTCATATTGTAGTTTTTAAGATAAATGTATATATTTTTCTAGTAGATTAAAGTCAAATGCTTTCTCAAAGTACTGCTTTTTTTGTTAATCCTATTGTTGTTTTTTCACTCAACCTTTTTTTTTTTCTCTTTTTCAGAGAAGAATCAGTTATGTCCCAGGAGTGTGATGATAATGGATGCCCCCTTCTCCTTCTGAATCCACCGGACATCACAGTGCACTCATTCTACCACCTCTCTAACATTCTTCAACTAAATAAAAATAAAAATATGAAGGAGGTCCAGACCTGTTTAGAGGGTAAGATGCAGGAAGAGAAAATGCTGTATTGCATTTTCTATATAACATTTTGAAACACTAATAGTTTTAATAAGAATAATGTTGTTCATCTTGTTTTAATGTTAGTAAATCTGGAGTTTTCTAAATGAACTGTTGTGTGTAGTAGATAAGTCATTTGCATAAACATTGTCCATATAATGTCTTTTCACACAACCTTTCCTTTACAGACTTTCATCACTTGTCAAATGTGCTGCATTCAATCATTTCCTAGTGTGAAACCAGTTCACACAATAAACACTATCTGTATATCTGCATTTTCTTTCCCTCAGAAAAACCTTGCAGCTGAAGCTGTAATTAAATATTTAGAATAACTCTTTCAATGAATATAAGATATAACTTAACACATTTGTAAGGTCACATAGATCATGCATTTATACTTATATTGTTCCTGCAATTTTCTGTACATTTAGAATAAATTTTAGTGTTAAAGACTGGGTGAGTCAAAATTTGTTAGTGAAAACATTCATGCTCAGATTTCATTCTCATGGTTTAGGAATGAGACCAATTGTTGTGTACATGATAGTAAAATAGTGACAGTTTCGCAGTTCTCATTACTTCAGTCACTACTTTTGTAATGCAATATGTGAGATCCCAAGTTCTGCACAGATGCAAGATCCCATTGTGAAAATCAGGAATTATTTAAGTATGACTTTTATTTTTATTTTTATTTTTTTAATTTTTTTAATACAAACAAAATTGTGTAATTCTTTGGAACATGAAACCAATAAGCTAAATCATGCTAGCAACATGTTAATACATGCAGTAAGCAAAGTGATTAAACATGCCAGCAGTGTACCAAAATATGCTAGTAACTTGTTAAGAGCATGTTAGCAACATTGTATTAACTTGCTGAAACATGAAAGCTGCTTGCAATGTGTTAAAATGCAACATAATGCTAGCTAACTATCTGTCTTTCTGTATGATAGACTGCATGTCCTTAAAATACCCTAAAAACGTCTATTTATTAAACCCACAACCTATTTCAAACTGAACACCTTTCAAACTATAGAATATTTGTTAAGTTCATGAAGTTGACCCAGTTGGCTCATTATGTTAATGATGCAACTTAACTTAGAACTATTACTTAATTACAAATTCAACAATTATACAAATGCAAAAAATACATTGTCACAACTGTCAATCATTCTTTTGGATACTGTTTTTAGGGTACTTTTTGTCTTTCTGAAATCCTAAGATTACTTTTAAACATTTTTACTGCAGCTTTTGACTAACATTTAACATTGCACATAAACATTTAGTGCATTCTAATTTATCCCAGTGGTTTTGGACTATCTGGTTCCGTGAAGATTCCTGGGATAAAACTTGCAGTGAAAGAAAAAGCAAAGATGACTTAAAGTGCTTTTGTATGTTTATGATTAACAGCTAACAGGGAGCTACTGAAGAAGATCTATGAAGATAATATATTTGATATCTTGCATCAGCTAGACGAGAAGCTGTTAGACATTGCTGTCAAACCAATAAACAGGTAAACTCTCTCTGTGTGCATATACCGTATACTGCCTTTAATCAAAATAATCACCCATGCCCTATGTTTATACAATTTTACCATACATTTAAATGATTTCTTTTGTATTTGTACTTTTTTTATCAGTTGCAACATTTTATAAGTAAATGTATTGTTTTGAAGTTTGTGCATGCATTTATAGTTATTTTATTGTTACCCCTTAATGAGCTGTATTTTGTTTCTGTGTTGTGTGTGTATTTTTGCCCAGAGAGGGCAGGCTAAGCCCAGCAGCTGTTAATACAGAGGTAGACCTGTTGAAGACATTCTCTGGAACAGGAGAAATCCGTGTGCTGAAGTCTGTGCGCTACACATCAGGTTTGCATTATCCTCACTTTCCCCCCTTTCCATCACTTCTGCTCACTTTATCTCGTTCTGTCACTCACTCACTTCCAGACTTCTTTTCACCCTCAATCTGATTAATCTTGTTTCTCCCTTACATATTTTTCCCTCACTTTCTCTTCCTCTCTGTGAGTCAATGCTGGGCACAAATGATTGAAGTTTTCTGGCATGAATGAGAATGTTTATGTGAGATTTTTCTTTCTTTCTTAAACTGGTTCAATTGGACCGAAATTGTACAGTAATTTAGATTTTAGGGAAAACAGAGGCAACATGCATAAAAGCAAATGCCTGAATAACACACTGCTGTGATACAGTAGATGTCCACTGTACCCAAATCTAGTGTATTCAATGAGCATCAAACAAACAAACTTAACCAAATCAAGGTATAAAATAAAGCAGACTTGAACCTAGATAATGCATAACATGAACATGAACTCGCCAAAAAGCAAGTTACAAAGCTAGACAAAAAACACATGAGGGCTATACAGGTATATAACAAACATAAACGGTCACATTGTCATGTTCACCAGCGATCAAGGACTTCAGAGATCGCTGGTGAACTACAAATCATCACAATCTACAATTCCCATCATTCCGCCACACACACCCGGTTTCCACTTCCACTCATCACACACACAGCTGCATCCGATCACTACTCATTGTTTGGACTATTTATACACCCTGCACCCGTCTAGTCTTGGCTCAGTCGTTGATTGTTAGTATGTTGTCTGGTTTATGTTGGTATTGATGGTATGTTTAGCTCATGTTTAGTCATAGTTCCCGATCATAGTTTGTTGTTTTGTTTATTTGTTATTTTGTTACTTTTTGTACCTGGATGTCCTGTTTTTGCACGATGTCCTGTTTTTGTATGACAACTCACCATTAAATGCACATGGATCCTACCTCTTGTCCCGTCTGCAATACCTCCCGGTAACGTGACACACATAGTATAAACAAACCAATAGGGTTTTGCCACATACAACATGGGAACCAGTGACGTCAAAGACACATGAACAAAAGAAGTACATCAATAGGGCAAAGGGAACCAATGGGGAACCTGGGCCATGGAGCAATGGTGAACGTTACGGTTACTACGTAACTTAGTTAGTCGTGGTCTGGTGGTTAGAGAGTTGGACTTGTAAGCAGAAGGTTGTGGGTTTGAATCACAGTGCCAGCAGACAATGACTGAAGTGTCCTTGAGCAAGACACCTTACCCCCGTTTGCTCTGCAGTGATAATTGGCCTCTGCATAATACTTGTAAGTCGCTTTGGATAAAAGCGTCAGCCAAATGACTAAATGTAAATGTAACCCTCGTTCCCCGAGGGGGGGAACGGAAATGCTATGTGTAAAACTTCCACTATGGGGATTTCGTCAGAAGCCAATCATCTGAAAGAGTAATAAAACGGGCCAATGAAATGAATTGGTGGCGTCAGCGTACACAGCTGGCAGCAATCACAATTATTCGTGTATAAAGATGCCAGCCGTGCATAGCAAAGACACCTTTTCTAGCTGAAGAGCCGAACTTGAGGCGCAACCGCTTGTGGCGAAGGAACATAGCATTTCCGTTCCCCCATACGTAGTAACCGTAACGTTCCCCAGCGGGAGGGGAACTTCAATGCTATGTGGAAAAACTTCCATTATGGAGAAATGTATGGAAAACGCCACAGCGATTGAACCTTACTACATCACTGGTGAGAGGTTTGCCAGGCTATCAGCGTGAGCTCACCATCATCACCAGAGACGCAGCCCTCCAACGTGTCCAATGGCCCTAACTTACCTTACTTACCTGTGAAGCATTAAAAGGCTTATTTATATTTTTGGGGGAGTCATAAAAAATCCACCTAGTTAAGTTTCTAGGAATTTTAAAATACGACAGTACATTGGGAAAGCGTGCAGTCCCGATAGGGAGGACGCTGCGGAGGCCACCTGCTGCCCAATGGGGAGACCTTTTGGCAAGAAGACATATGGACTAACCCTAGGAAGGGGGAGTACACATATGAAGGATGGTTAGCGGGGAGGGAAGACACGGGCCCACCTAAGAGGAGGGAACTATACCGTGGCTGAGTGAAGCATATGGGATCGCCAGTGGGGTTCTTGCATATCAGGCACCTGTACCCAGAATGCGGGCTGACCATGTGGGCATGCCAACAACGCAATGGGCCAGGCACCTGACTCCTCCGCTGAGTCAGATGCTGGGGGCCTCGGAGAAACTCTGTAGGGTTCGCCAAGTGGGGAACTCAACTGAACAGAATAAAAAAAGCGCACATATCTCTGTGTTAGAGAGAAAAGCGCAGCAAGCGTGTTACAACACCAAACCGAATTTCCTCATTCAGCGGCGTTAACCAGCACACGTGAGGAAATCGGCTCCACTCGAAGACTATAAAATCTCGCAAATGTATTAGTTGTTGCCCAGCCCGCAGCTCTACAGATATCTGTTAGAGAGGCGCCGCGTGCTAATGCCCAAGAAGAAGTGAAGCTCCTAGTGGAGTGCGCTCTCACTCCCGGGGGACACGGCTCGCCCTGGCTCCGATAAGCGAGGGAGATGGCATCCACTATCCAGTAGGCCAACCTCTGTTTGGATACGGCACTTCCCTTCTGCCGACTGCCGTAACAGACAAAGAGCTGCTCAGAGGATCTAAAGCTCTGAGTGCGGTCCACAGAAAATGCCTCCAGGTCCCCGACCCTCTTGATCGATGCCAACGCGACCAGCAGAGCTGTCTTTAAGGACAGAAATCTCAAGGATACTGAGTCGAGTGGTTCAAACGGATCTCCACGTAAGCTCGTAAGCACTACCGAGAGATCCCAAGAGGGCATGACAGGGGGGCGGGGTGGATTTAATCGCCTCGCGCCTCTAAGGAACCGGATGACGAGGTTATGCCTTCCCACGTTGCCACCATCCACCGCGTCATGATGAGCGGAAATGGCAGCAACGTAAACCTTCAGTGTGGAGGGTGACAGCCTCTGCTCCAACCTATCCTGAAGGAAAGAAAGCACAACGCTGATCTGGCAAGTTCGGGGGTCTTCTCGGAGAGAAGCGCACCATTCAGTGAATAGACTCCACTTCAGGGCGTAGGCATGCCTCGTAGAGGGTGCTCTAGCCTGAGTAATAGTGTTAATCACCGCAACCAGTAGGTCACCTAAGTCTTCCTTGCGCCGTCTATGGACCACACGTGGAAGTTCCAAAGATCTGGGCGTGGGTGCCAGAAGGTGCCCTGTCCCTGAGAAAGAAGGTCCTTCCTCAAAGGGATCTGCCGGGGGGGGGCCGTCGCGAGGAGAGAGAGTTCTGATATCTAGGTCCGGTTGGGCCAGAGGGGCGCAACTAGCAAGACCTGCTCCTCGTCCTCCCTGACTTTGCACAGTCTCTGCGCGAGTAAGCTCAATGGGGGGAACGCGTATTTGCGCATGCCCCGAGGCCAGCTGTGAGCCAGTGCATCCGTGCCGAGGGAGCCCTCTGACAGGGAAAAATACCACTGGCAATGGGTGCTCTCGGGGGGAAGCAAACAGGTCGACCTGGGCTTCTCCAAAGCGCGCCCATATCAGCTGAACAGACTCGGGGTGGAGCCTCCATTCTACCGGACGTGGAAGAGCGCATCGGCTGCACGATTGAGCTCGCCAGGGATGTGAATGGCACACAGCAATTTCAGCCGCGTATGACTCCAGAGGAGCAGACGGCGAGCGAGCTGAGACATGCGGCTGGAGCGGATACCCCCCATGCGGTTGATATACGCCACCGTCGCCGTGCTGTCCATCCTGACCAGCATGTGCTTCCCCTCTAGCACCGGTAAAAAACGGCGCAGAGCTAGATACACTGCCAACAGCTCCAGGCAATTGATATGCCAATGCAACCGAGTTCCTTTCCACGGACTCGCAGCTACATGCCCGCAACACACGGCACCCCAGCCCTTGCTGGAAGCATCCGTCGAGATGACAACATGCTTGGACACTTGTTCTAGAGGCACTCCGGCCTGTAGAAATGCAGGGTCCGTCCAGGGACCCGATCGTGAAGCCAGTGCTGAAGTGGTCTCATATGGAGCAACCCGAGCGGCGTGACAGCGGCTGCGGATGCCATATGGCCCAGGAGCCTCTGAAATGACTTCAGAGAGACCACAGTTTTCCTGTCGAACTCCCTCAGACAGGTCAGCATCAGTTCGGCTAAGCATCCTCATGGTGATCGAGTCCAGCTCCAACCCGAGAAAAGAGATTCTCTGCACGGGGGCGAGCTTGCTCTTTTCTCTGTTGACCTGAAACCCCAACCGGTTGAGGTGCTGGAGCACCCTGTCTCTGTGCATAATCAATTGATCCCGCGAGGGGGCTAAAATCAGCCAGTCGTCAAGATAATTGAGTATGCTGATGCCTGCAAGCCGAAGGGGCGCCAGGGCACCCTTAGCGAGCTTGGTAAAAACCCGTGGAGACAGAGAGAGCCCGAAGGGGAGGACCTTGTACTGCCATGCTCGACCTTCGAACGCAAACCTCAGAAACTGGCGGTGGCGTGGAAGAATGGAGACATGAAAGTACGCGTCCTTCAGGTCTATTGCTGCAAACCAATCCTGAGGACGGACGCACCGGAGGATGCGCCTCCACGTGATCATTCTGAACGGCAGCTTGTACAGACAGCTGTTCAAAAGCTTCGCGGTCCGTTTACGAGACTTAACGGCGCCCTGGGATGGGGGCGCTGGACGCCTGCGGGGTGCTCGACGCTGCCGCTTCGCCGGAGGAGCGGGCGGGGTTGGCGGAGCAGGTCTTGAAGCCGCAGGCGGGCGCCCTCGGCGAGGAGCAGCCGAGGTGGATGGTTCGGCGGGAGGAGCGGTCTTACAAGCCCACCGATAGATGAGTTCACCTATTGCACTTGACTGCTCCTTCACCGCCGTGAACTCCTGGGTGAATTCCCCGACGGTGTTGCCAAACAGGCCAGCCTGGGATATGGGTGCGTTAAGAAAGCGAGCTTTGTCAACGTCACGCATATCAGCCAGGTTTAGCCAGAGGTGGCGTTCCTGGACCACTAATGTGGCCATCGTCCTTCCCAGGGCACGCGCAGCCGACTTGGTGGTACGCAGAGCATAGTCGGTTGCGGTGCTGAGCTCATGCATTAAGCCTGGGTCGAAACCACCCTCGTGCAGCTGGGCCAACGCCTGCACCTGGTAACGCTGATACGTGGCCATAGCGTGCAGGGCAGAAGCAGCCTGGCCCGTGGCTGTGTAGGCTCTGGCCCTGAGGGACGCAGATAACCTGTACGCCTTGGACGGGAGATGAGGCATTGCCTTCTTCTTAGCCTCCACATAACACCCATCTAGTAGGTCCGGCCGTGGGGCTGGGGGATAAACCATCTCCAGACCCACAGCCGAAGTAGCCCGGGAAAGCACGGCCATCATATCTGCCTCTAGATCCGACGCCTCGCTCACCGTCCCGGAGGGAGGGAGTGGGTTCAGATAATGACAGCCCACCCTCTGATGCAGCAATGGACATCTGGTCCCCTGTGTCATCGAGTGAGAGGGCGACCATCTGAGATGATGGAGCGCTTCTCTTACTCGAAGCTTGGATGGAGCACGCTGATGAGTGGGAGGTCCGCGAGCCCGAAGGCAGCGGATTGACTCCCACTGTAACCCTCAGATCTGCGGGGGACAACAGGGGTGGTTCATCCTTTTACAAGAACGAGCCGCGACCTTAGCTGCGCAACAGACATGCCATCGCAGTGATGGCATGCACTGCCCGCGAGCACCGCATTAACATGCTGGACCCCCAAACATGTCACGCAGTGCTCGTGCCCATCATCCGGGGACAGAAAACCAACGCATTCAGAAACGCACGGTCGGAACGACATCTTTAAAAAGACGCTCTGCACGACCGTGTTGCTCTTTTAGGAAACTTGCTTCCTATACTCACCGCTCTAGAAGGACCGGACCAGAGAATGCCCAGGCAAGGGAGAATAGCCCAGCTCGACCGTCTGCCACTGCGTTGTCACAAACTCTGGAACCGGGAGAAACAGCCTGTTGAAACACCGGCAGCTTTCTCGTTCTCTCTCTCTATCTGTCTCTCAAAGGAGGTTTAGAGGAACCCAAGGACTCTCTCAGTAGCGTGTTCGGCTCTGAAAGCGAAAAGGTGTCTTTGCTATGCACGGCTGGCATCTTTATACACGAATAATTGTGATTGCTGCCAGCTGTGTACGCTGACGCCGCCAATTCATTGGCATTTCATTGGCCCGTTTTATTACTCTTTCAGATGATTGGCTTCTGACGAAATCCCCATAGTGGAAGTTTTTCCACATAGCATTGAAGTTCCCCTCCCGCTGGGGAACTGTGGTGCATTGGTGGAACTGACACCAGTGCTGAGACTTCCCATTATTAGATATCTAAAATAATAAATGCAATATTCTTAAGTCAAAGTGCATTTTAATTTCTTCAAATAACAGAGTAAAGTACAAAAGAAGGTAATCATTTATTAAATGAATCTCGGGAGAAAAGAATAAAAAACACGTTTCGGCTGTTGACAAGGCTCACGACTATAATGTTTGTTTTTTCTTTTCTCCTGTGATTTATTTAATAAATTACTGAGTGCAAACCTTCTTTGGTACTTGATATTTGGTCAAAGCACCAAACTTATCTGAGAGAGTGCGGTAATCTACATTTGATTGCATTTTGATTTTCTAACATAATGACAGGGGGGGGCAGTCGTGGCCTGGTGGTTAGAGTGTTGGACTCGTGATCCGAAGGTTGCTGGTTCGATACTCGGTACCAGCGGGAATTGGGGGTGGGGGGAGTGAATGACCAGCACTCTCCACCACCCTCAATACCACGACTGAGGTGAGTCCCTTGAGCAAGGCACCGTTCCCCCCAACTGCTCCCCGGGCGCCGCAGCATGGCTGCCCACTGCTCCGGGTGTGTGTTCACGGTATGTGTGTGTTCACTAACTGTGTGTGTGCACTTGGATGGGTTAAATGCAGAGCACAAATTCCAAGTATGGGACACCATACTTGGCCACACTTCACTTCACTTCACTTCACTTCACATAAAATCATCAGCCATTTATCAAGTATATCTGTTTGACCACTTGTTAATGCAAGCCAATCACATGGTGGCAGCTCAGTTCATTTAGATATGGTCTAGATCAGGGGTGCCCTGGAGGGCCGGTGTTCTGCATAGTTTAACTCTAACCTCAAATAGACACACACTAGCTAATCAAGTCTTTTACTATGTTTGCTAAAACTTCCTGGAAGGTGGTTTAGGCAAGTTGGAGCTAAACACTGCAAGACATCAGCCCTTCAGAACAGATTTTATGCACCCCATATCTAGATTATTTGTAGTAGCTCAAATCAAGCAATAGAACGAGGAAGAACGTTTTACAAATGGCTTGGTTATTATTGTCAGACAGACTGATCTGAGTATTTCTGGAACTATTGTTCTCCTGGTTCATCTCCAGGGCTTACACAGGACAGTCTGAAAGATATTGCTTTGTTGATGTTAGAAGACAATGGGCAGAATGGTTTGAATTGAGAGAAAGACTACACTAACCCAAATAGCCACTTATTGCACACGTTGCCGGGTCTGATGAGTCTCGATTCAAATGCTTTTAAATGATAGGGTCACAATTTGGAGTAGACAGCATGAAACAAACAGCACAGGCTGCTGCTTATGGTGGCATAATATGTGTGGTGAATATTTTTGTACATGCTTGCACAGCCCTATGTACGTGGCCATGTCCATCTCTATCTCTTTATGACTACAGTGTACGTGGCATGTCACAAAGCTCAAATAATCTCAAACTGGTTTCTTGACCATGAAAATGAGTTCACTATACTCAAGTAGCCTCCCTAATTCAATAGAGTACCTTTGGGGTGTAGTGGTGGAATGGGAGATATGGATCAGCATCTTGAATCAATGCCATGAATTCCAGCTGTTCTGAAAGAAAAAGGGGGTTCAACCAGGTACTAGTATAAAGTATACTAGTAAAAAATCTTGTTTTCTGAACATGAAGTGAATTTATGCATAAAAACTTGAAAAATAGTCGAGTTATCTTCTTTTGAATTATAGTAAGTTTATTTTTCTAACCACATTTGCAGATAACTTGTATTAAGCTTAACTGCTTATTGAAATATTAATTGAAATACTCAAAACCCTGGAATGTTACTGGGGGTTATTACAAGACTTGATATGATTCTTTGTCTTATGAAGGGTTCATTCATTCATTCATTTTCTTTTCGGCTTAGTCCCTTTATTAATCTGGGGTCGCCACAGCGGGATGAACCGCCAACTTATCCAGCATATGTTTTACGCAGCGGATGCGCTTCCAGCCGCAACCCATCTCTGGGAAACATCCATACACACCCATTCACACACATACACTACGGACAATTTTAGTTTACCCAATTCACCTATAGCGCATGTCGTTGGACTTGTGGGGGAAACCGGAGCACCCGGAGGAAACCCACGCGAACACGGGGAGAACATGCAAACTCCACACAGAAATGCCAACTGACCCAGCCGAGGTTCGAACCAGCGACCTTCTTGCTGTGAGGCGAACGTGCTACCCACTGCGCCACCGCGTCGCCCCTTATGAAGGGTTGAGTTAACTAAAATACAAAAAATAGATTTGAAATTAGATTATTTTTATTCTCAATTAAAGATGCATTGCATCATTATTGCTTTTGCTTTTAATTTATTAGTTTAAACTCAATACATTTTTGTGTACTGTACTGTATGTGAGAAATATGCTCACATTAAGCTGATCTACTGTAACAAAAACGAGATGAACACCACTAATGTGGCTGTTACTGATGATGTACAGGGCTGAAGGCAGCAACAGAAAGAGTGCTGCTGAGTTAAGCGTGGCCACTGAACCATCACCGCTCCCCCAGGCCAACAAGAAATTGAATCAAGCGGGGTTGGAGTCAGATAACTCAAAAGATGGATCTGTAGAGACAACTGAGGTGACAGCCGGCCCCAGTGAAATGCTCACAGTCTCACTTTTAGAGTCAAACCTCATGCAGGTGCGCGGGGCCCACTTCCCTGCTGATGCAAAACAAACAGTCTGCCATAAATTAAATCAAAACCAACTGATATCAGAGTTCAGGAAGACTGTGTTTTCAGAGAATTCACATAATGACTATGGAGACATCGAGAGTGTTCAAGGTGAAAATCATTGGAGGTACTCAAACAAGCAGGCAAATTAGACCTCTAGAGTGTAATCAAACTATTTTGAGTTAAACAGATGCACTATTTTCTTGACAGCAGCAGAAGATCTTTCCAAATAGGTACTTTGATATAAGTACAACCATGGCCAATTTAAATGAAACAAGTGATGAAAGTGTTTTGCTCCCATGATTGTTTGGACATGTTTAATTTGTGGTGCAGATGGTGTAAGATGATGCAGAAGTGTTCCAAGGAAATGCAGATGCACCAGACACTTTCTTATGAACACACTAAAACACATTTTAACAAATATGTGGAATAGATATCACCTTTAACTGCAAATTAACCATGTATACTCTTAACAGCTGAACTGTCCACCCTATTCCACCCACACCGCATTCACTATTTACTTCTATTTTCAAAATATATTTATTATCTTTTTTTTTCTCTGTCATTCTGTTGCACTGTAGAAACTCTGTCACGAAAACAAATTTCTCGTATGTGTGAACATACCTGGCAATAAAGCTCTTTCTGATTTATTGAATAGAGAATAACACACTCTATTTGTAAAGCTGCTTTGGAACAATACGTATTGTTAAACGCACTATACAAATAAACTTAAATTGAAATGTTTCCCTATACCCTCTATAGACTTACATAGCTCTCATTCTTTCGGGTAAACATTTTAAATACTGTAGGTACAGTATGAGCTCTTCAGAATGGAACTCTGGTAAAAAAAAAATAATCTACTTTTTGCGAAAACTATTAAAAAAATTTTTTTTGTGTGTAGTATTTTTTAAGTAAAACCAAGTAGCTTTCAATTACAAACTTGAACTCAGTTTGAAACATACATGGGGAAATCGTTCTCCAAAAGAACTAAGACTGAACCTTGCTAGTTTTATCATTCTAAATTCTGATAGATACAATGTGTATTGGCTTACAGTGCAATGTATTGTTTAATGCTTTTTTATGATGTTAATTGCAAAGCTTGAAATTTTATATTTTTGGAAACATTTTAATCCCATTCAAATCTATGTAATAAACCAGTAGGGTTAAACGTAATATAAAATAAATCCAAAAGTAGTCCGAAAACATTACCTAAAATGAGTAATCTAACAAATTGTTACTAAAAACAATTTTCCCATGTACATTAGTTTGTAATTCATAAGACAGTCTACAGTTACTAAGCACTGTTGGCTGTTCAAAATAAGTCTGTCTCTTACTCACACTCACTGTTCAAGCCACCAACATTAGTGGCAATGCTGGAATATCCTTTAAATATAACATGTCTATATTCATGCCTCCATAACAGGGAAACCATTACATATGTCAGATTTCAGTTTACAAAGAGATTCATAAGTTCTTTCTCTCTCCGAGGAGGATGGGCAGATATGCTGTGCCATAACAATCAACTGTTTTTGGAAAAAAGAGAACGGCCTGCAAATTTGGAATGATGGATGTGGTTTCTTTTGAAAAATGTGTCCCTGTATGCTGAGCAAAATTGGAAGCTTTTATGCAAATAAATAGGGGGGAGGCCGTGTGGATGCAACAGGCGGTTTGGAGCATGTGGAGTATCGGTGGGGGTGTTTGGCGATGGTGATTTATCTTGGGGTTATGTCTGCAGCAGCTCAGTCCTGAAGAGCAATCAGTCTTCTTCACTGGCAGAGATACATGGACGCAGTGTCCATCTGCCCCTTTTGGGAGCCTATACACTGGATAAACTATTCAAAATGGAAGTACAGATTTTTACTTTGTGAGGTGACACTGAGGCACTAATTTAACATTTGACACATTATACGTACAATAAAATATGGGTTGTTGACATGACATTGGATTTTAACTGTCACACATGACAAAAATGAATAGTTAGTATCATTTACAATGCGGTAAATGGTTAAACATTTCTTTCCTTCCATGAACCTCCTGTTATAAAAAACTGCTGTTACTTTTTTTTTTGCGTTTCGAGCCAAAACTCAAAACTGTCCTATGGTGTTACTGTCTCAAACATTCATTCATTCATTTTTCTTCAGCTTAGTCCCTTTATTCATAAGGGGTCACCACAGCGGAATGAACCGCAAACTTATCCAGCATATGTTTTACACAGCAGATGCCCATCCAGCTGCAACCCAGTACTGAGAAACATCCATACAACTCATTCACACACATACACTACAGCCAATTTAGTTTATTCAATTCACCTATACCGCATGTCTTTGGACTGTGGGGGAAACCAGAGCACCCAGGGGAAACCCACGCGAACACGGGGAGAACATGCAAACTCGAACCAGCGACCTTCTTGCTGTGAGGCGACAGTGCTAACCACTGAGCCAACGTGTTGCCCTGTTTCGAACATAGTTAAATAAAATACAGCTTTTATAAATGTTAAAGAAAATTGTAAAATCATTAATAAATACTTCTGGCATAATTTTACAAGTTGCCATTTTAGTAAATGCCAATAAATGTTTTTCGTCCATATATTTAGAAAAAAACAAACAAACAAAGGAACTTTATACATTTTGTCACATACAGTATTTAACTTTTTTGGAATCGCTATAAAATTGGTGGTTATAAATTTTCCTTGGGTGACACACCTGTATAATTGAAAATGTCCAATAAGTCCAACAAGTCATGGAGAAAAAAATGTTATTCATAGTTAAATGTAAAATAAATTAGCTATTAGTGTTAGAGTTGTTTTTCTCAATTTGTCCTATGTCACACCATATAATGTATTTAATGTACAATTTTGTAAACATGTAAAAAGAAATAAACCCAGTAAAGAACTGATAAAGTTAGTGACACTTTATATTTTCAAATTACATAAATATATGTATTTTATCTTAAAGAAAATAGTGTTTTATAAAAAAAGCATTTTTACTGCCTGTTTGTCAACTACTCTTATACAAAGTTCTAAAGCATAAATCCTGCCTCCACAGATTATGTGTTCTCCAATGGTTGTCGCTCTCCTCCCTGGAGGCAGATGGATGGAGAGATCTGCTCCCTCATAATTGAGACCTGTGACACAGAGCCCACACTGTTCATCACTTGCAATACTAATGGAGTTTTCCTGGATGAGGTGAGAAAACTGAAAGTAATAACATTTGATGTGTCAGCTTTGGATAGCTCTGGGAACACAATTCTCTTGTATGTCAAAGCAAAACACAAATCTGCAACATGGGTGTCAAAAAATTTGCTACATAATGTATTATCTGTCATTATTGATCAGTAGACATTTCCTTAGTTGATTATATAATGTATTTTTATCATGAAACCAATTAGGGGTGCTTGATCATCTAAACAGGGCTTATCCCAACAAGCCTGACCTGAGCACATAGCAAATGGAAATTAATGCATCCCATCGGAATGCTGAGTGATGCAATATGAGTTTTCTGAACCTCAAATGTGTCAAGCTGTCAAGGGAGCAGATTTTGGTAGACAACTTGAACATACAAAATTTCCTCATAATGTGTTTGAAAGGTATGGTATACAGACACTTTTCCAAAACATGAGGTAAGCGAAGCTGAAGTTTGGACATGACAGTTATGGGATTCTGTTCCAGATCTGCTTCTCTAGCTGTGTTCAGTGTTTCAAGCCGCCTCACAGATCTAAAAATGTGTGTAATTATTTAAATGCAAAATTTTATGCGCCACAATAAATTTCAGCATTTTGTAGTTTGGCGCAAACTTTAACGGTCCCATGAAGTGCTTTGAAATGTGCATTTTTACTCCATGTTTGACATAATCTCAAGTGAAAAAGAAGCGGGACAAAGTGTAGCTCCTCCCCTTTTTAAAAACAGCCAATAGCGTTTTGTTTTATCACCGCTCTGCCAGTGAGAGTGGTTGAACTCAAGCGCATCAAATGTGAAGTAGTGTTGCACGATACCAAAATTTTGACTTTGATATGATACGATACCTAAATTAAATATCACGATACCGATACTAAATCGATACTACGCCATAATTTTTTTTACAGCATTTGCTGTAAGCTGAAACAGAGTAGAACCATTTTTTTTAAAGTAAAACAAATATAGAAATAAAAATAATAAATTTGTCAGCACTCCAGCCGAGCTGTTCTAACATAAATAAAATAAATAATAAAATACATTTTAAAAAATCATATATAATTACATATCTATATATTAATATAGGGGTGAATGATGTGACATGCATTTTTAGCTGTCCATGATTTCATCTACTATGGGTATTTGTTAAAAAGATATACATTTATGTTGTTCCTCTGACAAGATATTATTACAGCATCCCACAGCTTTAGATGAAGTTTCTTTCTTAGTGTGTTTTCGTTTTAAAATAACATTTTAGAATGAAAATGCTCCTCGTCCAGACATTTCCAAGAAAAACGATCTTTACACTACACTCAAAAACTACTTATTTAAAATTATATAAATCAACATAATTATTTAGATTTTTTAGGACAACTTAGTTGTTTTATGTTCAATCCACTTAAAAAAAACAAAAAAAAACCTAATAAGTTAACTTCATATTGTCACAACACAAATATATTGTGTGGAATCCAGCGTTTTTTTTTTTTTACAGTGTATACACCCTAAAACACATGATACGTGACCATTCATGTACACAGGGAATGCATATATTTTGCTGGCATTCTTGCCACCTACCAGTTGCGTAATGATCATATGGGACTTAACACATCAGGCAATGATACGCAATAGTCCAGAAGACCAGAGAGCAATTGTGTTTAGCCATGCCTTTGTTTTCAAAAGTCTGCGTTTCAATCTGTACAAACTGAAATGAAACACTAGCATTTCCAAACTAAAACAGGGTCTTCAGAATTTTCAAAACACTCTGTTTTCATGGGTCTAAGATGTTGGAGTAGTCGTGTGGACACCTGGCATATCTTGACAGAACTTACGTGTTTTAAAATGAAAATGTTTAAACGGCACCATAGTTTACAAGCTTTCTTAGACTACCTCAGAGATGGGAAAGGTCTGATTTTTACATTTTCATTAGAAGCAGATTACACATTGGTAATAAAAAAGTGTAATATATAAAAAGCCCCTTCAAATTTGTGTTCTCCTCCTCCTCGTCTCTTTGTAAATGTCTATTTCTTGTCCTCATTTGTGCTCTGTACTCAATGCTTTGTGGCACTCACCTGTTTGTTGTCAATTTGATGTCAGCTATAATTTACTGCAAATGGCATTGATGTTAATTATCGAGATTAGATATTTAATCAGAACAATTCACCTCTAAACCTTAGGCATTAAGAGTTCATAGTATACGTAGTCATGTCTGTGCATGAATGTCAAGCTGATGACATTTACAGTATGTGTGTTTATCAATGTGAATCCCTCTTGCACTTTCAGTTGTAACTCACATCTCAGCCAAAAATGCTAATACATGACTGGAAATGTCATCAATCTCTGGGTTTACACTTACAGTTTGATTTGATGTTCCAGGGACTCAAAGGAGAAGGAGGTGAAAAGTCCTATTATGCAGTGGAGTCGTATGATAGTCCTATAATAATTGAAGTCTTCAAAGACATTGTCACACTGCTGAAAAACAAGTCTCCCCGCTTTGCTGAGGCTGCTGATGAAGAGGTATTGGAATACTGCACTTTCATCTCTTTCAACAGTATAAGCTGTGCCTTATTTCCTCAATCGTCAGTTTAATAGTAAGAATTGGCATTGTTGGGTTTTCATTTTTCTGATCGTTTCAGTTATTCTCTTCAACTGCTCTTGGTTTTAAAATGCTCCAGATGGCAATTTCTAAACATATGACAGTGGTTTCAATATAGTGTCTGCTCCACACCACAGAGCTTTGGATGTCAGATCCGTGCTTTAGGCAACCCTAACATGTGAAATTACATAATTCACAGTTACACACTAATCATCCAAAATTTGACAGCACAATTGTGGCTTATATAATGCATCTGCTGATGTTAAAAGTGACATTAGTGTTCATAAATCGTGCATCTCTGATGCAGGATGGTTTCTTCATCTAACTGAAAGCACTTAAACTGCAGATCAGTTTTTGAGTTTTGAAAAAGCTTGGAGCTTAATGATGGTGGTCTGGAGAGCCTGAGTGTTCAGGCATTAGAGACTAATGACATCATCATGTGAGTATGCCATACACATGCAGCCATTAGACTGTCTAAGAAACAAAAGAAAAGGTAAAGAAGCCAAAGATGTCAACAGAAGTAGAAGTCTGCAGTTAGTAAAATGAGGTGGTGTTATCCATAGTGCATTGCTCCTAGGGGCCGAAGGCTGCATTTATAAATAGACCCTTCTTGACAGGATCATTTCCTTATTTTATATGATTAGTGTAATCTATATAAAGAAAGCAAGGGGATGGATAGTTTTGTTTTGATTTAGTTATTGTCGTAAGGTACGCGCACATGTTACACATAAATGACATATGTTACAAAATATTGAGCAGAACTATCATTTAAATAAAACTATCTGTTTTAGAAGAGACATTATTGTCAAGTATGTTACCCATACTTCAAAATTGCCCTCTGCATTTAACCAAAGGCTATAGATATACAAAGACAGTTTACTCTCATTACTATAAATGGGGTAAATCACAATATTCAATATGACCGCCATGGAGAAGGAAGTCCTGCCTTTTAGATTAGCCAATCGTCAATCTTTGTAGTTTTGGATGTAGGGTTTGTACAGATTCGCTTGTTTGTTATGGCAATCCCTGTCAATTGGCATCTACTGCGTGCTTGCTAGACTTTTGACAGGAAAAATGACATTGCCTCACATTCCATTACATATCGGGGTCTATCATACACCCGGCACAATACAGCACCAAGTGCATTGAACGTGATTTTCTGCTATTTTCATTTTTACGTTTTGCACCACGTTGTTTAAATAGCAAATCCATTTGCGCCACTTTGTGGACTCATGGGCGTGCTGGTCTCAAAAGGAGGTGTGTTAAGGCACAGTAGCTATGTTTCCATCCAAAAATGCTAATTAACTTTATGCGCAAAACTGGAATATCGCATAAAAGATGTGCGAATAAAGCAGCATTTCCATCCAACGAGTCAAAGAGAACAAAATTGTCACTTCCTGACTAAATGGCGCCAAATATCAACAGTAAAAACGGAATTTGCTGAGGTAGGAGAAGCTGCGTGAATCTTTTCTTCATTTAATAAATGACCTTAGAAGGCAATGCTTACACGCAGTGAACGCGTGGTGGCATTTGAAGGCGTGAGACGCGGAGCACAGACGCTCTTAACAATTCTGGAGGTCATTAATAATATAATAACACTAATACTGAAATGGTTAAGGCATTTTAGAATGACCAAAACAACATTTCAGATGTTTTACAATGTGGTCAGCCTGCTGGTTTGTCCATTTACAAACATTTTTATCATCACATGATCTCTTATAACCAAATCACATGACCTTTTTTTAATGCGCATACTGGAATTTGTTCGGTAAAAGTGTTTCCATCGTAGTTTATGCAGATCTTTTCTTATCGAATAAAAAGTTTATCCTACTCAGTTATGCGCATACATTTTCTATGCGCATTTTCTACATTTATGCGCATCTTAGCGTTTCCATCAACCGATTTTTTATGCGCATATCTAAAATACGCATAAAAATAGGTGGATGGAAACGTAGCTATTGTTGGCGTGTTGCTATTTTGAGGCAACTGAAATAGACTGCGCCCTTGACCAACTAAAAGCTAGTCTAAAGTCAATGGAGTTTTTTTTTTTTAAAGAGCGCGTTAGTTATGTGCCTGTGCGGGTCCAAAACACACATACACTTTGCTTAATATACAAAGGATGTACAGCAATACACAAATATCTTTACATATGAAAAAAATGAAAGGATTAAAATGTAAAAAAATATATTATTTCTACATAAATATAAAATCCACTACCTCCTTCCATGCCTTCTTCACCTTGGGGAGGCTTTGAAATCCGGCTCTGTTGTAGTCAGTTTATTCATGACAATTTGCATTTATTTAATGTTATTATTATTATTATATGCATATTTATATTTGTTTTAATAAAAACAGGTTTAGATTTGTCCACTTGTTGGGTTTTGGAGATGTAGGCCTAGGCATCATCATATGGGGCAATAGAAAGTGTCTTTGGATATAACTCAGTTTTTTGGACCACACTTTGTTATTATTGATCATTTATTAGTTTGCTGGAAATTAGAACTGAATTTAGAAATAGTTTTGGGAAAAAAAATCTTTGTGTTTAACAAACAAAATTAAATATGTAGGCTAATGGATGTCTTCAGTGAAGTGCGTCCACCACAGTTTTCTTACTCAATGAAAATAAAGGAGTTAAGTAAAGAGTAAAGTCGACTGTTGAAACCACGTCCTCTGGATACCATTGAAACAATGAGAT
Organism: Danio jaintianensis; assembly: GCA_903798115.1. Classification (NCBI taxonomy): domain Eukaryota; kingdom Metazoa; phylum Chordata; class Actinopteri; order Cypriniformes; family Danionidae; genus Danio; species Danio jaintianensis. The sequence continues at coordinate 4,779,460 of CAIGQV010017602.1, read as the reverse complement.
AATTGTCATGAAATGCTTGTCAATCTTTGTGCATGTGCAGTAGCTAGTATGTGACTCATGCACATTTATATAGCGCCATACACCCAAAACGCTTTACAATTGTGTGAGGGGGTCTCCTCTCCACCAGTATGCAGCATCCACCTGAATGATGCGGTGGCAGCCACAGGACAATGCACAATGCGCTCACCACAAATCAGCTGGAGAGATAGAGATAGAGCTAATTCAGTGGTTGAGGATGATTAAGAGTCCATGATAGGTAAGGGCGGAGGGAGGGAATTTGGCCAAGACACTAGGGTTGCACCACTACCCTTTATGTGAAGTGCCATGGGATTTTTATTGACCACAGAGAGTCAGGACATCGGTTTAACGTCTTATCCGAATAGATGGTACTCACAGACTGTATAGTGTCCCCTTCACTATACTGGGGCATTCAGACTAACACAGACCACAGATTGAGCACCCCCTGCTGGCTTAACTAACTCCACTTCCAGTTTTCCCATGTGGTCTCCCATCCAGGTACAAACCAGGCTCAGCCCTGCTAGCTTCAGTGTGGCATCAAAACTGCAACCTTGGAAGTCAGACACCCTAACCATCATGAAAATGGTTACAGATTTTTTTTTTTATTGACAAAAAAAGATTATTAATACCTGATGCAAACAGAGCCGTAAATTTGTACTGTCTAATCAAGGCACAGATGCTAAATAATGAGAAATGAATTCTTTATTTTGAATTCCAAATATTGGCTAAACAGATTGAAGGAAAGTTTCCAATACTGGAAGCATACAAACAGCACAGCTGTCCTTTAACTGGCAGCGGTGCTTCTGCTCGCTCCTCAACTGTGCTGTGAGGTATGCAGACCAAGATTAATCACAGCTGAGGAGAAGAGAGCAAAGGGAAAGAGGGGACAAGTGAATGTCTACACTTATCTCTGTGTGTAGAGTGTCTACTTGTCACAATAACAGAAAAGAAAGAGAGACGGATTAAGAGAAAGAGGGAGTTCTCTCTTCTGTCACTCTGCGATTTGTCACGTCACCGCAGTGTGAAAGAATGTGAGAACAGGCCAGTTAGTCAGACCCCTCTGAATAAAGTAAAAGATAAATTAACAAATTGGGTCTCCGATAATGGCCTCAAGATGTGCTGAAAAGTGTGTTTATTGTTTGAGAAATTATATCCTATTTCTCATCAGTGACACAGTGAATTTGTTGGAAAAATGGTTTGTTTTACAGCAGCAAATATTTAGTCGCTTGTACATGGGGTTTTACGGACAAGAGTTATATCATAATTATTTTTTAAATATACAACATCTTTAAGAAATTAACATTTTTCTTCATTTTTTTCTGTCTCTCTTTCTTTGTGTGTGTGTTTTGCACTTGCTTGCTCAGTATGGTTATTAGTTGATTTCTATTATAGTTAACGATTTTCTAAGATTTCTAATTTTTATTTTAATTCAACTTTAATTGAATAGAAAAGTTTAATCAAAATGAATTAAAGCTATACAAAATGTATTTTATTACATCGGAACAAATAGCTAGATTTTTTTCCGATCCTCTGAGTAAAAAAATAATGACTCATATCAAATTTTCCCTGGTTTAGATATACCCGCTAAAATGTCATTCATTTTAACAATAGTTTATTTGCAAATAAATAAATAAATTGGGATCAATCATATTGATGACATATTAAAAAACAATTTTTTTAAGAATCACATTTTAAATATGTATTATTTGCCAGTATCTTTCAAACCAGGATTTAATTTACAGGATTTTTTAAACTAACTTTTTAAATAATTTTGTATTACTACTTTTGAATTAAGTGCAGGTGAGAATAAGTATGTTTAATTTTGACATAAACAAATGTGCTATGCAGAAATACAGTGGAAATTATATTTTCACAATTTTATTTTCAATTGATTTGAAACATTGAAGTAGGCACATGCATTTGATATGCTTTCTGTGTATGTAAAATCTATTTTTTAAATGTAATTAAAAACATATATATTTAGGGACAAAAATTCACAATAAAATGACTAAAACTTAAGATTGAAACTGAAATTGCATTAAAAACATATTAATAAAAACTATAATATTATCTTAATGATAAAATAACTTAGGCTCAGTGTTTTCCAAATCTGTCTTCAATTTCATCGGTAGCAGAGCGCAGTAAATGCCTCTTTGTTGATGCAGACAAAAGGTTTCCTCCAACTTGTACTTTTCTTTTCTTAAAACAAAGTCCTCCGATCCACTCTAATGTTTTATGCCGACCGTTGGCGGTTTTATAACCGACATAATTCTGTCCTTGAGCAATATAAACGGAAACTCCATCATCGAGACAGATTTCTCTTTATGTTCGTTGCTAAATGATGGTGATGTTATCTCTCGACGATATAGTTTGCAGATGGAAAATGAAGGCAGACAGAAAGATTACTGCCGCACCATATAGTAATGGTTATTGTCTAGCGCTACTTTGTCGGTGCAAAAACCTCTGTCTGGTTACCTTGAGGACAGAAAGTATAAAAATGTTCCTTTCATCTATTCATTCTGCATTCAGAGCCAGTTTTCAGACACAAATTAAGCCTGCTGCAGAATTTTACCTTTACTCTCAGCAAAGATGTCCAAGTTAAACTCTGTCGTGTCCAGGACCAGCTTCATCTTCCTCACTTGAGCAACAGTTCCCATGAGTCTGTGCTCAGTAGCTCTGCTCACCTTCCATAACTCTCGCCTATGATGAATGCTCAGTGTAAGTGCGCTATCATTCTAAAGCTCTATGAGAAAAAAACTGGAGTAGAGCTCCATGTATGTGCTGCTGTACTTGTTTATTTGACACGATGTCATTTACACATGTCCCTGGATCAACATCCTTTGTAGCTCCTAGAATAACATCCCTAGCAACCAATCAAAGCCTTAACGCTCTATAATCATAAGGCAGTGATTGATTAATAGGAATGTTGTTTCAGGAACAACAAAGGATGTTGGTCTAGGAACACAGCCTACTTGTGGAAATCACTCTCGGCTGTTTATTTGCTACAGTCATACTTGATATTGCTGAAAAGTGTCAGAATCTTTTTTTTGGACAATACCATTCTTATCGAGACGGGAAATGCCACTTTAAATTTAAATCTTGGTTCAAAGTGTTGATGGTTAACCTACTGAACAGATGCTGCACTTCTGGTGTTATTTTTCTTGAATGATTTTTCTTTGCCATGTTGCCCTTGGCTTGTCCAGTGGGGCACAAATTTCTGCAAATATATTTTGAAACAATATGTTTTATGCTAAAAAAAAAAAAGTAAAGAAAAAGACTCAATATTCTGAGTGCGGTTTTAGTGTTTGGTTTGTATAAGGCTGAATATGTGCTAGCAGGGTGAGTTCGATTATTGGTGGCGGTGAGGAGAAAGACTTTATTATTCTTCGAAGCGATGATGCCAGGCAGGCGGTTCAGCGTGTGAGCGTTTGTGTGTGTAAAAATGCCCACCAGACTTTCATGTTTTATTATGCCAGCAGGCGGGAGCTCAACCATGAGCACTAGCAGCTGACGGGTGATGGACAGAGGCCATAAAGACAGAGCCATAAAAGTAGTCTGCTTAGACACAAATCAAACCCCTCTTTGTTCTCCATATTTTGCATTAGTTCCTGGTTTTCTAGATTTCATCTTTACGTCTTTCATTCAAGTCTTCCAAGCGCAAGGTTTCGTATGAGAGTTTTCAGTAACACTTTACTTGAATGGGTGTTCATCAGACCATCATGGGACCTTTATAATCATCAAATGACACTTCGTGAATATGAAGGACTTTTTATGCATGCTTATGACAACTGTCATTAAGTGTCATCATTAGCTTAGTTATAGGACTTTGGATGCAGAGATGGCATTAAGTCTTTATGACAACTTGACATAAATGCATCACAACCTGCCAGTGCCTTTTTCATGAAAACTTGACATTACCAAGAAGACAACATAACTTGTATTATAATTATAATTGTCTCTGATCTTTTACTGATCACTTTTTTCAGTGGGAAAAAATTAATTTGTCAAAATTTCTCATAAAAAGTGACAATACTCTCTCAAATAATTTTGTAACAGCGTCATAAATATTTTATGACATTTTAATGACAATTTCAATTTGTACCACTGCAGTTGAGGTCAAGAGAAATATTAATAATGCTGTTATAAAATTCATGACCTCATGTCAATCATGATTATGACAGTTTTATGACAAGTTTGTTGTCTTGGTAATGTCAAGTTTGTCAAGACAAAGACAAAGACAGGTTGTGATGTCTTTGTTATGACATCTTGACACAAACAAATACATCTCAAACAATGTAACCTTGGCTTAATGACAGTTGTTATAAGCATGCATAAAATCTCATTCATACACTGTAAAAAATTATATGACAAAAAGTCTGCTTTAATGCTTTTATGTTGCTTTAACTTATTTTAATTAAAAGTTAATCAGCTTTCAACTAAATTTTTTTAATTATGCAAAGTACAACTTAATATTTTCAGTCCGTTTGATTGATATAAGTTGAGATGACTAGAAAATTTAATTTAATTCAACTAAAAAAGTCAGCAGGATTTTTACAGACTATTCATGATGTCTCATTTCATAATTATAAAGGTTTATGAACACCCCTTTGCGAAAAGTGTTACAGAGTTTTGATTTATGCTTAAAACCCTCATCACCTTCAACAAAGACATTTATCCACCTGAAACTAACCAGTTACGTTACAGAGCATGTTGATTTGAGAGCAGATAATGCTTTTAGGCGCGCTATGGGATTCTTTTGGCGTGAAAAGTTCATCAGAGAATAAGCTCTGGATTGCGGCCTGAGTTTGCTGTAATAAGTCTCAGACATGCTCTGGTCCTTCAGCCATCAGTCAACCATCGGACCGTGATTTTTCAGGCCAGAAACCCTCAGTGCACAGCCACTCCTAGCCAAAGACAACAGGCTGCATCTTCTAACATATCAGCTGCGTCAGGAACCAATGCGTTTGCATACTTTTATTAAATCAGACACTTTTAATCAAACATGCTCAGTCAGGGCTGAGTAGAAGGTGACATTTATTAGGGAAAAGATATCTTGATGTGCTGCTTTGTCAGACTGGGACAGAAAGACTTTTGCTTTGTTTCAAAATTAAAAATGCAGTATTTTAATGCATTAAATGCAAAACTGCAAATGGTAATATTGTTTTAAAAGGCCATTTATTGTCTTGAAAGAGCTCTAGTTTTCAAAATGTTCTAGCCAGTTTTGCATAAGACATCTCATTTTGATGTTCAAATAAAATTCAATTTTATATACAAAGAAAACATATTAAATGTAAGTAATAAGTGTCTACTTAGTAGTATGTCACCTTTTAGTGTTTCAAACAACTTTTGTGAAAATGTTCCAAACTACAAAATTGACTTTAACTGAAAATTGGTTCAATACTTTAATCAGACTTTGATTTTACTTTAACGTCTTTAAATAAATAGGCAAAATTATTTATATATTTATTGCATATTTAACTATGTATTGGCTGTTACAGAAAAAAAATTGGTTCTCTGCTACAGTATGTGGTATGTGAAAAACAGTATGTGATCTGAGTACATTAAAAATAATAGCATTTGAAAAACGTTAAGCAAGAAGTACTTGGGTGATCAGTTTCTTCTGTTGAGTGTGCATTTTTTACAAAGGAGAGAACAATACAGTATGTCCGTATTTCATTCCTACTACACATATTCATACTATAAAAAAGTATGTTATATAATATAACTATGTGTGAACCATAATTTTAATGGTTGTGAAGTAAGTTCAAATTCAAAAGTGGTATCAAGAAAGAACACAAAAGTGGTAACAAGAATGAACACAAAAGTGGTATCAAGAATGAACACGAAGAGGCTTGCTGTAATTTCTGTAACTGCTGTGACTCCTGCCCCCCACGGTGCGGAAAGATGCGTCCTCTCGTGCAGGCACAACAACTTTTTGGTCCAGATGTGAGCCGACGTGAGACGACGACAACGGTTTGGTGTGTCCCAATCTTAATATGCTGTGTATTAGAGGTCATTCAGTGCAACAGAATCAAAAAGCCATTCTGAAACCATGTAAAAAAAAACTAATAATCATCTGACATCTATGACATCATCAAAATTCACCTTGAGGACCATGTGGGACTGCAGAAAAGTGAGTTTATTGCTCTAAAATATTGCATAATTTAAAATATTTCATTCATTCATTTTCTTTTCGGCTTAGTCCCTTTATTAATCTGGGGTTGCTACAGCGGAATGAACCGCCAACTTATCCAGCATATGTTTTACGCAGCGGATGCCCTTCCAGCTGCAACCCATCACTGGGAAACACCCATACAATCCCATTCACACACATACACTACGGACAATTTAGCTTATTCAATTCACCTATAGCGCATGTCTTTGGACTTGTGGGGGAAACCGGAGCACCCGGAGGAAACCCATGCAAACACAGGGAGAACATGCAAACTCCACACAGAACTGCCAACTGACCCAGCCGAGGCTCGAACCAGCGACCTTCTTGCTGTGAGGCGACAGCGCTACCCACTGCGTCGCCCTAAAATATTTAATGATGTTGCAAAAAAACATGCTATTATTAAAAAAAAAAGTTTATTTTGACAACACCAAGCTGACTGTTGCCACACAAGTGGCCTTAGTTAATTGCATTCGATTTTTGAATAGATCTCCTTTGTCTTCCCTTCATGTACATCTTGTAGTTGGATGTTGAAGTAGTTTGTTTACTGTTCAGCTTTTGATAGTTTTTTTATTCACGCTTCTGTTTGGGGTGTCATACTGGAGAGTTCTTGGACACAGTTTATGCAGGTTTATTTCTCCAATTATAATGTTAAAGGTGGGTGGAGTGGTGTGAGGAAATGAATATTACTTTGGCTCTTCTTAACTGTGGGCTCTTTTTTGTTTTGTTTTTTGACCAAACTAATTCATGAAAGGCACACCGTGTACTTGGCCCAGCTGCATCCACACAAAGTCCCTTGTGCCATATAAAAAAAGTTAGTTTGGGTACTCTTTCTGAGCTCTTCTGCTTTCATCTCTATCATTTTGATGGTCTCTTTAACACATTTTGTTGATTATAAGTTACATTGCAGCTACATGGCACCTCATTCTAATTAGAATATTAGTTGACTGTTAGGTTAGGGTTCGTATAAGTTGACATTTACTTGCAAAGTTTCTTTTAGTCAGGAGAATGTCTGTTGGCGGAGCAGTATCAGCAGGTATTAAGCAGACAGTCTACTAATGCTCTGATGAGAATTGATTGGCATATAATTGCAATGTAACTTGTATTCAACTACTCTAAATGTGCAAAATGGACCATCAAAATAAAGGGTTACTCTCTCTTCCTCTTGTTTCTCACTTTCTCACTTCTGTAAAAGATGGAACCAACAATGGGTTGATAGAGATGCATAGCAGGTGTGTGTGTGTGATAGGATAAAAATAGGATAGAGAGAAAGACTTTTTCTTCACAATCAAAAAAAAAATCATGGTTGCATTACCACAAAGACTTCACTCAGTGTGTGCCAAACGTCTTGCCTGCAGTTCAAGAATGTACAGAAACAATAAACCTCTCATATTGTATAGGCAATTAACAGAAGAAACTTTGGAAATATGTTTCTATTTGTTTTTTTTTTCTTCGTTATTCTCATAACTCAAAGGCAGGATTGTTTTTCTGGCAGCAGACTGTGGAGAAAGGCTGCATTATATAAATGTGCAGGGATACAAATTCATAAGTGGGATTTAGTTTTATACGTCTCTTTCTTAGAATGAGAAGGCTGCACTAACTCCGAGATGACTGTGTGATGTGCCTCCCCCCAAAAAAACAGACAATAGGTCAGATGTAGAATGGAAAATTTGCTGTTAAACTAAGACGAAGGACTTTGTTAAACGAAAAGTCTTTCTGCCCAGGTTTTTGATGCCAACTGAGACTTTTACTCACTATCTTGTTTTTTTTTTTGTTTTTTTTCATTCTCTTCAACAGGACTTTGCCATTCAAAATGTGCCATCAGCTAAAAAGATCCTACATGTGGAAACTGTTGATTCTGAGAAAACAGGCCAAACCCTGAAGCCTTACGACAGTGAGGAAAAGAATGTGCTTGAAAAGGCAAGACAACAACCTGTGCGGAACAAGCCGGGCAATAGGAAGAAGAAATTAGAACCATCTTTGAAATGGAAGAACCTCGGGCTCACGTCCCCTTATGAGTAAGTGATAATTCCAAACCCTGATGAAGTTCCAAAAAAGCCTTCACAACATCAGTGCTTGCTTATGTACTGTACAGTTCAGCAGTCAGTCACACTAATATTTCTTTAATGTTAGTGGATATTCTCCCTCAGTGTTAGTGACAGTCAGCTGATAAAGCCTAGTTGATCACTCAGACACATGTTTTCCTCTTTGGATTGATCTAGCAGACAAAATCAGACGTTTTTGGCTATTTCAACGATTATTACTGGTAAACCTCCTCAGAAAAGTCATCTAAGATTTCCAAAACAATAATCCTTTGTTTTGGAGAAGTAATTCCTCCAGATGTGGAAATGTACTGCCCTTCAAATCCCAACAAAGAAACAAACTCGTATTCAAATGATCTAGGTGACACTGTAGTAGATACTAGAGAGCTACAGAGTTTTGAAACAAACTTAAATGACATGATGGGATAGAACAGAATAATTAAGAATAAAAGGATAAAGGAAATGCAATGCGCTTGTTAAGCTGTGACGTATCGGTGACGTATGGAATACTGTTTCTGGGTCCAAGCCGCTACTCATTTGAATTGAGAAAATGTTCGTTTATGACCCCTTTTTAGTCCTATCACACATTAAAATTAATTTATATTAAATCATGGTGTACACAACAGTCTCTGGACTTGCTGCATCACAGACACCAATATTTTAACAAATTATAAAAAAA
>CAIGQV010017602.1:4747592-4762483 GCA_903798115.1 Danio jaintianensis | reverse complement strand
GATAGATAGATAGATAGATAGATAGATAGATAGATAGATAGATGGATAGATAGATATTATATATACTATATTTAAGTCTACTGTAATCTAACAGAAGTAACTCCTATTGAAATTCACAGAAAAGTTGGAGCAAAGTGACTAACAGCAGACTCATTTCATCCATTTTCACTCATATTGGTCTGTGTTTGTGTGTGTGTGTGCGTGCGTGTGTGTGTGCGCGCGCGTGTGCACGTGCAAGTGAAGGCGCTCATAAATACGCTGTGGAAGTGCTGTTTTGCCTCAAGTTAATACTGTCCATTAAATCTGATACCTCTTTGCTCTTAAATCTGGAGTAGACGGCTCTCCTCTGCGGCTCTAAGGCTTCTCTCTGTGTGTAAATCATTTAAACAGCTGTCTTTATCTCGCTCTGGACAACTGGCTGTTTAATTGAGGATAAATGATAATGATCAGGCCTCAGTCAGCTTCTCTATAAATTAACTCTAATGTGTGTATCATACACAACGCTCGCGCCAGAATGAACATTCCCTTTCTTTTTCCCTAATACCACCTTGTTCCCGTTCGCTTGGATACTTAGTTTCTTTTTCCTTTCTACCCTCTCAATTTACTGTAGAGTATCGGTATGGCTCTGTTTTCTCCTTAAGCTTTATTTATATATCCATTCTCCTTGCTTGTCTTTTCCTCCTTTTTCCTTTCTGCTTTTATTCTCTCTAACCGCTGTCTGTCTATGATTTGCTTGAATTTGTTAATTTCTGAGCTTCATCTGCAATGGGCAGGATTTATGATTTTTGGCTTATTCTGCACTGTTTTGCTTTGGATATTTTAAGTATTCTTTCCTCTTTATGCTTTTACTGGTGATACACAGCTTGAGCTGTCAGTGTAACCAGCTTTTCTGCTCTCAAACACAACTACAATCTATCGGCTCTCTTACAGTTGTTCAGTACTTTTGTGACAGTTAAATTATTTCACATACCACTATACTTGATTATTTATTGAAGACAAACATTTCCAAGGGAAAAGCAGTACAACACACTTTTATAGTCTTGATCACAGATGAATGTCAGGCTTTGTCTCCACCGTATTTTATGAAGACATTTTAATACAGATAAGACCTGCAGACCTGAGCAGCACTATCATTCTTGACATCCCATGTGGAGAAAATAAGCAGAACTAAATTTCTGTATGACATCAGAGCCCTAACCTTCACCTTAATATACTGTAGAGCATAAGGTTATTTTTAAGGATGTGAAAAGGCTGCACATCTAAAAATATGCATGTGTTGGATGTGTTGTGCGTTCAGAGATGCTCTTCTGCAGCAGTGTTATTTTTGCAATAAGAGGTTATTTGAGTTACCATTACCTAACCTTACCTTACCTTTTATCTTACCTTTTCCCACTTTTATAAACCCCATGGTTTTGCCTGAAAATCTCAGTAGATCAATAGTTTCTAGAATACTCAGACCAGTCCATCTGATATCAACAACCATGTCACATTCAAAGTCACTTAGATTATCTTTCTTCGGGACATTTTTGTGACCATCTCTACATGCACCGTCGAATTTGTAAAATGTAGATTTTGTAAAATTTATGGTAAAAAACTGGCGGTTGTAAATTCTAAATTGTATGGTAATCTACCGTATTTCATTAAGTTATAGTGTTATACACCAGTGATTTGAAGTACTAACATCTACACAACATACATTTGTTAAGCAGATTAAAAACAAATATAAGCATGTGTGGATGAGAAAGTCATATGAGAACCGATGCTCATCACAGAAACATAGTTAGTTACAGCTACTAAACACCATCATGGTAACACACATGTGTGTTAAAGTAATGCAAGTAAACGTTATTTATAAAAATGAGATGTAACACAAAACTCTAATGTATAACGAATGAGAAAAAACTAATTCAAATTAAGGACAACCATAGTACTGTCAACAAAAAGCATAAAAAGTGTGTTTAGATATTTAGTAGAATAGTAGCGTGAATGTATATCACTAGTATATAAAGTGTTATAATATAGATCATGTACATGTAAAGCTTGATATACATTCATTTTCTTTTCAGCTTAGTCCCTTTATTAATCTGGGGTCGCCACAGCGGAATGAACCGCCAACTTATCCAGCATATGTTTCACGCAGCGGATGCCCATCACTGGGAAACATCCATACACAGTCAGAATCAGAATCAGAAAGAGCTTTATTGCCAGGTATGTTCACACATACGAGGAATTTGTTTTCGTGACAGAGCTTCTACAGTGCAACAGAATTACAGAGACAGGACAAAAAACAGATAAAAAATATATTTAAAAAATAAGAGTAATAGTGAATGCAAATATACAAATTGACAAGTGTATGTACAGGTATATTACTATATACAACGTTATATGGCAGCTGTTTTGTGCAAATTGGCATGTAAAATATGTTGTTTAATAAGTGTTTATGTGTATAAAAAGTGTATAGCAAGTAGTGATGTTTGTTTCATAATTACTATCATCAAGTGTTTATGAGATGGATTGCCTGAGGGAAGAAACTGTTTCTGTGTCGGGCTGTTCTGGTGCTCAGTGCTCTGTAGCGTTGACCAGAAGGTAAAAGTTCAAAGAGGCAGTGTGCTGGGTGTGAGGGGTCTAGAGTGATTTTGGCAGCCCTTCTGCTTGCTCTGGATAAGTAAAGTTCTTGGAGAGTAGGGAGGGTTGTACCAGTGATTCGCTCAGCAGTCCGAACTATTCGACGTAGTCTTCGGAGGTCGAAGGTCCACTCATTCACACACATACACTATGGACAATTTAGCTTACCCAATTCACCTATACCGCATGTCTTTGGACTTGTGGGGGAAACCGGAGCACCCGGAGGAAACCCACGGAAACACGGGGAGAACATGCAAACTCCACACAGAGATGCCAACTGACCCAGCCGAGGCTCAAACTAGCGACCTTCTTGCTGTGAGCCGATTGTGCTACCGTGACGCCCAAGCTTGATATATTGTACTTATATATTTAACTATGTATATATGGTATATATAATATAGTTTGAATGTTGCAACAATTAAAAATGTCAAAAGAAGCAGTATAGATTTGCTATGCAGTGTATATAATTTTACGTTAATATACAGTACTGATGGATATACTCTTCATAAAAAAACACTCACAAGGGCTAATTTTGTCTGATATAAGGAAAAACAATAATGTGTAATGTTTTTGCAATAATAATAATATAAAAATAATAATTTTCTATTTAAATTTTATTTATTTATTTACTTAAAACTAAACTTAAACTTTACTTAAACTTAAAACTTTACTTAAAATGTTCTGCTGACATCCCTACAGTCACATACAGTATATGTGAGCACTTCTTTAATGTCAGTAAGGTGTATAGTGATGGCAGAAGATAAAGCCGTCAGTCCTTTATGTTCACAGCTTTTTTCTGTGTGTGTTTGCGTCCTGAACATCTGTCTTCACACCACAGACTGAGAATGAGGGTCCTTTAGAATCGAGTCAGAGACATTATAAAAGACCTTCAGATGTTTTCTGATATGTAAAGAATGTCTACAGACCAAAGCTGCTTGAAAATGAAAGCATATGAACATGATTTCTTTCTCCCTGGTATCAGTACTAAATATAGCTTTTGTGTTTTTACAAGATTCAATGCAAACCCACTGAATGCTTTGAAGACAGAAACTGTGGCAGGACCGAAAATGCAGTGGATTCACTGGTAGTTTTGGTTCACATTTAGTCCAGCCACTTAATATGGACAACACATGTGTCTCTCTTTCACCAGCTCTTGCTTCTTTTCTCTCTTTCTTTCTCTGCCTCTCTAGCTGTTTTTCTCACTTCTTATCATTCTCTCTGTCTGTCTTCTTCATTGTTCTCATTCGTCTCTCATCCATGTTCTTTTAAGTCTACACTTTATTCCTCGTTATTAGTCCTTTTATGTTCTTTCACTTTTCTTAAATCTCTTCTCACATCCATGGTCTTTGTTCAGTCCACAGAATGTTTTCAACAAAGTGCTATTCTGGTTATTTTAGAGATGAGCAATACTTTGTTGTCATTATTTAATAATTTCCCATATTATTATTTTTAGAGGACCTTTCCCATCATCTAAAACATTTTATTTTATTTTATTTTATTTTATATTATTTTATTTTATTTTATTTTATTTTAAAATTGACTTGACTTGACTTGACATGACATTCTACAGACTATAATTTTGCAGGCACTTAAACCCAACCCTAAAAATCTACTAATATTCTATTGAGTGTAATTCTACATTTAGACTATACAATGCCAAGTCAGATTTTGGCTCATTTAATTTCAACTAGGGTGTTGTAGTAATTTATAAATGACAATAGGGGTTGGGACACAGGAATCCATCATTTTATTTTATATGGTGTGTCATACTGGATGCATTTATTTAATTTCTATGATGATTTATCTTCCTGATGTTGTTAAAGTCAGCAAGTACTAATATGTCTGGAAGCAACATGTAGTAAGATACAGTACACTTCTGGTCCATAATAATTTTAGTGCCAAATTGACTAATCAGACACAATGTCATAATTGACTAATCAGTCACAAAAATATTGTGCAGTCTGAACTTGACATTAATTGATCAACAGAAGTCAACAGAATAGCTCAAATTAAGCTTTAATGTACATCTTTTTCACTTTTTTAATTATGATAAATTTTTTTTAACTACTAATATAATTAATAACACTACTAATAATGCTACTAATTCTAATTATACTACAAAACCACACAGAATTGTCTGATTTTGGGGGGAAAGTCTTTAGGTGTTTTTCTGCTGTTTTTTCATTGTCAATAGACCCAAACCCCTTAACAGCACTGTTTGGAATCCTGCCAGAATATGTTGAATTAAATTCATTACACGCCGATAGTGTAGCCTTTGCAACTCTACTGGCTAGACGACTTGTTCTTATGAATTGGAAGTCAGCAGCTCCCCCTTCTTATCGGCAATGGGTTTTTGATTTCTTACATGCTCTTCAAATGGAAAAGATTCGATTCGCAATAAAACAAAAGCCAGAACAGTTCCAGAAAGTCTGGAGCCCTTTTCTAAATTTTTTTAAGGAGACACCTATATCTTAATTGCCTTTTTTTCCTTTCTTTTCTTTGTATAATTAATTAATTACATAATTAATTAATTACTTTATTTATTTATTTATTTATTTAGTATTTATTTATTCTTTTGTTTGTATTTTTTATTATTCTTATTTTTATGTTATCTTATGTTTGTATATCCTTGTGTATATATGTGGTATTTTACCTTTTATTTATATACTTATTTAGTGTATAATTATGTTTTCCTGATATTTTTTTGTTTGGTGAATTGTATTAGTGCGTATATCTTTATGTATCAATATTATGTATATTTTATTTTCTGACCTAAGATGAACCTAATAAAAAAAAATAAAATAAAATAAAAAACACAAAATGAGCGACCATTCACACAGAATTCTTATTTGCATTTAAAAACATGAGATGCAATGTTTATGAATGTTTTTTAAGCACCTCCCCCGCCATGTTAAATCAAAATTGCAATTGTTATTCTTTAGGTGAACAATTAATCTATGTATGTTAATCCAAATTTGTTTTGGTAATCTTTAATCAAAGTCTGACCATTTGCTTCCGCATTTGCAGTTGCGGTCCTTCTCTGTTTACTTCGGCTTGACGGATTTAACCACAATTCTCTTAACCACGCCCCTATTACCGTATTACGAGAGAATGATGCGCAAAAAGAAACCCCCACTACTCAATATTCAGTTTCAGTTGAAAGTAAATCAACATACTAAAATAAATCTTAGTAACTACTGTAAACTGAAGCTACTGTAAATTGAAGCTTGCTATGCTTGCCCCAGCACCCTAGTTCTTCTGATTTGTCCACGGTGTCTTAAAAACGCGGCGCTCGTGTGTGAGCCTCTTCAAAAGACCTGAGACATGAGCGTGACAGTCATGCACATCCATCAATCGCATGTTTACATGGAAAAACAATGGAAAAGTCATGCATTGGAATGGAAAAAAGCATTCTATGTGATTGAACCTAAAGTATGCAAACTGGAATGCACATTTCTAGTAAACGAGGGTGCAACACTAGCCTAATCACTGTATCTTATCTGTTACTCATTTTATGAAAAAGAAACATGGGTGTTTGGTCGATTTCTAGAGGACTGGACTTGAGCGTCACATTTCAAAGGTCTGGTGCACGAGTGGCATTACAGCAGCTTACATGCCTCTTTGAGACCTACTGCACTGAACACAGTGCCAGCCACACAGAGAAAAGCCTCCCTTTGTTTGCATTCATAAGATCTGCTCCTGATAAAAGGAGGAGAAAAACGAGGCATTGTATCAAAAACACACATGGAAGTGGAGTTTCTGGTGTTTTCTCTTGGGGAAAGCTGATCTTAGATCTGTGGTCGTGACCTAAACAAACAGCAATCACTAAAGCAGCCGTAATTTGTTGATTAAAGATGATTAATAGTGTAGTATTTTAGCTGGATCTCTCCTGCTTTATTTATCTGTCACTCGCCCTTCTGTTATTTCATTCCAGCGATAAAGGACTTGCCGTGAAGGATATCAAAACCACAAAAGTCATCTCGAGATGTATCTGTTGAGGAGTCTGGCCCAACAAATGCCACATGTTTGGGTTGTTCTACTCACTGCGTAGGCAACTTCTGAAGAACAACCAGCCTAAAACACTGCGTGTGTATATAGCAACTGTCAAAACAAGAGCTTTTTCTAAGGCCAATCCGTTATCATCTCCAAAATTTCAGAGCTTGTTTTCTTTTAATTGCTAACTTAGGTCATTGTCTACGGTTTCAGGCCACAGCACAGCAGTAGTCTGAATCAAAGGATCTCTCTCCACCCCTGTTTATAGTCACAATACCAAACACTTACACACAACATGTGGTCAACAAAATGAGACTTGAAGGGAAGTTGGTTTGGGGGTGTGGGTCAATCGGGTCGAAAAAGGGGTTCATGGAGAAATTAAGCCATTAGCTATGTTTTCATCCACATATTTTATGCACATTTTGGGATATCACATAAAAGACCCTGGATGAAAATGCCAAGATGTGTATAAAATCTGTGTGCAAAAAAAATGTGTGCATAAAAATGTCACATTCAATTGATGTGGATAGTTTTTAATCTGATAAGAACAGGCACTTAAACTATAATGGAAACATATAAAGAATACATTTTGTTAGGGAGGCATTTACACAATACTGTTTGGGAAAAAATAAAAAACATATGTTTATTTACACAGCAGTAGTGTTTTGGTAGCATGAAAATGACTTTTGAACAAATAATGTACCTTAATAGAAACTAGACTTATTTACAGTACAAAAAAATAAAACGTATACTGGTAGAAAAAAGATACAGATGCCTTTTACATTTTAGTATGGGGTCTTTCTCATACACGAATGAACATTTTTGGGGACAAATGCCACATAATAAAAAGAAAATCCTGGGTTTGAACAATATTGTCATCTATACATAAAATCATTCAAGAATGCAAAGTTTTCAGTACATTACATTATGTAAACCTACCCTAAATTGGCCAAAAAAATTTTGTTTCTTGACCTGTGTTTAGTCCCTGTGTCCTTGGTTGCTATGGTTTCTTATTAGTGAACCCACCTGTTCTTTGTTTGCCATTCATTTTATTTAGATTAACCTATTTGGTTCAGCTATTTGTCTGTTCTTGTCTGTTATGTGGTTTAGTTTTCTCTTCTCCAGTGTATTCCCACCATTTCTTCTTTCTCTAAATAAAAAGGCTGTTTGCAGTTATATCCTTTACTCTCCCTGTTTGAACAAAGCTGTCACACAAATTCAATGTGAATATTATCAGCATTTCCATTAAAATGTAATGATAAGTGTAATGATAATTCTGTTTGCAAAAAAATGTATCATTTTAAAAAGAATATCCCCAACAAATATTAAAATAATATTTTATCCAATAAAAAAAAACATTATGAATGCATTATAACAAGACAACATGTTATAATATCATATATGTAATACATCTCCATTTAAAAATTCTGTTTTATTTTTAAATCTTTGTCTAGTTTCTCTGGTAGTTATGCTCTCTTGAAAATATCATGCAATATTATCTCACACGTGTATACAGACACAAGCATCTTCTCTCTATTATCAGAGTCAATTCTGTCAGTGCAGGTGTTTTAAATGAATGAAATGTATAACAGAACATCTGTTTCTGTTCATGTCATGATGTAATTGCCGCACATGTGTTTGTTTGTGTGAACAGGGGGCTAATCAGACAGCCACAGTGATTGTTCTGTGCTCTTTGAGAGACTTTAACCTGGTCCAGGATACGTGTCAGCTGGCCATCAGAGACGTCGGTGGGCTGGAAGTTCTCATCAACCTGCTGGACACTGATGAGATCAGATGTAAAGTAAGTGCATCCAGACTCAATTAATTAGGTCAGAGGTCAACATCTGACTTTGGGAAATGTTTATATTTCTGTTTTTCATTTTATTACATGTACACCACTCTAAAAAATGTCTTGAGCGGTATATTTTTTTGTAATGTTTCTTTAAAAGAAAAAAGTCTGTTGAGTGTTCTTCTAGGCTGCATTTATTTGATTAATAATACAGTTAAATCAGCAATGTTTAGATTTTTTTAAAATCTGTTTTCTGTTTTAATATATAGATTTAAATGTACTTTTTACAGTAATGGTGAAGATTTTCAGTAGTCAATAGTCCAGGCTTTAGGGTCACATGATACTTCAGAAATAATTTAATAAACTTAATGTGCATTTCTTAATATTATCAGTTCTTAAAACCTGTTTTGAAAATAGTTCATCATCTATTCGTTATTTAAACTTGATAAAAGTTTTTAATTTTATTAGGGGAGGAGTTATTTTTCACGGGATTCTCTGGTTAATGGAAAGTTTAAAAACAACATTTACAAACAACATTGTGTCTTGTTTCTTTGAAAACATATTTTTTTACTAACTTTAAACTTCAGAGTAGTATGGTATTATCTTTCTGTTACTTTATTGTTGTATTTGTATAATGAATAATAAATTTCATAAATAATATCTATATTGTATAGAAATAATAATTACAAAATGACTTTTTTAACAGTATATTTCATTGGTAATAAATCTGCACCAGGTAACATTTACTTTAATAAAAAGGCATATGAAACTGAAATGTTTTGAGACCACTGAAGTTGAAGAGAACAGTTGAACAGAAGGTGGTGATAAACTTTAAAACTCAACATTTCTAGCATAAGATAACATTGTTCACGTTAAGCAGTTATTCACAAATTCAATCTTTTTTTTTCGTCCTTACTCTTAGATTGGCTCTCTGAAGATCTTAAAGGAGATCAGTTGCAACTCTCAGATTCGGCGGACCATCGCTAACCTGGGTGGTTTGCAGACCATGGTATCCATCCTTGACTCTTCTGAAAAAGAACTGAAATGCCTGGCTGCAGAAACCATCGCCAATGTGGCCAAATTCAGACGCGCCCGCAGGATGGTCCGACAGCATGGTGGCATCCAGAGACTGGTGAGAAACGTGAAGTCTGTGCTTGCGTGTGTTTGTCAAAACAGGTTGCCGATAATTAAAAACGTACAAAAGGGTTAAAGAACATACGTACTGTATACCACCCTCTATTTTCTCTCTGTTTCTTCCAATCATTTTCTATGCCAGCATCAAAGAGCGCACATTGCAGGTAAAACAGATTGAATGTCGTGCTCCCCCTCATCCTGGCATGTGTGTTTATTGATAGAGTGACGCTCGGTATGATTAGGGCTCGCGTGTTACCCTGCTCTGTATATTTACTCGGGGCCAGACTCGGACGTTCTCTATGTAGCTATCATATATTAGTTACATTTAAAGTCCCAGACCACCTCTGAAGAGCACTCGCGTGTAATGCTGTGTTAGAGCCGCCTTTCTGGCTTGACGGCAAGGGAAACGTGAAATTTGCTCTTTGAAGGATGTGGTCATTTGTAGATTTTGGTGTGACATCGTCTGAATTTTCAAGCCCTCTTAAGTAACAGCCAGTCTTTTGGCTGATGATGAATGTTTGGATGAACGTTGGCAGCTTCAGGGCGGGAGATTGTATTCCACATCCTGCAGACTCGGTGACAAAAGTGCATTGAAGATGTCATGAAATACACCATGAGCCAAGTTATAACTCATTTGTGTTCATGTTCAAATGACACGACTCTTTTAGCTTAATGCGAAGTGAAATGAAAATGATGCATTAAGAATAATGAACAGAAATGTAATGTTATAATATCATGTGAAACAAAGGCCTTAATTACATATGATGTTAAAGGGATAGTTCACTCAAAATGAAAATTTACTCGGGTTCCAACCCTTTATGAGTTTTTTTTTTCCTTGAACACAAAAGAAGATATTTTGAAAATTCTCGATAATTCTTGGCTACCGGTTTCCAGATATATTTCAAAATATCTTCCTTACTGTTCATCAGAAAAAAAAACCTCAAATATGCTTCAAACAAGTAGGGGGTCAGTAAATGATGACAGAATTTACATTTTTGGGTGAACTATCTCTTTAAGATTTTTATGTGGATCCAGTCACATACCAAATAAATTATGTTAAATGCTTAAATACAGGTGTTTGAGCTTGACCACTTTTGACCATTTATAAAATTCATTTGATGAGACTGCTTTCATAGTGTAGATGCTCAGGACAAAAGGTTGAGTGCAATTCATCATGATAGATGGCCTGCTTTATGCCTATTGATCTGATTTGTAATATTATGTACATTTTTGACATTCTACACTTAAATTTAGGTAAATATGGACAAACTCAGCTGCTGGTTTAAAAAAGTTATTTATAAATTTAACCCATTGGTTGGGTTTGTCCATATTTTATATAAATTTGGGTTAAAACAACTCTTTTTTTTGAAGTGTAACAACTGCTGTCTGAATTGATAAGTGTGGTTTAAAGGCAATAATATGTCAAAATCACAACGTTCGTGATTCTAATACAAGCCCACAGTGTTTGACACTGGTACTGGTCTCTGTGTCATTTTTGCTATCTTTTTATTTGTTCATATGTAAATTGCACAAGCTAATTTTGCAATGTTAGTTTAAAAGTTACATACATAGACTTCCCTAAAGATCCTCACCCTTAAAGAAATCAGTAAAGTGGTTCTAAGTGGAGAGATGAATTAAAACATCAGGTGTAAATGACAATGTCTCCTCATATGTGATTCGATCGACCAAAGTGCATCCTGATAACAGGTTTATAGAATGCATTTTACTCACTGCTTATTTACTTATTACCCATTTTAACTAATTTTTCAGAAACCCTGATTGGAAAAATATCCATAGATATACTGTACAGACCTTTCTTTTTGATTCAAGCCACAGATATTTTGATCATCTATTAATAAAAAAAGAATTCAGTTTAATGGCAAGGAAAACATGAAGTACAAATTTAGCACACTGCATATTATAGGTTAATCTGTTCACTTTTATATAGATCACATCATCACTGAGGTGAATACTGTATTTGATCTTTTAATATCAGTCTTAATACTTAGTACATTCAAAAAAAGACTTTTGCTGCTTGTTCAAACTACTTATTTAAAATGAGTTAAAACAACATAATTCTTCGGGGTTTTTTGAGGGGGTGGGGGGCGCAACTTAATTGTTTTATGTTCAATCCACTTAAAATTGTAAAAAAGATTAAATTAACTCAATTTGTGTTTTGACAACACATTGTATGGAGCCCAGCCTATATACCCTGGTTAAAAAAAAGTAAAAGTAAAAAAAAGTCTTGTTTTGCCCTAATCAGAGGGTTGGGAAGCAGGAGAGTTGCCATGAAATCATAACATTTTTTCAAATTGTTTGCCGTTGCAGTCCATATTCAGCAACATCTTCTCTGATAATATGTCAACCATGTGAGATCAAAGCAATAGCAAACAATTACAATCCAATCAGTTCCCAATGGGCAACATTAAATCCCACCCTTTTTTATGCCAGAAGCCGTGGCACTCAAATATATGTCACAGTTGAGACGATTATAACAAATTCCCTTTTTGTGCTGACCTTTCGATGAACCGTTTGAAAAGCTGCGGTGGTTTTCTGGCAGGTGGAGTTGTTGGAGTGTGTGCCTGCGGGAGAGTCTCTGAGTCTGGAGCAGCAGAGGGATGTGGAGGTGGCTCGCTGTGGGGCTCTGGCTCTCTGGAGCTGCAGCAAGAGCACCTGGAACAAAGAAGCCATCCGGAGGGCCGGGGGAATCCCTATGCTCGGCCGGCTGCTCAAATCACCACAGAAGAACATGCTCATCCCTGTGGTGGGGACATTGCAGGAGTGTGCCTCTGAGGTTTGCTCAGACTGTTTAAATTGAGCCCGTTTAAAAATATGAGTTCAGTTATGTTTTGAATATCCCATCACAAAAAAACACTTCTTGTTTTCATGTTGAACCAAAGGATGCATTTAATAATGCATGTCTTTAGTAAGTATTTCATGATAAAATGCAACATTCCTTTTAATAATATATTTCCATTTAAAATGTCTGGAAAAAATGAATACTTTTTAAGCATACAATAAATAGATTAAAAGGGAAATTTGAGACATTTATACTGTAACATGCAAAGAAAAAGTAAACATTTACACAATATTTCACAAGTTCAAATATTACTGGAAATGGTTGTTTCTATCAGATAATATATCATTACAAATCCGGTAAAAATCATATTTTTAAATAAATAATATATTGATTTTATTTTAGCTAGTTACTATGTAAATATTTCTTACTTTAAAATGAAAAGAACTTGAAACTAATCTGAATAATAATAATACCAATTTAAATAAAACTTTACATCAAAATACATGCACACTAAAACTAAATTTCCAAAATAAATGCACATTACTCAAACTAATAATAAATATAAAAGTAAAAAGAAAGCTGTCGATAAAAACTATAGTAGTTACTCAGTGTTGCTAAAATAATCCTGAATGAGTGTTGTTGTAATTCCTTTTTTTATATTATTTTTCTTAATTACTACTAAATACTATAAAGGTGTTTTGCATAAACAGCAGTACAGTGAAAGATAATGCAAGCTACAAATGTTATAATAAAAGCTAAAATAAATAATAAAATAAGAAAGTACAGATATAAAATAAAACTCAAATAAATTACATACACACTAAAACAAAAATACCACAAAAAAAATGCATTACTCAAACTATAAATAAAACTATAAAAGTTAAATGGAAGCTGTCAATAAAAACTCTTGTAGATACTCAGTGATGCTAAAATAGGTCTGACTGACCCCAAACTTTTTAATGAGTGTATATTAATTCAAAATATATTTTAATATGAATTGTTACTTCTAAGAGGTGCACGGTGGCGCAGTGGGTAGCACGTTCGCCTCACAGCAAGAAGGTCGTTGGTTCGAGCCCCGGCTGGGTCAGTTGGTGTTTCTGTGTGGAGTTTGCATGTTCTCGCCGTGTTCGCGTGGGTTTCCTCCGGGTGCTCCGGTTTCCCCCACAAGTCCAAAGACATGCAGTACAGGTGAATTGGGTAGGCTAAATTGTCCATAGTGTATGTGTGTGAATGAGTGTGTATGGGTGTTTCCCAGTGATGGGTTGCGGCTGGAAGGGCATCCGCTGCGTAAAACATATGCTGGATAAGTTGGCGGTTCATTCCGCTGTGGCGACCCCAGATTAATAAAGGGACTAAGCCGAAAAGAAAATGAATGAATGAATGAATGTTACAAAAAGCTGTAAAAGCTACAAATGTTATAATAATGGAACTCTATATAAGAACACTTACTGTAGTAAAAAGTATGGCTGAAAATAGCAGAAACCTTACTTTTGACTGGCAGATTGTTTCTATTAAAATACCAGTTTGAAGATGTGAATGACTACATAAGGCCAGAAGCAAGAAACCCTAGGATGAAATAAGCGCTACGCCGCTGCACGCAGTGTTGTTTGGCAGGCCAGAGCGGTTTTTACAGTAGGTGTTCGGCATAGAGAACCATTCTGCATGTTTGTGTTGGCAGAAGAGCTACAGAATTGCTATACAGACCGAGGGCATGATTGAAGATCTGGTGAAGAACCTCAGCTGTGACAACCAGGAGCTCCAAATGCACTGTGCCAGCGCTATCTTTAAGGTACACGCTCAACTACATTTTTCTTTGGCAATGTATGAAAGGGATGAAGTTGAAGTAAAATTGACATGGGTTGCTAATTTAGTTTTGGCCAGTGCGCGTTTTAATGCTGCTTAAAACCTGTGGCTTCATTCTCATGTTAGTGTGCAGAAGATAAACATACCCGTGATCTGGTGCGGCAGTACGATGGACTGAAGCCACTGGTCACGTTGCTCAACGAAGCTGAAAACAAGCAGTTACTGGCCGCCACAACTGGAGCCATCTGGAAATGTTCCATCAGCATGGAAAATGTAGCTAAGTATGTGCATGTAACTACAGAGTTTCTCCACAAACATTTATTTATTTAATACTTTTTTTAAAAACTCGTATAAATGATGACAGTTTACTTCTCAGAACAATCCTAACATTATGAACTAAAGTATTTTTTACACCGCATAATGAATAAATTCATTACATTAATTTAAAATTGCACTCTTAAAAATAAAGATTTACGTTGATGGTTCCATTTACTATCTAATCATTTAGCAGATGCTTGTCTTTAAAAGTGACACACTAATGAAGACAACAGAAGCAATCAAACCAACAAATGAGCAAAAAATATCTACGTGTTATGGCAAAACCAGAACCTGAGCATGCACTACTTAAAGAGCCCCTATTTTGCATTATAAATGGTCATATTTTGGTTTTGGGGGTCTCCAACAACAGGCTGATATGCATGCAAGGTCAAAAAACACTTTCATTGTCTTATAATATGCATTTATTTT
>CAIGQV010017602.1:4725763-4742592 GCA_903798115.1 Danio jaintianensis | reverse complement strand
AGGTAAGAAGCAATATTTTATAATCAATACGGAACTTAACAGGCAGCCAGTGTAAGGAGGATAAAATTGGGGTGATATGATCATATTTTCTAGACCTGGTAAGAACTCTGGCAGCTGCATTTTGTACTAGCTGAAGTTTATTAATAGAGGATGCTGGGCAACCAGCGAACAGAGCATTACAGTAATCCAGCCTAGAAGTCATGAAAGCATGAACTAGCTTTTCTGCATCTGAGATGGATAGCATACTTCGTAACTTAGCGATATTTCTCAGATGAAAGAAGGCGGTTTTTGTGACATGGGAGATATGATTTTCAAAAGTTAAATTGCTGTCTAGTATAACACCCAGATCTTTTACAGTAGAGCTAATGCTAACTTTGTGTCCCTCTAATTGCAGGTTGAGTTGTGAGATCTGCTGTGTACAGGATTTAGGCCAATAAGTAATAATTCTGTTTTGTCTGAATTTAAGAGAAGGAAATTGTTGGTCATCCAGTCTTTAACATCTTTACTACATTCAGTTAGCTTAGACAGTTCAAACCCTTCATTAGGTTTTGTTGAAATATATAATTGAGTATCATCTGCATAGCAGTGAAAGCTGATCCCGTGTCTTCTTATAATGTTTCCCAGGGGAAGCATGTATATTGTGAACAGCAAAGGGCCTAAAACTGATCCTTGAGGCACCCCATACTGTACTGGCCTGACCTGTGAAAGCTGTCCATTTATATTCACAAACTGGTAACGGTCAGTTAAGTATGACTTAAATCATTGTAGAGCCTGTCCCTGGACGCCCGTAGAATTTAAGCGATCTATGAGGATATTGTGGTCGTTGGTGTCAAATGCAGCACTGAGATCAAGTAAAACTAATAACGAGATGCACTCTTGGTCAGCAGCTAAGAGTAAATCGTTGGTTATTTTCACTAATGCGGTTTCTGTACTGTGATGAGGCCTGAAACCTGACTGAAACACTTCAAAAACATTGTTCACCTGCAGAAAGGAGCATAATTGGGCTAATCTAGTATTTTAGACATAAACGGAAGATTTGAAATAGGCCTATAATTAGCTAAGTTGTGGTTTCTTAGGCTTAATAACAGCTAGCTTGAAAGGATTTGGAACATGACCTAAAGAGAGAGAAGAGTTGATGAGGTTTTAAAGTTAATTTTAATATTATTTTTTTAACAAAATCTATAAAGTTTGTTTACATACTGTACTTGGTATTACACTGACTACATCAAAATTAGCATGTGTTCAAACTTCACTTCACTTGATCCATTAAAACATGGATATTTTCACACAAAAACAAAACAAAAAACTTTTATTTATGAAAAGTTTTATGACTTTATTTTGTACTTACTCAACATCCAAAACAATGATGTATGCTGGGCTGAACAAGCTTTTTCTTTACTGTATGTGTGTACATGGTATTTTTATTAGTTGAGAACTCATATGTGCCAGGATTTTTTCTGATGCAAAACAAAGGACCCCTGTCTTTGGTCCTTGTTGCATTTATAGTTCAACTGAATCATACCAAAGTTTGTATTTATTTTTGTATCATGTATTTACCTACTATTTTTTCAAGGAGCTTTGTGCACACCTTAGTTCACACATACAATACTCAACTGAACCAAACTAACATAGGAATGCCACCACACTTTGTTTTAACCAAACCAAGCTTTCTAGTGTGAACACCATTAATCTTTATTCTAGAAATCATTGTGAGATGCGTAATTGGCTCCAGATTTGGTCAAATCATTTAGCAATCATGAAAAAGGGGTCTGGTAAAGAGAAGAACAGAGGATGTGCAATCAAATACAGGCTTGGTTTTTTTCTGAAATGTCTCATTTGTTCACTTCTAACACTCAGATTTTCCATGGCTCAGAGCTGTCAAGCGTCGTCCATCCGAGTGCAGCTACAGAAGTGATTATTTGAAGAAAGAGCAAAAGTTTTTATAAACTCTGTCAATGAGCTCTGATCTTTTATGATGACTTTTTGCTGGAGGAATGCGAATTGTTCTTTCAAGCACACTGCTAACAAAAGATGAAGTAAAGTGTTGATTTTATAGACGCGCGTGATGTGTTAGTCGAGGCCGGTGCTTTATTAGTGCTGCAAAAGGGCTGTGGGAGATGTGGAATGTGTCTCTGAAACAGTCGTGCTGTAATAATCAGGAGTGTAAGCTGAAAAACTCCTAAATCGTTTGTCATGTAAAGCATGCTGGCCTTTATTCCAACGTCACTTAGCTCAGCGATGATGATGACCGTCCTGGAGGCTTTCCTGGTGTAATTTTTCTGGCGGCTGATGTCTTTTAAGCCAGTCATTTTCCCCCATAAATACAAAGAACCTTGGAATCATCATCTGGCTTGCCCGTTCTGTCACACAAGCACTCTCATATAAAAGTGATTTACACATATTACTTTGCTTTGCAGTATGCGTTTGGGGACATGTACTCTACCGGGCTCAAAAATGCATTATTTAATTCCACCATTACCTGTATATAAATTATCAGCTGCTGTTTTCACAAGTCTAAGGCCAAGGAGCTGATGAATCTTCATTTTTAGTTTATGATAAGAACGTTTTTTTTAATTATTTTATGGGATTGTTATAGACTAGCATCTGTAGAAGGATCTACTGTCTGGCCTCACACCAGTCGCAAATAGAATAGTATTGAAAGAGGAATTCGGAGGGAGGTTTGTGTCTGAAATGGCCCAGTAGCAGTAAGGCCACTCTCTCTTCACCTCATAAGTCAAAACTGACAAAAACTCATCCTGCTTTTACATCAGGCTTACTTTGCTGAAACTGGAGGCAGGTGCCCCATGCCACATTCAATTCACTTAATGTCCCATTAGCCAAATAAGTGTCTTCTAGGAAAACTAATGCTGTGTGAAAACATTTAGTTGTTAAGATTAGGGCCACGGTAATACATCTAAAGAAGCTTCATAGAAAGTTATGCTTAAGAGATATTAAAGAGAGTTTGTGACCATTTTACACCAAAAACAGACAAAAGAACAATGACAGTAGAAATTGTTGTAGAGAATTGTGGAGTACAACTATCAACAAAATGAAAGGAATGCATTTCCAAGTTTTTATTAAAAATGTCTACTGTCTGATATCATATTCTGGAGTTGGGGGAACATATAAAGGGCTAGATTTACTAAACAGGGCAAATTTGCGTCAGAGTGCCAATGGGCATGGGAATTTTCTGTGGATGAGTTACAGATAATGTGCATATTAAAGAACACAGGCGTAACATCTCATTTGCACAATGAAAATTAGCATAATGGCAAATAAGCACAGCCAATGCTCATTACGTTCAGGTGATGATGATGATGATGATGATGATGATGATGACCAGGCTCTGCGAGATACTTTTTTTCTCTATTGGGTTAAGGGGGTCTAGACAACTATGTGGTGGGGCTAAGAAAATAATTGATATTCAGTGGTCAAAGTTAGCCTACTTTATAAAGTAGTTATTTAATAGTGTTTTATAATAAAAGCAGCAACTGAACAAAAGTATAATTTTATTTAACTTAGGCAAGGTTGGATACTTTCGATTAGATTGTAATCATGGGACACTGAAAATAGAGCTGAAATAGGGGACATCTAGTCACCCTTTTGGGGGGCTAAACTGGTACTGTTAAAATTCTGACAGGGCTATAACCCAAAGATTGAGGAGTTTAAAGAAGTTGGTAGGCCTGGTATTACATGACTCACCCTAGTTGTTTGTTCCAAGTTGTTTTTCAATACCTGAAGCAAATTAAATAATAACGACTTGGCAAACAAAATGTTCACTCGATGTCGCATTTCAAATACATTTATACACCTGGAAAAAGCTTCTACCTTATAATGTGTGCTCTCTGTTCTCTGCGGTGTCTATTACTGGCAGCAACAACTACAGCCATTTCAAGTGCAACATTTAAGACATTTAAGCATTTTTAGGTGTTAAATAATGGCACAAATGCTTAGAAATAGAGAAGTGCTAATGTTAGTAAATTGTGTTGCGTTATTCATTTAAATACTCTCCTCCCATAAAACTTGTGTCTGACCGGTAAACTCCTACAAATCTATTTTCAATAAGGTCAGGCACAAAAATAGCTGTGTCCTTTGACTTTTCATTGCTATTCTTCTCTGGGTGGTTTATAAGGACTGACACTACACTTTTTTTAGGCCAAAAAACTGTTTATGGTGGTCCTTTTGTTTGTTTATTTTTATTTATTAATAAATGGTCTTTTTATTTAATAAAAAAAAAAATCTGTAAAGAATTTGCATTGGTTTTAAGCCAATTTAAAAGGAATAAGATATGATTTTGAATATTTATATTTTATAAATACTAATTAAAATCAGTACACGTATAATATGTGGAAAATTTGAAACTGAATAATGTTTCTTGTCTTGTTACCTTCAGTTATGAATTATATGAATCAATCACTTAATTCATATTTTAAATTCAAAACATTTGTGTTCACTCTGCCATGTATAAGAGACCAAATTTCTTCTGCAGAAAACATCATCGTCACTTTCCCCTTCATCTTTCATTGACTTCTATACACACTTTGGGATTGTTCTTTACCCAGTTTGATGACAAACATGTTTCCCATTGCACCAACATTTTTTAACTTGCTTTCATCACTAAAGTAAACTTTGGACCAGTTTTTGGTCCAGACAACATGCTCAGCAAAGGCAAAGTCTAGTCTTTTTGTTTCTTGTTGTTGATGAGATGTTTGGTCAGGTGGGATTTCAGTTCAAATTCTCTTAGAGGTTAAGATACTGTATGTGCACTCTTTTCACAAGATGGTGATGACGCATTTAATGGTCATAAGCATCTTAATTCCTTGAAAGTTTTTAATATTTTTATTATTTTTTTATTTACTTTATCGTCTTTGCATCAAATTACAAACAAAAACTAATTACCGGTTATGCTAGGTGTTTCTAATGCAGGGTTTATGGGTGGGACAGTAAATTTGACATTGTTCTCTCTTCTGGCTGCTATTATCAGTCTCAATATTTTTTTTCTTATTTTAAAAGTCGAGAAAAAACAATCGTGGAGTTGTTCTTTCATTATTTGACCAAATAGAAATCCATTTGTATTTTTTTGTTTTATTTATGGTACTCTTCCGTTTACTGCTCTGTAAGTTTTCCATTCTAAGTTTAATCACTTTACAATGGCTCTGTTCTGGAGCACAGTGTGGGACTATGTCTCTTTATCTGTGCAGTTTCTATTGCCCCGTTCTAAGATTATAATTATATTAATGATTCTTGGTGTGAATAGGTCTTAATACTGTCTTTGAACCCAAAAATCATTAAAGCTTGAAGATAAAATGGCCCTTTTGTCAACAAATCCCTTCTTTTCATACTCTTTTCTAGAATTTTTCCATCATATATTAACATTATCAAGTTATTTCTATAATTATTATTTTAGACATCTTTATCCAGAATGTAATAAAGATTCCTTTTGTTCTGCATGTGCCAAACTAAATAGTTACACCGCTCCTGTTCGACAGTTATTTTCCTATTGTAGTATGTGTTGTGCCGCGTTCACTTGCACAGGTGGCAGGTTGAGAGTTTTAAGACGTCAGCTGTACAGAAAACCACTGTGTTGCTGGCAGAATATTTAATACATCTTGGACATGAAGTAAAAACTGGTTTTATTACATTTTTGTACAGCATATAAAAGCATCAAGGTTGAACACAGCATTTGGAATAAACCAACCAACCATTTATGTTAAATTAAATCTGCTAGGTCGGTGAGCATTCACTATTTTCTGCATCCATCTGGTCTTAGTGTCGTTTTAGAAACAATCCCAGTCTGGCGTTTTAAGACAAAATCATTTCAGAATGTATTTTACAGTCGTCATAATTCTGGAGGTGCTTTTCCTCTTTATTCTTCAGTGCTGAAAGCACGCAAGCTGAGAGTCCTGGTGTTGCCAGCAGCAGACAGCATGTCTTTGTGTGGCTGATGAGAGGGGTTCAGGGCTGGGTTGAAGGGGCTATTTGGAAGGTGGTGGTGCCCAAAGAGGATGTGAGACCTCCATAAATGTGCTTGGAAAGTCATACGTTAACCATTTACCTGATTAATGATGCATGAAATTAAAACAGTTATATTATAACAAGAAAGTATTAGAATAATTAGACTCATAACCATAATATAATTATACACAAAGGGTGATTCACTGCAGCTTTTAGATATATGGAGCTTTTAAGGTGAAATCACAGCAATTTATTATCTTTTAGCTAAGATTGCGTTAAGGGGTTCATTATGCACTAATGAATATATGACTAAAGCCACAAAACGCTTTGGTCGAAATAGTTTTGGACGGTCAAAAACATTGACCGAAACATTGACCAATGATAGCATGTTTTGATCGTCTATTTGGTGTTCGGCTAAAATATCGAAAGGCACCGTTTAGCTGAAGAATTTGACATTTTACCTAATGTGTCCCATGTGCTATATGTTTATATGTATGTTTTATAAAGTCTAAATGAAAACTTTTGGTTCCTTTAATAGTTGTGGTTTGAATCAGGCTCCTGCCAAAAACCTTATAGAAAAGAGAATTGGATGAATGTTTATAATTTTGGGAGGAAATCGAAATTGAATTTAGAGCCATATTGATGCATAAGCATAAAAAATAATAGCTTGTCTGAAAAAGTGGGACATGGAAACAGTGGCTAAGGCAGGGTTTAATAATATGTACCATACACAAAATATTCCCTGTCTGTAAATGTTTAACAATGTGCTTCTTAAAAGAACATTGTATAAGTTTAATCAAAGAGTAAATAAGAGCATTTAGGAAGCCATCGGGAGCTCTGTGCATGCTCACTCTCTCTTTAACCTTCTTTTGTGGTTGCGACTGACCGGTGCTGTTTCATGTTGTTTCTTTTGGCATGGTTATTTGGCAGGTTGGTGTTGATTTTACAAAAATAGACAACACCCACAATCCATTAATCAGAGGTAACATATAATTACTCCACCACTTTAATGTAGCATACTGATAACACTTTGCTGATGGCATCTCTGTTTTACAATTGCAGAGCTAATTTTGGCAGTTGTTCTTTTAACTTATGCTTTTCTTCCAAGAAAATGTTTAGTTGACTGACCAGAGGACACTCTGTATAATGGCCATCAGAGCTGCTCAGCCAGAAACCGTAACTGTAAATAAAAACAGCCATATAGCTTGCCCATACATCAGAGATTAGTTGAGGCTCCCTGTGACCACATTATATGCCTTTTAAATGTATCCTGTAGTTCACCACGACTTGGCAAACAAGGCCAGTATCGCACCAAATGCTTTAGTTGTCTTGCTCCAAACCAGAAAACGTGGTCACTGAGCGTAAATGCATAGTGCGAGCAGCGTGGGAAATGTTGTGGCGATACAGCATCACTGGATTTATTCTTCTCCCATATATCCACAACCCTTACGAATGCTTTCTGTTTCTATTTCGGGTTTCGAGTATTCATATATTACAATCCTTCACATGGTAGAATAAAGGCTTTATCTAAATATAAACAAACAAATTAATGTTGTTGTTTTTCTGTCCAATGAAGAAAGGTCCTTCAAAGCAATATTGATACAACTTGCTGTTTTTCCCATTATCGCATACATCATTTTAATGACCAAATTTTGAATACACATTGGAAAATCTTTTATACACAGCTTCCAACTGTTGTAATTGTATTTTGTTTTTACAATTTACATAAAGAAGTGTATTCACACAAGAAATGTGCACACAAGATTGTACCAAAAATGCTTATTGTGTGGATGCAAGAGGAAATGGTGTACTTCTTGCAGATAAGCAACTTATGCTTTTTATTTTTATTTCGAGTCCTACGTTAGCATTTATGCATTTGGCAGACACTTTTATCCAATGTGATGTAAATTGCATTGCAGTTATGCATTACATCTTTATTTGCTTTCCCTAGGAATTAAACCCATCAGCTCAATCCCACAAGGAAACGTAACTATTTTACATGTTGTCAGAAAAGTTGCTATTTTGTATGAATACATGCGATTTCATTTGTACAAAAACGTATGATTTTTAAAAGGAGGTTTGGCCCCAATCCAACTGTCATTGGGAGATCATACTAAAATGTATGAATGAGATTGACCCAATTCATATGAATTAGCCACTAAATCAAAAAAGTTATGAATTGCCACAAAATTGCATTCAGGCTTCAGAACTCCTAATATGCAGCGTTTCCTTGAGTAATCATTTTGTCTTTTCTCTTTCTCAGGTTTCAAGAGTATAAGGTAGTGGAGATCCTGGTACGTTTGCTCAAAAATCAACCTGAAGAGGTACTTGTCAATGTAGTGGGCGCTCTGGGTGAATGTGGCCAAATATCGGAGAATCTTGCCACCATTCGCAGGAGCAGTGGTATCCAGCCTTTGGTCAATCTACTCACCGGCACCAACCAGGCACTTCTGGTCAACGTCACAAAGGCCGTCGGAGCCTGTGCCACTGACCCTGAGAACATGACGTGAGTCTCTAACACTAAGATGGATTGAGTCTTAAATATGTCAAATAATATCACTCTGTACTGTATTACTGAAACGAGCTTTCCCTGAGCGCACATTACACTGTTTTCACTGATTTTGTATAACCTAATTAACCTGGATCTAAAACAGTTGTCCAGAAACAATCCTGTGGTTTACAATACTTGCAGTGTCCAACCTTGGCCCTGTAATCCCTCTAACTGTTGCCATTGGCTTGGTTTAGGATGACAAGGTATTGTTCTTGTTCTCTGTAAAAGATTCCGTGTTCACCGCTTCCGCAACGTATCCAACGGGCCCTGGGATGTGCAGCTTGACCGGGCTCCACACATGTCCTGGTGCCGTAATTACAGGGCCCAGAGATCTGTGTTTACTCTACCTGCTGTGAGACTCATAGCTGCGGCCGGGGTGGAGGCCTTTTATTGTCTCAATGTGGTCAGTTTGTATAAGCTGTAAAGCACTTCTGACAACGGCCATTTGGACATACTAAACAGAAACAGGCAGGCGAGCAAGAACAGATGAGTACAAAGAATGTATTTTTTCAGCTTTTCACCTGGTGCACTTGACTGTACTTGAATATACTCTGCATTGAGTGTCATACAATAATGATTCATTATTATGAATTGCCTGTATAATTGACAGCATTATCAGAGAGCATTTATGTAACCAAAATGGACATTATGAATCAAATGTTCATTCATTCATTCATTCATTCATATTCCTTCCTCTGATTTAACAGAGGTCACCACAGGGGAATGAACCACCAACTTTTGAAATGCCTATAAATCAACTGTTCCCAATATCAATTAATCTGAACTGATTCAATATTGAAGACAACTGCTTCAAAAGCAAATTTGAATCATGAAATCTGTATCAATACCCAGCCCAGAGGTGACTACAGTTAACAAAGAGAAGCAAAAGCGCCATTGTTTTTAGCATATAACTCCTAGTTATATTGCTTTTAACTACAGTATGAGTATAAACTGCCATGTATTATAATTCACATGTTCATAGAGACTGAGTATCATTCTTTCTGTATATTTAGCACATCTGA
Source organism: Danio jaintianensis (assembly GCA_903798115.1). Lineage (NCBI taxonomy): Eukaryota > Metazoa > Chordata > Actinopteri > Cypriniformes > Danionidae > Danio > Danio jaintianensis. Next base: position 4,733,064 of record CAIGQV010017602.1, on the reverse strand, counting down.
CTTTCATTGCTTTTACAAGACCGTTATAGACTGCAGTCCCCTTCTTAATTAATTCTGGATACAAATGAAGAGCATTTTGTTCCCCTTCTCCACTGTACCCAAGTTCACACAGCCTTTGTCTGAAAGATTAATACGTTTATGGATGTGAGAAACCACAGTAGAGTTATAAAAGTCCACAAAGGCTGTTTTTGAAGAAATAAGGTCATTTATTTCATTTAACTCTTTGAGTGACTCAAAGTTCTCAAACTTCAATCCTGCAGATTAATGTAACAGCTTTTGAAGAACATGTTTCTTATCCTATATTTAGGATCTGTCTTTTTTTTCCCATGTCCTTGTAATAGTCTTTTAGAATGCTGAATTCCTATTTTTTCCATGCAGATGGTTTAATTTGGAAATTAAACAGAAATAGGCAAAGCAATTAGCAAAGCGCTTATCTGATCATTGTTTTCTTTTGTAGAACAACATGTTCTCAGGTCTGCTTCTGAAATTAAGACCAGTAAAAGGAATGCATAGGGGGCTTTTGCACCAGAGGAACATTTTCATAGTTTTTAAGAGCTATTGGCAGAAGTTCTTCCATGCTAAAGTTGTACAAATGAGGGTACTTTATAACCTACTTTTTTACTTATCTTTGTTTGCATCTCTTCAGTTTACTGTATGCAGATTTGCTTACCTTGTGATTCGACATCCAAAATACAAAACTGGCACCTTAACAACAAAAAATAATACATTAAATGTGCATGCATGATCGACATGTACAGATTATGGTCATGCCTAAAAAGCAAAGCATATTTTGGGCTTTAGATGAGGTGACAATGCAAATTCAATCATGAAAATGTCCTTGGGGAAAAAAGAGCTCTCGGAGGATCGACCTGGTGTCTACAGTAGATCCTATAGCTTAGTTCCTGTCAAAAAGTACTGTCTTCGGTGCCAATCGTTACTGAAAAAAAAAAAAAGTCCATTTCCCACAAAATTTTTTATGTTATCAAGCAGGTTCTTAAACACCGCTGATTGCCGACTGTGTTCATAGCTCAGTGGATGTGATTGGCTTCATGCTCATATGTTGGAGATTTTCAAAACATTCTGTCTACTACTGCCTTCAACATGGTATAAAATGATCTGTAAATGTCTAAATTGTTGGTCAATTTGAAAACACACTAATTACATTTCAAAATGATTTACTGAAATAAATTTTTGAAATTTGAAATTTTTATTAATGGACATTAAACAATTCCAAATCAATTGTTGAGTAACTTGGATTTTGTGCACAGATGCCTTACTATGAACTTCCATGGTTGCACCACCGAAGGGACTGATTTGTAGGTACATCCTACTGCTGGAGCGTTGAGTGCCAACTGCATAGTAATGCCCTTCTCCTGAAGGATTTAGTGGCCTCACAGGATAGCTTGGGGCTCTCCCTGTTATCATGCTTCTCAAGCTGATTTATTATCAGGATGGGGTTGGTGGGTGCTGAGATGGTTCTGACCAGTGCTCGGCCCAGCCTCGTTCACTGGAGCCCCTTAGCAGCGTGGTTTAGCAATTATGACAGCACTGAATGTCGGCCTTGTCGCTGGATGCACACATGGGAAACAGGTTACATGTTATTTATACCTGACAAACGGACCGCACTGAAGAGTCATTTTCCCAAGCTTCCCAGAGCCTGACTACATCCTTTAGTAGAATCATATCCGCAGCATGAAATACAGCCTGTTCTTAAGTAAACCTCACTCAGAAGCAGTGTAATATAGAAAGGCTTGTCTCTGAGAATGTTTGACTTGGAAAACGGACTTTCTATGGGGTTTTTTTCTTCCTCCAAGTCACCGACAGGAACCGGGTTAAACGGCACACTGTGTGTGAATGTGTGTGTTTGTCCACAGTTGGCTATAAATATCTGCACAGACCACCTAAAAGCATTGTACAGGTCAGCCTTCGGCCAAGCTGATGTGAACATGTTTTAATGGAGTTGTTGGAAGGTGAGCAGGGGTATCGGCGTAAGGGACTGAGCAGGTGGGATGTGATGGGAAAGCCATGCTGAGCAACTTTCTGATCTGCTACTGGAATGTTTTCATCATCACACCAGGAGGGATAGTCTGCTGCAAGAGCCAAACTGAACCCTGGGAAAAACATGTTGGGGGAAACATGTCATGAGCTTACACTGTACACTGTGTTGTAAGCTATGTAATTAGGGAGATGCTTGAAGCTCAGGTGTAAGATTTGACAAGCTGTTTTTCATTCTCTTTCAGGATCATTGATCGTCTTGATGGAGTACGTCTTCTTTGGTCATTGCTGAAGAACCCTAATCCAGAGGTTCAGGCCAGTGCTGCCTGGGCCATCTGCCCCTGCATTGAGAATGCAAAGGTACATTTAATTATCCCCATTTCAAAGGTTTTTTTCCCCATTCACGTTCATTCATGTTCTTTTCTAATAGTAGTTTTTATTGTGTACAAAACAGCATTTTTGTGCAGTACAAATTCAGACCAAACCGTCAGTTAATGTCTGTTTTCTCTCCACTCTCATTTTATTTTATTTTTTTTGAGAAGAAAGCACACAGGACATGCTCACAGTATACCACTGTTCAGGCATTTAAGACCTATTGAAGACTCCAAGAGAAAAATAAAAAGGAAAATCTAAATCCTCAAAGAGGTCATGTAATGAAGAATGAAAATTTTCTTATTTCTATTTTTCTATATTCTGTGCAAACATGAAGGCTTCATGTTTAAGATACTGTGCTCTATATTATGAACTGCAATCCTCATCTACTAGTTGAAAAGTAAACCTATAAATCACATTTTCATAATAACAACAATAAATACATTGACGAAGCATTCGTCTCATCTATATATAGATTAAATCTCATAGCTGGCACAGAACAAGTCTGCCTTCCTGAGCCTCTTGTGTAACACATTAACACAAATACATCATTGTTCTTGTAGATTATCGGCACTGTTGCAAATAAAATAGTTTTGCTTATATAAACTGCATTTATATTTTTTTCTCATCTAAATTTTTTGCTTCTTTCAGTGGAAGCATTATTAACTTTTTTGCTGTCTAAAGCAATGCAGGTTCACTTCATGAACTACACTGGGTCACATTAGGAAAAAGCAGAGTGAGGGTTGGTGGTAAGAACTATGTGAAATTATGCACATATCCACACCGGGAACCTGATCTGTCTTGCAGTAGCAGTTATTTAGATAAAAGCCCATGTGGATTGAGTTAACAGCTCCAAGACCAGATTTATGAGAATCATGCTTGAGGAACCGCATCTGGGGGCTTCGAAATCCCTAACAGCGCACAAACACGTGCTCACAGCTGGTACTTACTATGGATTCTCTAGTGATTAAGAGCTGTATGACTTTGTGCTTTGTTGCTTAATCGGCAGAGGATGTTTAGCATGTAGCATGGAGTGTGCTGTCTGTTTTAGTGAGAACTAGGCTTAATTACCCCAACGAATCAGTGTGTGGTTGCATTGCATTAAATGATCAGTTATCTACTGTCAATAGTATATGATCAATAATAAGAATACATAAATTTAAAAATGGTATTGTATTTGTGAGTGCACCTTCACAAAACAAAATTCAGTACTCATTTTGCTGCAATTGCCAAGGGAGGCCAAATTATAGTTTTCCTATTAGAATGTTGAACATTTTAGTCATTTAGCATTTGGTGTCTGCAACATTTTTACCATTGATTGAATATGGTGATGTTTTATATATGAATGCTTCAACCAAATGTCTTCAGCCTTTAAACTCTGTGTATCACAGCGCTCTGAGGTTTGTTACAGGCTGTCGTAGACTAGCTCACCATTGTGAACTGTATGCCAAAGCTGAATGTAAGACGGTACACCCACTGGATGACTCTAGTCTAAAAGGCTCTTCTGGGTCTGGTGCCTTTATACCCAAGTTCCCTTCTTCATAGGTCAAAAAGCCAGTATGCCCTACGTTCAAGTGAATCCTATCATTTGACTATTCGCCGGGTTTTAACTGAAATGGGGAGGCAAGCCTTTAGTCATGCCACCCCCTCATCCTGGAATACTCTTCAGTCTGAACTAAAAATGTCTGAGCTCATCCCAATCAAATCATTTCGCTCTATCCTTTATAACAAACAACAACAGTCCATTTCTCAATGTATGTGTTTTTTATATTATGTAATGTGGTATAGCTGAATAAGTAAACTGTATTTTTTATATTATCTTTGCTTTTTATTTATTATTATTATTATTTTTTATAAGTCGTGTGTTGCAGACCTCTTGGCCAGGTCACCCTTGTAAATGAGATCTTGATCTCAATGGGTTTTTTATCTGGTTAAATAAAGAAACATATATATTAGCAGTTGCTTTTATCCAAACCGACTTTATGAGAACTTTAAACACTGATATCAGTTGTTATTTCCACTCATGCTTCTTTGTCTTGTAGTGTGTGTAAAGTACAGATGAAATCAAAACTAACTATTTTGTTAGCTCACATTGCTAGTATTGTGGTGAACAATTCATCTTTGCATGTCATTAAGAAAAAAAAAATGTTTGCCCTTGTTTTTAGTTAAATTCTCCGGTTACATCTGAGGTCTCCAACTGTCAGTTTGATAGCGCTATGACAACAGAAATGGTGAGGAGAAGGTGTCTGTTAAGTTGTAATAACTCCCACGAAACCCTTTTCCTACTTTACTACATCCAATCAACTCGCAGTAGAAAAAAACAAGCCAGGCCCACTGTTGTCTCATTGAATTTTCCATTTCTCTAGGAACTGCGTCACAATACGAAAAAAGAAAGAAAAAAACGGCCGCAGCTTCCAGTTCATGTGGACTTTAAGTGAACTTTTTTGTTCTTTATCACTTTGAATAAAACTCTTTGCCTTTTTAACAGTTTTCATTTTAACATACCATGAGAACAACAGACCAACTAGAATGTTTGTTCTCGCTTACTTTCTATAACATTTGTTGAGTGCATTTTACTTCATTTTTGTCTCTTTTCTCTCTCAGGCCTTTTCCTGTCTTTCTTTCAGCTTGGCTTACATTGGTTTTGGTACACTGTTTGTGTTTCATCCGTTCTCTCTCTCTCTTTCTCCCTCGCTCTTCCTCCTTCTCCCCACGTCTCGCTTCGTGCTGTGTTTGCTGATGTGGAACTTGGTTGGGGATGTTTTTGTGGGCCCTGGGTTGAAAGGGTTCCTCAGTGACCCTCCGCAGCTGGTGGCTCTGCCATACTTCCTCTTGTGCTCTCGCTTCTCTCTCTTTCCCAGTGTTCATCAGTATTCCTGTACTGCCATTTCCTGTGTGAGACACGCTGCAGATTCCTCCCCTCTCCTCCCTGATCTCTGCCCAGACACACTAAACACAGAGCTCATCCTTTGGCATGACTTGAGAGGCTTCTCTCTGATGCTGCTGTCTTCACCCCGCTCTGCACGCTTGACCTCCTCTGGGTCTCTTGTTCTCGTTTTTGGTCTGCAGGGTGGAAGGTTGCCTTGTACTGTGCTGCGTTCAAGGGTTTATTAGGGTTAAGCTGCGTTGTGAAATACAAGGTTATAGAGGGACAGATTGTATTGTTCTCAAGAGAACACCATATGAGTGAATGTACAATAGGATCAGGGACTTCAGACTTTGTTCACTGGGTTAGAAGGATCCAAGTGGTCGTCTCGAGATGTGGTTGTGTTTTGTACATTACCAGAGCAGAAGCAGAGACCTGTGGTACTCCATAATCATTCCTTGTCATCGAAAGCAACATCTTTATTCGGTAGAAATAGAAGGTGGGAATGCAAGAATGACTTGTTTACTGAATGTTTGGCTTGATCTGATTCCCAAACCATAATGATATGCCTCTGTACCATCAATACAGATATCACTATGTTATAATAATCACCCAAAACAGCCTGGTTCCATGCTGGCATGCTAAAATGACCCGCTGGCAGCCTAAAATGACTGGAGTAGAACCAAAAGAGAGCCCTAAGTTGCATTTTCTGTGCGATATGAGCGGTCTTGTGTGTTTTTATGCCCACTTTTGTATTGCGGCTGGCCCTTCGTTGCATGTTGGCATAAGCATTCATGTGACCCGATGAGAATTTGCAGTTCACCCACCATCATGGTGCAACCAAGCCTAAAACCAGCTCTGGTTCACACACAAACAATATACATAGAAAAAAAATTACGAATGTTCCACTTTGCCAGCCATTTTTTGTTCTCTCTAAAGACAATATTTTCTCTAGATAATGTGGACTGCTTGAGTTTGACGTATACAGGTTTCCTGTGTGACAGAATGAGTACAGACTTGCTGAATCTCACAATCTTTGTCACGTTCAAAAGCATTCTGGAGTATCATAATAGAAATGTGGCTGTTCTCTACAGTGCTGTGAATGATTTAACACATGATGATCCACAGTCAGACATTTTCTTATGTACAACAAAAATTCATGACATTTTCTTGTTTTCTTTCTGTTTCAGGATGCTGGGGAAATGGTGCGTTCCTTTGTGGGTGGTTTGGAGCTTATTGTTAATTTGCTAAAATCACAGAATAAAGACGTGCTGGCCAGTGTGTGTGCAGCGATTGCCAAAATCGCCAAAGATGTGGAGAACCTGGCAGTGATTACAGACCATGGTGTTGTTCCCATGCTGGCAAGTCTTACCAACACTGTGAGTGCTGCTCCAGTCATGTTTCACATTAACAAATCATCATCTCTGGAATTGTCCTAAAAGTCAATATGAAGTTCATAATCAGGCATTTCACAATAGGCATCTAAAGCCTTGTTGAGACTGTCAGTCCAAATCAGATTTTCATTGGCATACCAAAACATTTGCTACAGAAACCAGTGCAGATGTTCCAGAAAATAAAAGAATGCCATTGGGATACACAAATCAGATTTGAACAGTTTGGAGACAGTGTGGACAATCAATGTAATCATCAAACGAATACACACACAAAATCAGATTTCAGCTAATAGTGGGAAGCCTTAGAAGAATTTTGTTATTCTGATATAAGCCTGTGTAACAGTACTCTGAGAAACAGTGTAGAAAAATTGTAGAATTAATGTGCTTTTACTATTACTGAAAACAAATTGTTGAAAATGAAAATGTGTTGGGGTGGCACGGTGGCTCAATGGTTAGCACTGTCGCCTCACAGCAAGAAGGTCGCTGGTTAGAGTCTCGGCTGGACCAGTTGGCATTTCTATGTGGAGTTTGCATGTTCTCCCTGTGTTCGCGTGGGTTTCCTCCGGGTGCTCCAGTTTCCGGTACAGGTGAATTGAATAAACTAAATTGGCTGTAGTGTGTGCGTGCGTGTGTGTGTGTGTGTGTCTGTGTGTGTGTGTGTGTGTGTGTGTGTG
>CAIGQV010017602.1:4701773-4720139 GCA_903798115.1 Danio jaintianensis | reverse complement strand
GAAAGAAAGAAAGAAAGAAAGAAAGAAAGAAAGAAAGAAAGAAAGAAGTAGTTTTTGATTCACTACAAAAAATCAGTTCATAAGACTCTTGAGTTCTGGAGTCAGACAACCGTTTATACAAGCCATTAATACAAATCACTTTACAGTGATTGTCGTATGTTTTTATGTGCAGGTCATGAGAACAATTTAGGACACAGTCCATTTAGACCTAAATCCTAGTGGATCGATGGAATGAGTGACAAAGAAAACTGGACTATTTAGAAGAGCTCAAGAAAAAGAGTGAGGGAAGGAGCGGTGGGAGAACAGGGGGCTTTTGCTAACATTTAAAGCCCTCTCCTCAGGAAACGCCAGCTTACCGCTGCTGCACTTAACACCGCAACACCTACATGCGTGACATAGCATGTGTGAGAACTGATGTACATGTTCCTGGGAAAACATGTTTTTGCTCTACCTTCCTGGAGGCCAGGATCCTCTCGCCTTTGCGGCGTGAAAGACAGAAGAAAGTCTTAGAGGCTCTTATTCATTTTTCAAACATGAGGCAAGTTATCATGTTACTGAGGTTTGGGAGTATTTAACAAGTGGCCTATTATAGTCTGTTCAGGAACCAGCTGGGAGAGCTGAGAGGGCCAGGGGTAGACAGAGAGCAGTGCTTATCTGAGGCTCCGCTCCAGGCCCTAGGAGCCCCTGTTTGGCCACGGCTGAATAACACTCTATGAGCTCTGGCAAACGGTGGCTGACCCTGTCGCGGGCATCCTCTGACTGCTCACAAAAGCAGCTTGTCTGAACGTGCTGGCATGTTGCTGCAGCCTCATGTTTGCATCCGTTTTCCTCTTCGAGGTCTTTTGGGATCTATTTTAATCCCAAATCCAGCTGAACATGATAACTGATACATTCAGACTGCTGAAAATAAATAAAGATGAGAGAGACGCTGTCTAATCCCTGTTTCAGTTGAGTTGAGGAATCTGGTGGAGCTTGCATTAGTCTTGCCATCTGTTTATTCTTCACTATTTACCTTTTAGCAGGGAATTCTGGGAATGTCTTGCTTCTCTGGGCATGTGTGTGTGTGTGTATATTGAACATAAAAAAAGTTCAAACTTTGACCTTACACGCTTTATTCTTAATGACATTTTAATGAAAGTTAAATCCACAAGCACTGATAAACTTTATAATAGGATTTTGAGGATGCACATTCCTAATTGTTTATGGACCAGTGTTAGTAACAGTTGTGTTTAATTTCCAGTCATTATGTTATTGATGGATTTTCCAGGGTTTTTTACATTTAGGGGGCTTAAACATTTAAATTAGCAGTAATCAAAACTGTGCTGTTGTAGACACAACATTATTTAATGTTATAGTTATTTTAATTTATCATGGTGAATGACCCATTATTCAGTCTTTGCTTTGTAAAATGCCATGTAAAGCCATATAATAAAATTTTCACACTACAAAATCATTGTAAAAGTCATCCAAATTATTTGTGCAGTAACAAAACCCAACCTTTTCCCTACCAGTAGTTTTACAAAGAGTTTATATATATACACACATATATACAGCCAAGCCAACTATTCATGGACCTGGCAAATTTTTACTTAAAGTTACTTTTATTCAACCAACCAACCAAAGTTTTTTTTTTGACTGGAAATGACACAGGAAAAAAAGAAATATTTCTTAGCTTTTATTTACATTAAAACAACAAGCGACATGTCCAGAATTATTCACACCTTTTGCAAACCCTCACAGTCTATGAGAAAACCCAAAGTTCTATACCATTCCAAATAGTCCAGGCTGTTCTACAGCATCCTAAATAACCTGATTCATTGGGAACGGCTGTTTTAATCAACGCAACAGGTGAAAAACAGAAGTTCTCTGCTGTTGGTTTGTGGACAGTCATGGCTAAGACAAAGGAGCTCTGAATGGTCAATTTTTAGCATCATTAATTGAACATGTAAACAATAAATAATATAATTTATTTTCAATTTGTTTGTGACAGCATATTAATATTTATCCTTTAAGCAGTCCAGAGAGTCTGGTTTTACCATGGTAAAGTAAAACTTGACCTAAATGTGCAAGAAATCTACAGGATGAAACTCAATAAATCATTATTACTACTGCAGTGATGGACTCACATACCAAACAGATTTAGAAGGCCCATCGTGCCAGTATATTTGCCCACACTTTGTGTTTATTTAGATTTAGGAACACAACTCACCACTAATCTTTCTGTCTTTCTTTTTCTCTCCCACCCTTGACAGAAAGACAACTATATTATACCATGCAATATAACTTAACCACAGTGTGGCATTCCCACAAACACTACCCCTTAGGTTCACTTTATGTGACAGTATAATAAGTAACTCTCATTGTACAATAAACTGAAAAAACATTTACTACTAGACAGAATGTTTCGGAAAGTGGTCTTTTTTAGAGTTTGGGAGTCCAGTGTTGAGAGCGTGGATCAAAAGAAGCGGGTTACACAAGGGATCAAGTATGACCTTTGATCTAAGGGAGGGCGCGACCAGATTTTGTGGCCAAATGCTTAGAGCTCTACAGCACTCACACTTTATGGAGGAGAGGAGAATTTATAAACAGCTACTAAACCTATTCATTACAATAACAAACACAACTGCGCTAATATACTCACTCGCACATGCCATATTCCCACTTTCTACCTCGTCTCATTCGCTCAACGCAACTAAACACACAAACACAGCGATATGTAAGCTAATGAGCCGGTGCGGTGCTTTGCCATCCAGTAGGCAGCGGGCCTTGGCAGCCGCAGGAGCTGTAAACTCCTCTGGCAAACGTCTGCAGTGTGCAAACAGTTGCATTTATAGCTTAATAACAGATTAGATGTCTCCTTCAAGCCCCAGGAAAGAGTTGCTGTAAGAGGCCTTGGTGAATGACTGTTATTGTAGCTATGCGGTTTTCGTTCTGTCTAATGAAAGGAGAATGTTGGCTAGAATTTTCATTATTGGATTGTACATTATGATGGCAGTTTCTGACACGTTCCTCTCTCTCTGTTGCAGCTCCTGCTCGTCATGATCAGCTCCACGGATGAGATTCTGCAGGAGGCAGCGGCCAGCTGCGTGGCCAACATTCGACGCCTGGCTCTGGCCAATGACAAGGCTAAATATGGGTAAAAAAAAAGTGACCACAAGCAACACAGATATACAGTATATGTTCCTCTCAATCTGAACCACTGCGCGCGCAACAAATGAGTTAATTTACCCCTTGAGTACCCACTCAATGAGTATACAGTAATTTGATCAGATGTGTTTATTTATAATTTACTTAATCTCTGTAATAATAGGAAGCGTTTAGCCAAAGCTAAACATGTCATTAATTAATTCTTTGGAGTTCGCTCGCCCTTGTTTCAGCCTTTTCCCTCGATTTCCTCATCACAGCATCTAATTTAGCAATAACAATAAACTCTTTCTTCTCCTATGTGTGCTCATGCCAAATGTTCCACAGTTTGTGTTCTCTGAAGTGGTTTAGAGCATGAATACAACACATTCATGAGTGTAGCAGGTACTGATGTCCACATGTCTAAATAACAGCACATCTTTTGTTTTAAAAAGTTCATTCTACTCTCTAATTGAAGATTAAAACGGAAGTGCTTGACGTAGATTTTTTTTCTCACTTTCCTTTCATGCTCACAAACACAACAGGTATTCTGTATTCTCACACATGGTTTGGTGGTAGTTTTAAGAAGACAAAGACAGATAGTCACATTAATGTGAAAGATTGCTCATAAATTCAATCAGTGGTGACGTGAATGGGCACCTGGAAATGTGCAGTGGCTAGTCCCTATGATTTTGTGCATAACTGACGTGCAGTAATTCCCTGATGAGATGGAGTACTTTGCATTATTATTTGTTATTGAAAAAATATGGTGATGGCTCCTCTCAATGTCCTCATTAATTCTGCCTATTAAAACTAGGAGCGTGTATGAGGAAAATCAGACCACCGCAACAGTACAGCAGCAGCATGCCTTTCGCTCAGACAGACCCATAAAACATAATCTTTAAAAATAATCATGTTTTATATTGTCGGCATCAATCCAATGTCCAGTGCTTTCTTTACCAGATATAATAGATGCAAAACAACAAAACAAGCAACGATGATTTTCCAAACTACTGGAACAAACAGTGGAAATTTGCCATATTATGACTCAAATGTCAATTCTGCACTGTAAAAACTATTTTACCTGATCTGAACCTAATTCCTGTTCTTGATGGTGTGCATATAGGTTGATTTTAGCTATATTGATATTTTGACTAAAATAAAGAGTTAATTGAAATATCACCACAGCAATATAGCTTTGTCTCAGTGGTTATTAGGAATGAAATATTTTTAACCTCATTTGTGAACTAGATACTCCACTCCACTATATACATCTATGCATAAATATTTTCATTATATATCATAGTGTTTTTCAGAGCATCAGAATAGAGGTCTGCTGTACTGCTGAGTGATCTGCTGCAGGCATAAAATTAATTGCTGAATGAGGGGTCAAAATTAAAGTAAGATAAAATTTCTAAAACATATTTTATGTTCTTAAAGCACAGAATGATATGCTATGCACAAAATAAATGATTTTCTGGCACAAGGTTGCATATTCTCAATTTTATTTTCTCAGTTAAATGGCTACTCAGCCCAAAATAAAGAGTATGTCCTAATTTACTCTTTTTTAAATATAGTTCCAAACCCATAAAAGTATATATTAAATATGTTTTTAATATATCAAATATTTTCATTTTTCCATCTGTCCACTGAAAATGAGTTCACCCAAAACTTGCATGTTTCAGTTTGTTTGTAAAGAGAGCAAAAAATAAATCAAATCCTTATGACTCAACCAGTTTAGTCTAAGAATTTTGAGGATATAATGTGTGACCATGCTATATAATGGACAATAATATAAACGAAACTTTTACAAAGATTAATAAATACAGTCATAAATGTGTTGGTCATTGTTTACACATGGTACCATATAGAAAGAAACTACTGTTGCACTTTATTTTACAATATGTATACTGTAAAAGTACTAGGTCATATAAAGTAAATACATAAGGTTAAAGGTGCAGTAGGTGATCTGCCAAAATGCTATCCGTTAACATAATATCTATGAAACACAGTCCCTCCCCTGCCGTCCAAAACCACGCCTCCTGAAATCACGAACGCGCACCTTAAAGATGACAGTAGACAACCCACTATATCATGTCATTCGCCAGTTAGAAAACTTTATAGTACTTTATAATACTATAATTCCGAAATAAAAACTGTATTATATATAGTGGTGGAAAGAGTACTGAAAAATCATACTCAAGTAAAAGTATCATTACTTGCCTAAAAATGTAGTGCGAGTAAACGTATCTGTTGTAAATATCACTCAAAGTATGAGTATGAGTAGACCTTTCAAAAGTACTCAAGAGTAGTGAGTAGTGAGTATTACGCTGTAAAAAGCTGATGCATGTACATGTAATTTGTGGATGTGTGTAAACGTAACATTCTGTAGTGCATTTAGTTATTGTCCAGCAGGCACACAACGTCATAAGACATTATATTAGGTGAGATTTAGGTTGTGACATCAGGTGACCAAGATTCAATGTCTATCCAGCATATAAGGACAATGTTATTTTGATGTCCAATAACGACGTCAAGTGACGTTGATGTTTGGTTGATTTTAGGTTGTGTTAGAAAGTGACCAAAATCCAACGTCAAGGCAACATCTTAAACCAACGTCATACTGACGTCAAATACTGACATTTATTTGTCAGGTATGGCAACCAAAATCCAACGTCTGATAGACGTCATAGTGGTAACGTCCACACAACGTCAAGCTGTAACATCATTAGATGTTGATATTTGGTTGATTTTAGGTTGGACGTTGGACATTGACGTTGGCCTGACGTTGGGTTCTGACGTCAACCCGATTTTAATTTCCAAACTAAATGCAACATCCACACAACTTTGGGGTACAATGTCAATCTGGCGTCATGTTGACGTCTTGTGCCTGCTGGGTGTTTAAGGCCATTTCGGTCATCATACAATAAACATCCGTCATCTTCTCATCAGTGACATGCAGTCTAAACAGTCTCTCGATCATTGGGTGTAAAGATTTTGGACATCTTCTTGGACACTTTTAATGCTTCCAAACAGTTTGCTGCAATTGTAAAGCGCCCATGTGTTGAGGTAGTTTATTATTATGCGATTTACCTTCTATGTGCGATTTGATTGGACAGGAATCACAGGACTGATTTTTCTAATCCCCATAGACAGGAAAAAATTAAGTAGTGACTGCAGGTTGAAGGAAAGTAGTGGAGTAAAAGTACCAATACTGCAGTAAAAATGTACTCACAGGAAAGTAAAAGTACACAATTTTTAAAATTACTAAGTAAATTACAATTCCTGAGAAAAACTACTCAATTACAGTAATTTGAGTATTTGTAATTTGTTACTTTACACCACTGATATCTTATCACTGATACTTATATCTAGCGCGTTTTCAGTTGTGTAGCAAGCAAAACTTGTCATAATGTGCAATATTTCATGCATGCAAGGATCGCTGGTCTCACTCTCTCACGCGCTTTGTCCTAAAGTAACTACTGTATGCTTAGTGGTTGGCCGGCAGGGTGCAGGAATTACACTTATTACTAAGCCATACTTTCATGCTATTTCAGACCAAATATTCAAAGTAGCATGGTAAATAATATAGGGACCGCGTCACAGGTTGTCATTGTTCAAGGATGTGATGTGAATATAAAACAAACTTCATCTCAGTAAAGCAGGCTAGGCGGAATAGCGCTGTTTACTTATGTTTCGTTATTTAACAAAATAAAAATCTACATTATCGAGGCTGTAAAAGGTGCCTTATGAAATTGAAAATAGTCAAATCAACTGGAAGATTTCAGTGGCTGAACAACACTTCCGTGCATATAAACCATTCGTAAAACAACGAAATCTACATAAGCTTTGCGTGACTAAAATAGTTTTAAAACATAACATTACCTGTCTAAAAGAAATACTTCAGCCATGGTGTCATCCTTCCTCCAGCGTGCAAAAGTAACTCCAATATTGATTCAGGATTTTAAAAAGTTTTGATTCAGCATTTGTTTTTACCGCTGTCACTCTCTCTTGTGTGCATGTCATGAACGCTGGGCGCCAAACGACTGATCTGCGTGAACAGAGGTGCGCAGTTGTACAAATCTACATTTGCTGACAGACAGTTTGGGCTACTTATCAGAATTATGGGAATTATCGGCCAACCAAATTTTAATTGGATGAACATTTTTTAGTTTTATGCCTTTCCCAGGATATAAAAATACATATAAATACATTTAGATCATTTACTTTAATAATTGGAATCTATTGGAATGTGAAGAGACTTTCAACCAGCACAACAAAAAATGTTTCTGAAGACAATCACCTACTGCACCTTTAAGGTTAGGGACAGCTGTAGGTTTAGGGATATTAATCACAGTAGGTACTACCCAGTTCATGTAATGACTATGATAATTACATAGTATATACATGCCACGCAGGACTGTAAAATAAAGTGCTACCATAAAGTCTTAGCTAAATATCTTTTTTCTTGGAGCAGGACTAAAAAAAAATCCTGCATTGACCACAACTTTTACATGATGTCAAAGTGAAACCAGACCCACATCTGTGATAAAAACCCAGTGCATCATCTTGAGTCCTACCATGTAAGAAATAACATTTTCAGTCTTTCTACAGTAAATTCCATTTGAATACATTAAGCTGGAGACAAACGGAACTGAATATTTGAATTCTAGAATCAATATTTCGCTTGATTGCAGCTGAATTCCTGTGCCTCTGCATTTGTCATCCTTTATTCTCCTGTGTTGAGTCTATCACGTATGGCTAAGTGCAGTTTTCTTCAACAGACTATAAACTAAAAGACTCTAAATGAGAATCATTGTCTTCTGAGTATACGACTCTGATCAGCAAAAATAAATATGGCCTCTTTAAACCCAAGTAGTGCAGATGTTACAACCGTTACTCTTCTTTTTTACTTCGCCTTTTCGTCCATCTTTGTCTCTCTCTGTTTCTCTCTCTGAGGTTGATGACTAGTAGGACATGCCTAACTAACATCATTAAACAAATGTTGCGTGTTTGACTGAGGGACGGGAATTTATGGCATGGTGAGTTGAGGACAGAGGACATGTTTTAGTCATTGGGATTAGAATTAGTGCTCTAGCGTCTGTCTTTCCTGCCCTGTCAGCTCAAAACTGTAGACCGCACTGCCTAAGCCTCTTCAAACCTCAATTCACTTCTTAAGGCCAAGCGAAATTGAAGAGTGATGACATTTTGCATAAAATCAAAACAAAGTTCATTTGGAGTTTATTTCAGGTGTGTAAAACAGCTCATCAAAGTCAACTTTCTTGAAATGTTGGCTCCATCTGGTAAAGACTTTTTAACAAGCATTAGGTCTCAGTGGTTTGTTTCCTTTCTTCATTTCATAAAGGTCAGATGCCCTCAAGTAAAAACATAAACACTGGATAGCTACAGCTATAGAAATTGAAGTTTAATTTTGGTCACAATTTATGTCAAAGTACAATTCTTGCTATTAACAAACTATTAATTATGATTTTTAGCTCAATAAATTCCTAAATTGCTGTTTATTAATAGTTAGTAAGGTAATAGTTGGGTTTACAGTGTAGGTATTATGTAGGATTAGGAATGTAGAATTAGATCATGCAGAATATATATTTTTAAAGTGCAAATAAACAGCCACTATCTTCATAATAGGCATGTAAGAAGCCACTTGTTTATACTTTAACTAAAGTGTTGCTGCAATTTTATTTTAAAAGCAACACTGACACTGTTTTTATATGCTTTAAAGCAGTCTATGTTTAAAATATATATACACACAAAGTGACATTACATTAATTGACTGGAGAATTGGCGACATCTGTCACTAGATGCTTTCTTATCAGCTTTTTTTCTGACATTTTTGTTGTGCAGTATGTTTATTTTGTGCTTTATTTTGTGCTTCCCATGTTCAACTCCATTTTGCTCACAGCCATGGTCTTCCCATTTGCAAAGTATACTTAACTGCAGATGACTGCAGATAGACAAGTTCATGCCACCTAATGGACTCATTCTGTCTGAACATTCAACTCAGGTCTACACTCAGTCCATGTGACAGAAAAATTCTGCTGAACATGAATGATTTAGATGGATGACCAATGATGTGTTGAGTAGGAACATCACGAAGCATGGATAAGAAGCTAAAATATATGTTGGGCCTAGAGTACTTATTTACATTTACTTATTTACACTTACATATTTACTATCAATTTAACATGTCGATAAAATAAATAAAAAAGAGAAATAACACAATTAAAGAGATCACCAAAAAAGAAAAATCTCGTTAATTTACTCACTCTCAGGCCTTCCAAGACATACTGTAGGTGACTTTTTTCTTCAGTAGAAAAGTAAAGATAATTTTTAGCTGGAACCATTGTCCTCTGGTATAATGGTAGTCAGTGGGTGCCATCACTTTAAGAAAAAAAAAAAAAAAACATAAAAAAAAAAAAGGAAAGAGATGTATTTGTGGGCATGTCCTCTCTCTGTGGTAAAGAAAACGAAAATTGTGATTTGTTTTAAATTATTTTTTTTTTTATCTCAAAGTGATGACACCCATTGACAACGGTTCCAGCTAAAAACTGTTCTACTGAAGAAAATAAATAACCTATATCTTGGAAGGTCCTGAGGTCAATTAACTAAACTATTAAAAAAGTTAATTGATTAACAAAGTGAATTAACTGGATTTTTTTTTTTTTTTTTTTTTTTTGTGAAAGTGGAACTAGACGTTTTTGGGTGAACAGTCCCTTGAACACATCTCTCACCCAAAATTATGTAGGTCGTTTTATGTCATACAGTAGATTGGTACAAAAATTAATCAGGGTAACACCTCACTGCGGGATGGAGCCTACAGAATGCACTTACTGTGTAGGCCATAGTTGTTGTAGTCTAAATGTTTACGTGCAGTACATTCTATGTCAAATCATATAATATATTTCTTTCTAAAGCTACTTTTTGTCATTTCTATTTGATGCCTTTTGGCTTTAACACAAATAGGTGCATCCCAGTTTGTGTATAAGTACAATATGCACTATACCAATCCTCTCCTGGAGGGCCATTTTCCTGCATGTTTTTGCCCTAAATAAACACAACAGAACCAGCTAATACTAGCCATACCAGAAACTTACAGATAGGTGCATTGAGGCAAACTAGAGCTAAACTCTGCAAGACAAAGGCCATACAGGACCAAATTTGGACACCACTGCACTACTTTTTTCAGGGAGGGGTCAGGGCTTTCAAACTTTGATGATCAATGACAAAACAACCTTATCAATTTCATATAGACATCTGCATATATTAATCACCATATTGAGTAAATGTCTGATTGCTTGACAGCCCTAATATGCATTTGTTTAAAGGTATTTCTCAGCTGGTGGCCAATGTCTGGATGTTCACAATCCAACTAATCTCTCTGTGGTGTTTTGATCTACATCCTACCCCTAAACAAAAATTGAACTCAACTTTGGTGTCTAATTCGGGACCTTTAATTCACCAGATTTGTCATATTTTGTCTCGAGTAAGAAAAAAAAGATCTCTTAAAAGATGCAGTAATCTATTCACAAACTGTTGCAAACATCTGTTATTTGATCAAGGAAATGATTCAAAGCTAATAAGAGGTTTTGTCGCCACACGAACACAGACTTAACAGTTGAGCCCTTAATATTTGGAAAGGAGTGGAGAGGGAAATACGCTGAGAAATGTTGCGGTCATGCTTCACCTAAACCTCCATCTCTGCCCTCGCCGAGTAATCTGACCTCTTCACAACAACCAGGAACCATTTCCTTATTAGATTTTGATTGAATTACATCGAATACGGTCTCATTTGTATAAAAACATAATTCGGTCTGTTTACTTAAGGTCGTAGTGGGACGGAGCGATGTAATGCAACTGCCTGCGCATGTGCTATTTTTTATGAAAATGAAACGCGTCTGTTTGAAGTGGAAGGCTCCCGCAGCTCCCTAGGCAGTTGGTTCGAGTATTTCATAAAGAAACTAATGACTAGTAAAATTTTCTTCCAAATATCAGAAGTGGCTTTGCCTTCCCTCAAAAGGACAACAAGGCCAAATGGAGAGCAGAGCATATTGGGCGTTAAAATACACTCACTTAGTACACAGACCAAAGATCTGGACCAGATTTTTTTGGGTTTTACACACAAACACACTCTAGTTTGCTACAGCAGTTGCTGTTCTGTTGTGGTCCCAAACCCTCAAAATGTAACACTCTCTCAAAGGATAAATACATCTTGTAATGCCTTTGCATAACTAGATGATTTTGGTTTGCTTGCTCACTTCTTATTGTTCCAGTTCCCTCCCTCTGTCTCATTTTCTCTTAAATGGTTTAACGGCCTCAAATGAATTCTGACATTCCCATCCATAAAGTGTAAATAACTAGCTGGCCTAACAATAAATAAACAGAGAAATGAGTGCACAAATACCACAGTGTCTGGGTCGGCTTTCAGACCTGTCTCCTATAAAGAGCTCAACAACTTTAATAAAGACTGCATTGGTACTGACAAGCCATGCTTATGGTAACATATTTTATGGAGTACGCACATTTATTACAATAGGAAAAAATCACCTGTAATATGCTATCAACTAGAAGCAGCTAGACAAAAAAAAGGGTTAGAGGAATTCCTTCAGTCTCTCTTCACAATAAGCGTTTATAAATAACTTTTAAAGAACATTTCATTGGTTTGCATAAAACCTGAATCTTTAAGTGAAACAATTATTAAATAATTATTTTATGATTGAACTTTAACAGTTAGAGTTAAAAAATAGTAGTTGAGCAAGATACATTATTGTGTGCACTGTTAACACTAATATTAAAAACTTACATTCAGTATATCTTGTCTCATCCAGATTCTATTGTCAATTGGTTGTTTCCCTTGTGGATCAGTCTTTTTGAATGAATCGAGTGAATAATTCAGTGACTGAGGGTGCAAAAACATTTTACACCATTTTAGGAGCCCAAAAGTTGTAACTTTTGAAAATTGGTTTCAAATTTTTATAAAAAAAAAAAAGTATAAATAATTTTCATGCAACTTCAAAAACACGTTTGTGAAAATTATGAGATTATGTGCATGCATATTATGTGTTCAGTCTATAGACGTGTGAGCCAAAACAACAATGGCAGATACACAAAACCATTGGTGCATCCAAAATCACATACTTCTCTTCTATATTAATTCATTTTTCTTCGGCTTAGTCCCTTTATTCATCAATGGGTCGCCACAACGGAATGAACCACCAACTTATCCAGCATGTGTTTTAGTCAGCGGATGCCTTTCCAGCTGCACTCCAGTACTGGGAAACATCCATACACACTCATTCACACACACTACGGCCAATTTAGTTTATTCAATTCACCTATACCGCATGTCTGTGGACTGTGGGGGAAATCGGAGCACCCGGAGGAAACCCACTCGAACACGGGGAGAACATGCAAACTCCACACAGAAATGCCAACTGACCCAGCCAGGACTCGAACCAGCGACCTTCTTGCTGTGAGGCGACAGTGCTAACCACTGAGCCAACATGTCACCCCTCTTCTATATTGTATGTAAAAAAACATATGCAAGCCAAGTAGTATATTGGAATTCATAGTATTTGGAAAAACAGTAGTCAAGAAGTACCTGGATGACCTACTACTGTACTTCCAGCAAGATTTCTGAAGTGTGCATCCAATGGACGTTTTACTATACCATAAGGCTACACGAGATAATTTATGAATGAGAGTGAAGCGATGCTTCACGTGGGTAGTCCATGTGATAATGATAAATGGCGCAATGTAGTACATTCAAATTCTATTCATACTACTCACATTCATAGAACATACTTTTCAAGCCATCGTGAAGTAAATGCAAATTCCAATGTAGTTCCTACTGGATTAGTACAGTATACTAATATATACCGTACAATATCGTACCATACATACAATACTGTATATGATTTTGGACACAGCTGAAGTGTGCACAGGAGTGTAGTGTTTCGTTGCAAAGTTGCATCACCATCTACTGGCCTGGCATGCAATACACCACTTTTATTCATTTTCGCGAGAGCATTTGTACAGCAACTATTTTGACAACATTGTCATCTGAATGAAAAATGCTTTAAAACAACCTGAAAGACACACTTTATCATTTTGAATTAAATAGTTTACATAGTTGCACATGCCCTGACTTCTAATATGCATACTATATACAGTAGAAGGCAAAAAAGTCCATATTCAAAGTATTTATGAAAGAATAGGTGAAAAGTACCTGGAAATTTTAAAGTGTGCAGACAAATGACACTTTACAATACTATTAGCCCACAAGAGAGGATTTATGACTGGCAATATATCAAATGTAGTATGTCAAGATTACATTAGCCGCTTTTCCACTATCGGGCATTACACAACTGTAATGCAAACAATGATATGGACAATGATCAGATATTTCTGTTTTTGGGACTCCTTTTTTTCCGATATTTACTGTGTTGAATAACAATAAATAGATAAATAAATAGTGCACTCGTGCTTTACCGTCTATTAACCATGCCTAGAATTACATTCCGAGAACTGTTTGCAGTCATACCATGCCATATCAGGCTTGCATGAAAACACACCTGGAACCATACCTGACTGTTCTTAGAACCATTCAGCATGACAGTGGAAAACGGGTATTCATACAAAAATAAAGAGAGCAAAATAATTTCTTATTAAAAAGACAACAGTATGCAATTCCATATGGAGCTCTTGTCTTAAGATGTTTATAATCAATGTTTTGATTAAATTGTTGGTGTGAACAATTCAACGACTCCCTTATGAAGAAACTGACCTATGCCATCTACAGGCATAGCCCTATAGGCCACAAAAAGGGTCAAGGCATTATTGTATTATTATTATTGAAAATATGATACCAATAAATGAGTCCGATATAACAATATCATAACAAGCAGCTATAAATGTATACAGTAAGTATACCTTACCGACCTCCCACACACACGTCAAATACTTGGGACACGTAGATATCTAGACCTTCTCCTTTCTGGGTTTAAACCTGCCTGGGAGGCTTGTGGCTCTGGCCCAAGAATGATATTATCTTTGACTTTTCATCAGGATGTGTTCATCAAGCACTCAGCACCCAACATGGGTGAGAGAAAGAGAGAGGAGGTTGAGGCCGAGACGGAAAAAGACAGACAGAGGGAGTACAGCGGCAGGCCAACTGCTGATGATTATCTGACTTTTTTCAGCTCATATAGTGTGTTCGAGACAGTGTAATGGGAGCTTTTTGCTTTGGATTTTTACACAGCGGGAGAAGGTGCTGGTAACTGATCGGACCAGATATATCAAACTGCTGCCAATCATCCTTATGTGCCATAATCTTTTATGGTTTTTGCGCATTTGATGTGCTGCTGCTAGTTGTTCCTAATGCTATCTGTAAAATCGCGTAATAGCAGCATGTCTAAATGTGCTCTATGTAATGTTATATTGAAGTTCCTTTGTTCTCCTGAAATCTAAAATAAACCCTGCGCTGTCAGCATGCACACAAGCTTCTTAATATGAGGTCAGAAAGCGTCCAACCTCAAAACAGCAAGCGCACGAATAAGCAGCCACTTCAAAAAAGGAACAGTATTACCTCTGAAAACAGTGCAACCTGAAAAGATAACAGCTTGCCAAAACACAGAGCCAGCGACCCAGTAGATTACTAAACAAAATACGACACGCATACTTCACAGGCATTGATGTATTTTAGGAAACCATCTTTAAAAGAAAATCACTGCTTGGGAAAGAAAGGAAAGGTGGGAAAACCGAACCAGCAGCTCGACACACAATTATTCTTCAAGACTTTGGGTTTGCCATCTCCAAAGACACTAATGCCATTCATATCCGACACAGTGAGGGTCTTTGGGATGTGTGGAAAAGCTGCTGAGGGTATACGTTGTGACTCGTGTTGAAGGTAATTTGAAAAATTCAGATTGAATCACCTTTAACAATCTCTAATGGGTGTAATTGTTCAGCAGTTTATATTTTCCACTAGGCCCAATGATTTTAACAAATCTTGTCTGTGGATTTTTTTTAAGTGGCCCCAAAAGCGCAACATTCTGTGGCTGTTTAGGTCCTACTTAAATACTGCATTAATGACACTGGATTTGAGATTTTGTATAACATGTCTTTATTAAGTTTTTGCAAGGTTTTACAATAAATCAAACCCCAATACTCAAAACTTACCCCAGACAGGTTTAGGGGAAAATAAAAATTAAATATAATCATTATATAAAAAATGTAAAATAAAATAAATGAATAAATAAGTAAAAAGAAAAAGAAATCTCATCAAACATCAATTTACATTCCACAACTTCAAACTTCCAAAGTTTCTTCAATATCTCCATTTTTCCCAAAGTTCAAAAACACCTCCCAAATATCACAAACTTCGGAGGATTTTTTCCTTATTATATATGTGAGCTTTTCAAGAGCCAAACATGTTATAAGGTTTCTCAACCAAAGTCCAATGGAGGGGCGATTAACATTTTTCCAACATAAAGCAATCCAATGTCTTGCTTCTATTAAACATAAATCAATCAATTTTCTTTCTTTAGTAAACAAAGCACAACTGTCTTCATACATATTCAATATACATAATCCAGGACTTAATGGAATTGGAATGGAAATAAATTGAGAAATATATTGAGTCACCTCCACCCAAAATTTTTGTACCTCCTCACATTCCCACACACAATGAAAAAATGTACCTTGTATCTTATTGCATTTAAAACAAAGATCAGGGATATTAGGGTTGAATTTATATAATCTTACAGGAGTTGTATAAATTCTCATTACCCAATTATATTGTAGCAGTCTCAATCGGGAATTCAATGTTTTTGTTTGTGCATTCAAACATATTGTATTCCAGTCCTCTACTGGAATATCCATTTTTGTATTTTGGATCCATGCTAGTCTTTTATTTTCAGAGTTTTCTTTATGTTTTTCTCTTAATATGTTATATAATTGTGTAATTTGTCCTTTGATGGAACAATCTTGTTCTGTAAGAGTTTCCAATAACGACCTTGGGGGGAGCTGTGTTGAATTCTTTAAATGTGTAAAAATAAAACTTCTTAGTTGTAAATATTTCAAAAAGTGTCTTTGGGGTATATTACATTTTGCTACAAGATTTTAAATGACATTAATATATTGTCTTCATACAAATCTTTTACTCTTATTATGCCCTTATTCATCCATAGTTTAAACCCCATATCGTTTTTAGCGGGACAGAAATTATTATTGCCCCAAATAGGGGAAAAGCAGGAAAGTGCTGGGAGGTCTTTAAGATGGATTTGAGATTTTAATGAGAAGACATGTTGACACCAAGGTAGCACCAGGAAATTAGAGCTGCAGCTAAAGAACTATCTTAAATATTAGCCGATTCTTATCCTTTTCAATTCGCCATTGTGGAAACAGTGAGAAGCGTGGTTGGATTTTGTTTGGCACTTAGACTGGTGAGAGTTTCTCAATTAAAGTCCCTGTGTGTGAAATCAAAATAAAGTTTTTAGATGTTAGTATCACTATGTTAGTCTTAAAGTTATATATAATATAATGTGAATTAGAATATATACATCCAAAGCATGCAGTTTGTCACTTCCGCCTAAATGGATCATCAGTTTTTTTGACATCGCCTCATACTTCAGTTTCTCATCAAATGTTCTGATCCATCAAATGCTCTCTAGTATCTGACGTGTCCTGACCCTTTCAAGACTCTTCTCATTTGCTTTTTATTTTATGCACTGGAGTTCAACAACTCTCACTGGCAGATCTGTGATAACAGTTAAACACTACTGGCTGTTTGTTTTTAAAACTCTATGCCCCGCCCTGTCTTCATGTTTCAGTTTAAATTACATCAAACATCTAAATAAAAAGCATGTTTCAAAGCACTTCAAGGGACCTTTAAATGGACTGTTCACCCATAAGGTTTTGTAGCTAAAAATGCAAGCCAGGTAATGTTATAAATAATGTTCTGTTTCTTGCAACAATGATTATTTCACTT
Source organism: Danio jaintianensis (assembly GCA_903798115.1). NCBI lineage: Eukaryota > Metazoa > Chordata > Actinopteri > Cypriniformes > Danionidae > Danio > Danio jaintianensis. The sequence continues at coordinate 4,703,008 of CAIGQV010017602.1, read as the reverse complement.
TGTACGACCTCAATGCATCATCAGGAGCCACAGGTATTTGTTTTGTTTTACATGTGTATGTTTTTATGACTCTCAAAATGATATGAATGACCAAAGACCGCATCGTATACTAGAAGTAACTCCACATTTTGAATGGCCTGAGGTGAGTCAATTTAATTTATGTGTGAACTGTCTCTTTAAGTTGAATCAAACATCTTGGTTTGTCATCAAACTTTTGTCTGTCCTGTAAGTGAATTTGGGTTAGTTCACATAAACACTTAATTGTTGTTTTACACAGATGCTGTTGCGGCAGCACAAGTATGTGCTCCAGCAGGAAGGGAAATAAAATAATAATGAAGAACACTTGGGTTTGGTGAAAGTTTTGCCAGTGTTACTGTCAGAGTCATGCTAAATGATCGCGTAATATTTTCAAAAAGAAAAATTGGGTAGTAGCCGGGGAGTGTTGTAACATGGGGTTAGTGGAAACACTGTCAGTTTGACCAGTCAGAAACAATATATGGTGATGTCATTTATTTTTATTTTTTTCCAAGTAAAGTATTTTTTTTAATCAGCAAAATTTTTGCCTATAGTGTTCATTGTAAGGTTCATGTACAATAGATACTTTTTTTTTTACATAATCTAAAGTAGCTATTTCTCTTATTTGATTTGATGCTAGACATTCATGGTAACTTCAAACCCAAATGTGACCCTGAACCACAAAACCAGTCATAAGTGTCAATTATAGGAAACTGAGATTTATTCATCACACGAAAGCTGAAAAATTAAGCTTTGCATTGATTAATGCTTTGTTAGGATCGAGCAATATTTGGTCGAGATACAACTATTTGAAATCAGAAATCTGAGGGTTCAAAACAAAAATCCAAATATTGGGAAACTCACCTTAAAGGTTGTTCAAATTATGTTCCTAGCATTGCATATTACTAATCAAAAATAACTTTTTATATATATTTACAGTAGGAAATTAACTAAATATATTTGCGGAACATGATTTTTACTTGGTATTTTATTGATTTTTGGCATAAAAGAAAAATCTATTGACCCATGCAATGTATTTTTGATTATTTGACTATTTCCAAAATACACCTGTGCAACATTAAACTGGCTTTGTGGTCCAGAGTCACAAATTATAAAAGAAATAAAAGTTGTATGTTGTAGTGTGTGTATATGTACTGTACACACACACACACACACACACACACACACACACACACACACACACACACACACACACACAC
>CAIGQV010017602.1:4677580-4701763 GCA_903798115.1 Danio jaintianensis | reverse complement strand
CACACACACACACACACACACACACACACACACACACACACACACACTATAAAACACTTACACTGACACACACAACAATTTGTTACAGTGTCAAGTTTAAAGTTCCAAAAAAAAATTTTTTATAAATTGTTCACTTTGTTCTTCAATACATTCTTGCATAAACTGGACAGTGTGGATATTATTGCACCAAATTACCTAATTGTTACATATATTTCTAGTTAGCATTACAACTCACCCTTGTAGTAGGTTCGTAACAACAGACCTCTTTGTATTTGGCATTAACTCAGAGAATCTGTGATTGTGTAGTACAAGTTCAAGTGCTTTTTAATTGTAGTAGACAAATGTGGCTACAATGTATCAAAGTTTGAGAGATTATCATGAACAACCACTAAATTACTGACCCTGAAACAAAATTCCCTGCTGAAAAAAACAGCATATGCTGGTAAGGTATGTTTTGATGCTGGTCTTGCTTGTTTCAATGCTGGTTTTGCTGGTCTCAATGCTGGTTTTGCTGGTCTCAATGCTGGTTTTGCTGGTCTCAATGTTGGTCTTGCTGGTCTCAATGCTGGTCAGGAGCAGCACTGAGACCAGCAAAACCAGCATTGAGACCAGCACTGAAACCAGCAAGACCAGCATTGAGACCAGCAAAACCAGCATTGAGACCAGCAAAACCAGCATTTAGACCAGCAAGACCAGCATACCAGCATCAAAACATACCTTACCAGCATATGCTGGTTTTTTCAGCAGGGTTGTTACAATAGTGTTACTATCAACCCCAGTCTTTTGTATTTTCTCATCAGCCACTGAAAATTTGAAGCAGTTTTGCGACAGCTTCCATTGGTAGAATAGAAACACTGTGCAAATAAACCTAGATCTTAAATAAGACACTTGGTCTGGCAGACACCCAAAGCACCAGGGCAGTTTACTGGCGAAGTGCACTTAAGGGTCATTACAATTTCAGCGAGGCTTCAGAGAGCAAATTATCTCTCCCACTTACCGCACCTTTACGCCGTGGGCATCCTACAGAATGAAGTACACCACAAAGTGATGTGATTGTACCTGCCCAAGGGTATGTGGTCAGTCTGGAGATGCCACTGTTAGAGTAAACCTGTGGGCACCCATATAAACGCTGACAGGCAAGAGAGAATAAGAGAAAAGACATCATTTCAGTGGTTGATTGCGGTCGAGCAGAACTATCCCTTTCTCTCCGTTTCATTTACAGGGGGAGTGAGTCATCCGGGTGATGTCCGGGAGGGTTTGTTCATTAAATAGGTAAAAATACACCCAAATAAAAGGAACACGCCAATTATACGGGGCGTAAGGAGCACACATGTGCCTCCGAGTTTAGTCACTTCACCTCCAAACACTACCCTGGATAAACCCGAAAGAGACAGTCAATGGCATTCAATGCGACGTGTAAGTCGTGTAATTTGGGAAAATGAGAGGGTACCAGAATCACATCGACGCTCGCGAGAGAACTCACGCGAGCCGCGTTTTCTCAGCACGCGAAGTCTCCAGATAAAGCATCGCACATGGCGTTGATGTAATTAATTTGTTTATATATTGGTTTATAGAGGTTCTCGAGCGAACTGGAATAGAAGTAATTGTAGACCTCGGTAACCATGTTTGGAAAAAAATTAGGATGTTCATTGAAGTGATCCCGCTCTCAAAATGTTAAGACAATAAAAGTGAGGTCTTGAGGGATTTTGTGTCCTAGCAGTAAGCGTTTTGGGTGAACCCAGACTTCCGCGAGGTCTCCCGTTATTACAGGGAATAAAAACCAGATATATTATTAAAATATATCATGCCATTTGATATGGAGTATGATATGAAACATATATTAGTACAGAGTTTTTTTTTTGTTTTGTTTTTTTGCATTTTTCAATGAAATCAATGACCAAATATTTTAATTCAATAAAATTTTAATAATTGCTCAATAACTAAAATACAAAGCAAATTTGGGTAAGTATGTAAATCTGAATATTAAAAGTTGTTTTTCAAATTTGAGGTTGTCAAAATAAATAAATAAATAAATAAAAATTGGCCGCATATGCTAAAAGTCTCCCTTCGGTTTTCAATGCCAGTCTGCTTTCAGATTTTTAGGACCATTTTAGATAGAAAATACTTTTAAAACAAAGACAAAATTTTATTTCTATGTAACATTTATATATATAAAAAATTCACAGAACAGCATCATGGTTAAGCAAAAAGAAGAAAAAGTCTATCAATATTTTAATATTATCATCATAGTTGTTATATTGATTAGCCTACCATTTGTAAAACTCCAGCTTCACTAAAAACCATGATTAAACTAGAAAATCCTGGTTCATTTATGGTCGCCATTGTTTTACTATTAAAAATATTAGGCATATAAATGTTTTGTTAATTTTATTATTTGGTTTCAGTATTGGTATGCCCATATTAGGCTACAAAACCGTCTTCAAGGCGAGTTACAATATGTAATTTAAAGTTTCTACTTAGACTAATATGGAAATTTGATATCAGCAGATATATGCCTAATATTTCTCCTATAATAAATTCATATGGTATTCCTTTCAGCAGTCAGTCTACATCTAAATGACTTGTTTCTCCACTTGAGATTACAAATCTGTTGCACGTCAGAATTGTGTCTGTTTTGCCCATCAGACTGAGGTGAAGCTGCTTGTGATAAACTGCGTCCAGTCACACCAGCTCTGGCTGATATTAGTAACTCTATACAACTCCCATTCAGTCGGGTGATGGACGCGGTCCAGACGTGAACCCACACAAGGGAATACACTGTTGCACTGGCTGTCTCCCGGTAGCCTCCCCCTGCACGGCGGCGGAACCGGCATAAAACATTCACTGTATGTTCGCCGTCTGAGCCGCTTAGCTGGGAAACACGAGACGAGTCGTGGATTCATGTTCCAGGGCGCGCTTGAATAAAGCGCAGAGGCGAAAGCGGTTCGTGTGGTTTGCGCGCAGGATCTTAGAGCGGAGAACATGTGAGAGGGAATGGGAAACTGGAAACTGGATTACACTTTGCAGAAAGACGCAGAAGGAGGAACACACAGGTACGCGCATTCAGCCCACATTCCACAACTTGTTTTCAGTCAATGTTTTTACTCTGTCGCGTCACTTTCATTCAACTGCACGAAAGGGATGATTTGTAAAGTTTTCATGTTTGGTTCATTTCCATCGATCTCCCTGGACAGCAAGGACCTCAAATTGTTGACATTTGTTTATGTGAAGTTTTGTAGGATGCTTGCTGTACTTCTAGGGTTGTAAATAAACCCCCAAGTGCTGTCAAACTTTTATTAGAGCTTACATGAAATTGTGTGTGTGTGTGTTACTGACCGGTCAAATAAGAATTATAGAGCTCCACGTGCCAAATGTGCATCATTCATTCTGAATACTTGTGCAAAGTTTACATAAACAAAACTTTACAGAAGTTTCAAACAAACCAGAGTCATCAGTTTCGTCAATGTTCCTCACTAGAGTCTGTCAGACTCGCGCGCTGAATGACTTTTGAGCGTTTGTTTTGGTTAAGTTGATCTTCTTACTGCTCATATTAACGGTACATTTAAAACTATACCGTCCTTATGCTGCCGAAAATTGTTTACAAATGTACGTCTGGGACAACTCACGGCTGACAGAGAACATATTTGTCATTTTATTCTGCTTCACAGGATTTTGACAGGGCGCTGCGGCTCCGTTGAGTAGGACATCCGCACGGCTGCCAAGCACTTTCAGCGGAAACACGGGGGAAAAGGAGGACTAATATACCAAAGATGAACACAATTGTGTTTAATAAGTTAAGTAGCCAGGTTTTATTCGAGGAGAAGGCGAATGAGGTGGAAAGAAGCAGTCGTAATTATCTAGAGGTGATAGACGGACAGCATCCGGACCTGCTCTCCAGCAGCCCAGTCATCAAAGACAGCTCCGCTATCCGGCACAGAAGATCAGGGTATGTCAAAAGCCCTCGCTGTCTTTTCTGAAATTTACCTCAGATGCTTAATTAAAGATTAATACGTCCCTCCAAAATGTATGATTTTACTAATGCGCTGTATTTAACAGTTTCATTAAGCTAACATTTTGGTTTACTGTCTTTTAATTAGATTTTCTTTATCGTGTTCTCAGATGAATTTTGTTTGTTTGTTTGTTTTATGGCTGAGGCCGCTTTGGCTGGACTTTTAAAATTAGTAGGTTTCATCTTCACAGTAAATGATTGGGGCTTTAAACATTTCTTTTTCATGACACGAATAATTAGCCTAAACATTCTGTAAAAATACTTTAGAGGAAAAAAGTGCATATATTGCCTGTTGAAGTCATCTGTGGTCATTTTAACGCTGTTAATGCTTTTAAGCGCGTGACAGCACGGAGAACCTTATTAAAGATAAACATCAAGTTGTTCAATTTTAGGGCCAAGCGGTGAAAAGCGGTGGCACGTCCAACTGTTTGACGTTTCATAGTCCTTTTGTTTTCTTTCCATAGATTTTGAGCTCAGTTGTGGTTAGAGAGCATATGGTTTGAATTTCCAGCCTGCTCGCCGCCTTCTTATCTAGGACACGTTGAGATCTCAGAAAGAGAATTGCAGGAAATTAATATTCACAATTCAATTAAGTCGCTGTCGATGGTGCTGAATTAGCAGGGGCTTGTCGATCGGGTACATGAGGTCATTCGTGTTCGGTAGCGAATTTAAAACACGTCCTGGTCTGTTTCTAATAAATAAACATTTCCTTTAACTGTATGTGTGGTCCAGTCAATCACGAATATTTTTGTAGTGAGGGAAACCGTGTCATCCCTTATTTGCCCTGCGCGTTCAGCCTCACCGCCCCAAGCTGTTTACCCCAACCTGTTTTTTATTTGCAGACAACATAGTGCTTCATTATACGACTGCGATGCACGGTGACACCGAGCCTAAAAGTGATGTCTTGTGAAAAACTTGTGCAAACATCCTCCGCTGCGGGTGCGTCTGGCTCGCGCGCATTGAAGCTCCTTTTTGCGCGTGTAAGCGGAGCCAATAGGATAACAGTACAGCCGCGCTGCTCGCCTCCAGGGGAATATCGCTGCTAATGAAAATTATTAATATAAATACAGAGGTGTGTGTCGCCCGTATCGAGAACAGGCAGCAGAAAACTTTCTTTAGGTTGTTAATACAGATCTGGGTTACAAGGGAAATATTTGCTGAACATGAACCACGGGGCGTTGAGGGAAAATATGTTAAATGTGCAGTCAGGTTGTTGGAAGATAACAAGGTGATATAACAGCGCCATACTGACATCTACAGGTTTAAATAACCAGCTTCTGTTCGTTCTTCAAATATAGGCTCCAATTAGAGGAAAAACAGATTTGACGCTATATATTGCCTACTGGAGGTCGTTTGAAAGTTCCACAAAACGGGTTTTATTTTTTTGTTTCTTTTTTGTTGTTGTTAGAGAACCACGTATGACTTAGCAGTTGTCAATCAAGGGGCCGGGGCCCACCAGGGAGCTTGAAGATTGTTAAAATTATTTAAAATAATTTACAATTTGAAACTTTTAATATTTTACATTTTTTTAAATATTGTTTTTAATATTTTAATTCATTTGCTTAACACTTGTCATTTGTACTTGAGGACAAGGGGTTCCGCAGGCTTTGAAATCATAGCATTTTATCAATGGCATTTCTGGAAAAAAAGTCATGGACATTACTGAAATCTTAAAAGTCATGGATATATCTATAACAAATATACTTTTTTTCTGAGTTATATCAAGCTCTTAAATGTGTATTTATAGTTATTAATCATTACTACTTATTACTTGTGAGTAAATTGTGAGTAAAAATAATGTAATCTTAAATCACTATATATATTTTAAATGTTTTTGGAGAACAGACATTCAATAGAACAGAAGTCTCTTAAAAACATTTTTTTTGTATTTGTCGTCTGAATAAACTTTATAATGGGTTTGGAATTATATGAGGATACGTAAAGGATGATAGAATGTTGTTCTTATAAAAACAAAATTAACATAAAAATTTAAATAATTCACTACAGTAGTTTCTTCCAAAAAAATGCTTGGAAATAGCAGAAATATACTGGGGGCCTGTCATTTACAATGAACAAAAAAACTATATTGTAACATTCATAACTTTACCAGAGTATTGCTTGATATAAAATGGCTATTTTCACATGGAACATAGTGTAATATTTAATGTTAATCGAGGATAATACACTGCATCTTCACGTAGCATAAAGGTCAACAGATTTCACCGTAATCATCAGGGGCGTAGCAACCGGGGGGACGGGGGGTATATGTCCCCCTCACTTTTAGAGACAGACCATTTAGAAACAGGTGATTAATAATTTTATGAACGTAAACTTTTGGATCTCATACAGCTGTCCCCCCCCCCCACTTTTAAAATGTCCACAACGCCCCTGGTAATCATTATATGAATACATATGATTTTGTTGATAATGCTCATTTCACAGGGCATGACTATTAATTATTCCCTTATATTAAAACATTTAATGGTTAGGGGTGTGTGATATTGACAAAAATTATATTTTTATAATTTATTTTTTAATGTAATTTATTTTATGTATTTTTTCTTTTTTGCGAAGTCGGATTTGTGACTTTACCTTGGCTGTTTAGATTATTATGGATACATTATATAACCACCAGTAGGTGGCGTCAAGTCCCTGTCTTAACAAGATTTTATTGAATCAACAATTTATACAATTATTTCAAAATGGCTGATTAATTAAAAAACTTAAGCAAGTGGCTGACTTTATGAATAATCAATGAATCATTGGCTCAGATGATTAGTTCAAAAACATTCATTCAGAAACAAAAACTGCATTGTTAAGATGTTTGTTTCCAGTTTTGCATCAGAAGTTTTGTATTTTATAGATATAACCCATGCAGTAATATTTTGTCTTTCATGATTATAAGGGCAGTCTAACAGCTTTTTTCTCTCAAAATGTTTTTTTTTTTTTTTTTTGCAGAGTGACATGCCTGATAATATCAGTTACATATCATTCAAACAACAATTACAGTGTTATTGTATCCAAATAAATATCACGCACCTCTTCTTGCATCTTTAAAAAAATTATTGTAATTTTTTTTGTACAGTATATATCTCCAATTTGTAAAACTTTTAAACAATCACCAAAAAGCCATTGGTCATCTCACTGCATGTTACTTTTAGATGAATATGAGTATATCACATCATTAATATATATAATCACTATATATAATCATCAAGTACGTAATCTTTATTACTGTGAAAGATATGCAATATGAATTTCTCCACACCAGTGCCCATTCTTCAGTCTTGCATAATTGTCATGAGATTTATGTGTCTGCTTTTTTTTCTCACAGGTCTCGTCAGAACCCAGGAAAGGTACGGCATAAACGGCAAGCTCTACAGGACATGGCCCGGCCTCTGAAACAGTGGCTCTACAAACACCGGGACAATCCTTACCCCACTAAAACAGAGAAAATTCTTCTCGCGCTTGGCTCACAAATGACACTTGTGCAGGTACATAAATTTTCCACAACTTTTCCACAGGCATCCTACCAAGAACTACTAGTTCCTGACAGAAGGATTGTTAAAATGACATTTTTCTTTTTACATTGAGGTGTTCATTCCAGACAAGAGTTGCAAGAAAATTCATGTTTACTCTAACTTTTTTCTTTTAACGTTTAGCCATTATAATTTTAAATTCAGAGGCATTCTGGCTTGTGTTTAACTCTTCACATATGTGTTTTCATGTCCATGCTGAGTGTCGGTTTCTGTGTACATATCTGTCTCAGTCTGTTTCTCTGTATATACGTGAAGACATAAACATGTTCTCTAAATTTGTTAAGAATTGGCCCAGCCTGAGGATGCTAGTCTGGATGACCCTAAAAATGTAATCTGGTTCTAATATTCATGAAAATAACCCCTTTGTTAATAAATGTGAGCAGACTGCACTGCAACATAGAGAAGCGAAAAAAGACTTACAAACACAAAACTGATGCTCAATTTCAGTAAATAAATAATCTCATGCTAAAATAACTTAACAAGACTTGAACATCTCTGGACTTTAGTGCTACAGCTACAATGCTGATGATACTTTCTCCAAAATCTACTGGCCTCTGTTGACCCTTTTAAAATAAGTAATATGTCTGTTTCCTCTTAAGAACTTTATATAAAGCAGAGGTCAGGAAACTCGGGGCTTAAATATCGTTTTTAAAGAAGTGGCCCAGCACAATGCCTGTCATAAGTGGCTTGAAGTGTATCAGGCATGAAAAGTTTTCCTAGTATAACATCTAATGGTCTCTGTGAAATGGAGAAGGCTGGGTCAAATATTTTTTTTATTGCAAAAAGACAGACGTCGGGCACAGGAAAAGGAATATTATTAGGTGAGAGTGGCAGAGGCCAGAATAAGCACCCAGGTCGTCATCGTCTCAGTTGAAGAGGAATTAATGTAATGTTACGTTCACAGTGTGCCTGGGATATCTGTGTGGCATCAGCCTTCTGTTTTTAATGGTTTACATAGTGTCCTAATAAATAAATAAATATCTGGGTCTTCTAGGCCAGACACGTGTTTCTGTGGGAGACAGACATGCTGTACATAGGAGAGAAAAACTCGGGTTACAGGTTAATATCTGTTGCGTCTTTTTCTACCCAGCCTCATTGGAAAAACATTCCTCGACTAACGTTTTTGCAAAACGTACTGTAGTTCTGCTAAAATAAACACTAGAGGCAGTAAAACGGCAACAAATTGCACTCATTTTCCAGAAAAATTAAGATTACAGGGCAGATTGTCACTTTATGAAGACTCACTTCTACGTTATCACTTCCGCAAAACACTTTTACTTTAAAGCATGATTTATAAACTACAGCTAAACAAGCTCTGTACACATCACATCTTCTAATGTGCTAAAATTGCTTGAGAAATGTAATAATGCCATGCAAAAACCAGGTAAAATGCCATGTTTTTTATGGAAAATGCATCTCAGCACATGTTTTTAGCACTATCAGTTATGTTTATGGTAAGGTTTAGTGTAGATGGTGTGCGATTTTCAATAACAACCTTTAAGAATGAATGAAATTTCCAAACTGTTGTAATGTGTGCATGAACCAGCATAATAAGACATTGCCACTAGATGTATCGGCTGCCGATATTTATTGGCTGATTTTGAATTAATTTAAAGCTATCAGCAATAATATTAAAAAGGCAGACACAGATGGGTTACTAATTATATACAGGAAATCCAACGTTTTCTGTTTAAGTCTATTAAAAAATATTTCTGTTATATGTCAAATAAAAGTTAGTGTTCTTAAAAGAAATACTGAGAACTTGTGCTTCTTTTATAATGCTGGAAAGTTGAATGTTAAATTGATCTAATCCATGTTTAAAAACTCATTTAATCAAGAAGAAAAAGTACTGTATGCAATTAACCTATATCGGTTTTGGAATGAGCCAAACATTTCTTATATATTGGCCAAAAAATTAAATTCCTATTGGTGCATTCTTTATAGCCACAGTTTATTTGTCTTTGTGAAAAGTGAATGTTTTGTTTTTTTAACAACTAATCCCTGAACAATTTTCTTTAAAACTGACGCAATGCATGCAAAAAGCAGCATTTCCTTCTGCAAAACTGTCACTTCATGTAGTTATTTTTCATTTCTTTTATCTATCTATCTTTATTCAATATCATTCCAACACTCTCTCTCTCTCTCTCTTTGCCAGGTGTCAAACTGGTTTGCAAATGCTCGACGGCGGCTGAAGAACACAGTTAGGCAGCCTGACTTGAGTTGGGCCCTTAGAATCAAACTTTACAACAAATACGTCCAGGGCAATGCAGAAAGACTGAGCGTCAGCAGTGATGACTCCTGCTCTGATGGTACAACACACGCACACACACACTCTAAATACAACTGAGCAAAATTATTCCTATAGTGCACGTTTGGAGATTTAAAAAAACCCATTCCATAAAGGTGCCAATGCTGAATGTGAGGCTTAAAGCAAAGATGTTTAATTTGTGGAGTAAATTTTCAACAGCTGGTCATTGTAAAAAATACAAAAAACAATCTTGATTAACTGCTAACAAGAAAATTTGTTGAAAATTATCATCCCAATGTTTTTTAGTGGTTATAGTCCTCATGAAACACACATACACACACTTAAAGGGACAGTCCACCAAAAAACCTATTATGATTTACCTATTCTCGACCTGCATGATTTTATTTCTTGTCAAACATGTTTCAAAAATCATTTTTTCTTTTAGTCCACACAATGAAAGTCAGTGATGTCCAGGGTTGTTTTGATCAACATTATTCAAAATGTCACTGACTGAAAAGTCAGTCAGTGAGTGTATGTAAATAGTGACATCATTTTCAATTTCTTTTTCTTTTCCTTTTTTTTTTTTTAACTAAATGCAAACTTTAACAGTCAGTCACAAAAAAAATGCACATTTGATTGACCACTAATAAGAAAACTGTAGAGAATGTGTTGTCTCAGTATTTTTTATCAGCATTTCCATAAATATTTTGATGTTCTATCTAAACCTTTTTCTCCAAAAGGCTCTGAATGGAAACATGAATACTCAACTGTTTCTAAAGGAAAACTATGTCTTATAAATTTGTAGTAGCTCCTAAAGGGAACTTTAAAAAACCCCAAAAAGAGACTATTTTAAAATGTCTCTGTGCTTTATGTCCATAAAATGAATGTCAGTTGGGCCCACTGTCTTACATTATATGGACAAAACATTTCACATTTCCAAGTAGGTTCATCAATGCAGCACTAAAACAGCCTTAAAAATGCTGACTTTTAGCTTATTAAGCATGTAATATTATTTGACCAATCAATCTTTCCAAATGGCTAAATCAAAACCAAAATAAATAAATAATAATAATAATAATAATCCACACACTTAGTTCAAATCTGAAACTGCTAATTTAAGGTAACTTGAAAGTTTGTTTTCAAGAGAAAAAGATGGTCATGGCAGCATTTTAATGTATATTTAATATTTGGTCAGTCATGTGTTACACATGTAATACACATTGTTATTAAACTGCTTAAAGGGATAGTTCACCCAAAAATGAAAATTCTGTCATCATTTACTCACCCTTCACTTGTTCCAAACCAGTTTCTGTTGAGCACAAAGGACCATCTATTGAAATGCTGAAAACCCACTATTGACTTTCAAAGTAGGAAAAATAAATACTATGGAAGTCAATGGTTACAGGTTTCCAACATTCTCCAGTATATATTCGTTTGTGTTCAACAGAAAAAGATAAAAAATCCTCAATCTGGTCTGGAACAAGTGAAGGGTGAGTAAATTATGAGAGAATTAAAATTTTTGGGTGAACTATCCCTTTAAGCATTTAAAACAAACAAGCACAGACAAATTCAACTATCCTGGTGTGGTATTTATAAGGAACTGCATTCAGCATGTAGCAGGAACAGACCAGACAGGATGCTTAAGTGTGCATGTTTTATGACAACGCAGTCAGTGCAACACTCCAAACATTTTTATAGCATCGTATAGCAGCCATAAATCAGGGTCGGGGTATGTGGAGCGCAGAGCTCGTGTGTGAATCCTCCTCTGTGTTTAAGTTAACCGGACAGACGCGTAGGCTTACAGACAGTCATGCACGCTGTGATTAACACACCGCAATGGGGCGTCAGGACTCAACCACAAACACTCACATACAATCTAGTGCGTACATGCACAAACACAAAAACATCGTATCTAAAGTTCTCTCTTTTACATCTCTCCTTCTCTCTTTAATTGACGAGCGCAGGCATTACGACTGCAGGGATGTTGCTGGCTCTCTGACAGACTGCATGTTTGTTGGCCGCATCTCTCTCTCTCTCCCTACATGAGCGTCCGCACACAATGAGACATTCAGACTGAACACTTATCATCCCCCTGTGCTTAACAGTGACCTCCAAACACACACACTCTGTTTTTGGTGCCTTGATTAGATGTCTTGGAGGAGGACACACACTCTGTGGTTGGAAGAGGAATGCCCAGTTTGTGCCGCTCACTTCTGTCTCGTCCTACAAATAACTTCCCTCTTTTCGTATGTTGTAGAATGGCATGGAGTCTGTTTCAGCAGCCTGGGTTAACCTTTCATGTCTGATTCCCTCACCTACTGCTCACATCTAAACCTGTCATACAATGTTATGCACTGTACACAAAAGCACAGAAAGAATACTGACATTCAATGCCTGCTTGCTTGGCTGTATACCTCTTTATGTTTACATGCGATCTGTCCTACACTTTCACTTATTGTCTTTGAATTTCATACCCGGGAGACCCAGAACATGGACATGCACTAGGGCTATAAGTAGGGTAATACACCTAGATCATGGATTACCGTAAAAATTGTCAACGGCATAAAAATGTTGTCTCTCAATTGAGGAGACATCTCATCAATGGTGGAGAAAGAGTTAGCATTGGACTCAAAATCATTGAAAACTAAACATGTAAATTGTAAATTTAATGTATATGTAAAAAAAATTCTATTTTTGTTGTTTGTTTAAAAAGGGGCGTTAACTTGTTGAAAACAAGGCAGCACGAAACAAAAGAGCACAGCATAAACAACCTATGAATCTAGTTAGATTGATAAGAATTACTAAAACAAAACAAAAGCAAGCACAACTAATCAAAACAAAGCAAAAATCTAAACAATTTGAAGCAAAAGCAAAGCAAATTAAAACTTCAAAGCAAAACTAAACAAAGCCTTGGTCACGCTAGACTTTGAGCATACGAAATTTGTTCGAATGGTGCTACGAAAAGGGGCGATATAAAACAAGATAATGCGACCCTGCTAAACTGAGGGATTCCTCCATGTTTTATCTTTTCTCTACAGAGAGGACATGTTTCAAAATTGTGTTGGTCTCTCACATTCACATGATGGGAATTAGCAGAGTTCACAAAACTTGAACTTTGGAACACAGTGAAATGCAATATTTTTTTGCCTCGAGCTTAGGTTTCCATTCTGGCGTATTCGCATACATACGTATAAATGTAAATCAATGGGGTGAAAATTGTAATGTGGTTGTGCCTTTAAGAGTGGAACTGTTTTAAAAATTAAAATTAAAGCAAAGCTAAATCAAAATGAACTAAAAAAGGGCAAATCACACCAGAAATGAAAACAAACACAACTCAAATCTCAAGGAATTAGGAGTAAACTGTTTAGATGCGACAGTTTTCTTCCCTTTTACATTTTTCTCTCTTTTCATGTTTGAGTTGTTTTCTTTGAGATACCCCCAAATATTGTGAGCAGTGATTAAACAAGTACATCATGTAACATCATACAAGTTGTTTACTATGCATATGGAATGTCTCAGCTGTTTAGAGGGAAGGTTCTGTTGCACAGACGTTTCATCAGGTCTGTCGCTGCTGTGTCTGAGCTCAGTAATTATGTGCTACACAGAAGATCTAAGCTTCAGACACACTCTTCACACATTCGAGTCAAGATCGAGCCTCGCAGTGAAATCCTAGCTCACTTAGGAGGCATTCACTCACGCAATCCTAACCCAGTATCCTAGGAAATATTGCGTTTGTGTGAACTCCGGCATGTTTACATTTGTTTCCTGCATTATAGACTGGTTGTCAAGGTAGTGTACAATAAGGCCGCGTTAAAACAATCTTTAAAAAATGTTGACTCTGAGGATGTGGAGCGAGTGATGTGCCTCGGTATGCTAAAAAAAGATTGTAATTTGGCACACGGATCTTCTCAATGAAGGAAATCAAACCCAATATAGGCTCCACACAAATAGTTAAAAATAAAAATGCTAATTCAAAGGAACTTAAGAGTTAAAGGCAAGAAAAAATACACTTGAAAATCTTTTTTGTATTACTGTAGTTTTCTAAAATGTTATGATTAAATATGCAAAGGGCGTCACGGTGGCGCAGTGGGTAGAACGATCGCCTCACATCAAGAAGGTCGCTGGTTCGAGCCCCGGCTGGGTCAGTTGGCATTTCTGTGTGGAGTTTGCCTGTTCTCCCCTGTGTTCGCGTGGGTTTCCTCCGGATGCTCCGGTTTCCCCCACAGTCCAAAGACATGCACTATAGGTGAATTGAATAAGCTAAATTGGCCATAGTGTATGTGTGTGAAAGAGTGTGTATGGGTGTTTTCCAGTGTTGGGTTGTGGCTGGAAGGGCATCCACTGCGTAAAACATATGCTGGATAAGTTTGCGGTTCATTCCGCTGTGACGACCCCTGATGAATAAAGGGACTAAGCCGAAAAGAAAATGAATGAATGAATAAATATGCAAAGCATATTGTGCATTGTTGTGCAAATTTGCTTTCTAGCTCAGAATAATCAGAATATGCTTGGACATATTAGAGTCTAGACAGAGCTTTTACTGAGGGATTTTTTTTCCAAAATTCAGATACTGCCAACAGACAGAAAAAAAAAAAAAAACATTTTCCAATTTTTGTAGAATAGAGCATTATATAACCAGGGTAATTATGTTTGAATGTATCCCTCTGTAATAACTGCCAATATAGATATGAATAAAAGAGTAAAGTTTGATATAAGTACTGCTGAAGTAGAGATTTATGGCTTAGTTCAAGTGAGAAAACGTGAGAAAACGCCTTTAAAAATGTGTATTGTAATTGAAATCTGCAGACACAGATTGATAAAGTGTGATAAAAGAAACACTTTAAACTGTATTTTGGATGATTTCTTGACAGCAGACTGAAGAAAAAAATATGAAAAGCCAAAAAACTCAAAATCTGACAGGTGCATGAAAAACAGTTTTTGCCTTTTCTCATACATGACTTTACGGAAAACATAAGTATAAAGGTGTGATCAAAAGCATAATAAGAAGTCAAGAGGTAAATATCAATAATGAAACTGCAATTGATAAATGGTTTAATGTTATTCTGTTAAAAAATACGCTTTTATTGGTGACACTAGTGATAATATCGATATTTTGGACCGTCCCACTACTGCATATTACAGTGAGCATTAATGCCCCTGCCTTCTAGAATGATTTCTTCACCTATATATCTTCCAGAAATAAAGCATGTCAGTGTCAGTTATTTATGCTCTCTAATGAATCACTGATGGGTCTACAGGTGGCCGAGCAAATAATATGAGATGATTGATTGGGTGTTTTTTATACAGAACGATCAACGGATCGGAAAGATCAACTGAACACAGTCTCAGAGTCAGACATTGGAATGTCAGATCGTTTTTTCCCCCCTCTGTTTGAGAAAGCTAATACTTTTATTAGTTTTGTAACCAAAAAGCAGAATGAAATCAGACAATTTATTACTTGCAGGTCTACCAGTGTTATTTATCTGTTGGCGTGTCCTAGGGGTTTCAGTATATTGGCAAAACTAACAAACAGCTCCATATCAGAATTAATGAATATTACGCTAGCTGCATTTACACTTCAATCTAGATAAAAGTTTGGGTCAGCTATTATGAAAAAAGCATCTTATATATTAGATCAGAAACACAAACAATCAGTAATATTGTAGTACATTATTTCAATTTAAAATAACTTTGTACTTCTGTCATGGGAAAGCTATTCTTTCATCATTAGTACAGTGTTATATGATCCTTCAGAAGTCATTCTAATATAATGATTCGGTGCTCAAGAAATATTTCTTAATATAAAAGGATATAAAACTAGGATATGAAAAAAACGAATTAAAATAAACTTGACAATAATTTTTTCTTACTTTCCAAATACATTTTTACTGTAGGGGGAAAAAAAGAATGATACTATAATCATTGTGTGCTTTTTGGCCTTGGCTCTATTTATTTATTTATTTTATTAAACTATTATTATTATTATTATTTTCAGTGTTATTTTATTTTATTTTGCGCATTTTGTTTATTGCATTTTTAAAAATATTTTTTCAGGGCAGACCGTATTTTGCATCTAAGTTTGGACTTGTAAATCTAAACAAACATCAAATCTTACCTATCTTTATTCTTTTTTTTATCATTTTTATTTTATTTTATTTTATTTTATTTTATTTTAATGCATTTATTCATTCATTCATTCATTCATTCATTGTCCTTCGGCTTAATCCCTATATTCATCAGGGGTCGCCTGTTTTGGTCGCCTATGTTTTACACAGCGCATGCCCTTCCAGCTGCAACCCAGTACTGGGAGACATCCATACACACTCATTCACACACATTCATTACAGCCAATTTAGTTTATTCAATTCACATGTACCGCATATCTTTGGACTATGGGGGAAGCTGGTGCACCCGGAAATTCACGCCAACACGGGGAGAACATGCAAACTCCACACAGAAATGCCAACTGACCCAGCCGGGACTGGAACCAGCGATCTTCTTGCTGTGAGGCAACAGTGCTAACCACTGAGCCAGCGTGTCACCTAATGTAATGCAATATAATGTAAATGTAATGCAATGCAATGGAATATTATTTTTTATTTTAATAGTTTCCTAAATGAGGCAATGATCAATCTCTCAGGCCCAAATTTGATCTGACAAGCTCACGTCCAGTTGAAACTGCTTTTCAACAGTTTTGATTGTGCTGGAAGGGTCATGCATAAAACACTAGGGATCACATTAAAATATAACCAGTAGTTCTATTGCTTTTGCAAAGATTTTCTCAAATTTGTACTCACATATTTGTTCCATGTATCCTGCATGACATCCAGATGCTGACCCAGCAGCACGAGCTCAGGTCGGGGAGTTCAGTAAACCCATGTACCAGAGCGTCATCAAGAAGGAAGGTGGCAGCATGGGGGCAGGTCTTCGAGCAGCTGCAGAAGCCTCATTGGCTGACGACTACGTGTCACCACCTAAATACAAGAGCAGCCTGTTGCATCGTTACCTCAATGACTCGCTCCGTCATGTAATGGGGGCCAATGGCGTAATGGACGCACGGAAGAGGAACCACTCTGGCTCGTTCAGCTCAAACGAGTATGATGAAGACCTGCTGTCACCATCCTCGTCAGAAGCAGAAGCCAACTTTATCTACAGGACTGGTGAGCTGCTGCCCATCTTACATTCTTTCCTTCTCAGTGTGAGGAAGAATGGCATCTTGAAGCCGTTTCTTCAGCCCATTATCAGCTGTGTTTTGGTCCATGCATGATTTTGGCTGCAAGGAGAGTCACTGAAGGGTCATACGCTCTCTCTATTCTTTCTCTCACACACATTAATCATTTCATTTAAACCTGACATTTGTAAATATTATGAAATATGTTTTTAATAGTATGAAAATACCAGTGCGTTAAAAATATTGCAGTTCAATAGTTCAAAGAATTTGCGCTTTTATATTAAGCTTTGTACTTTTGATAAAACGTTTTAAGGTTGCGAGAGATCAGATTTGGACGTGCAATGAAACAGAACGCCTTGTACAGTAAACACTGTAGTTGGTTCTGGTTTAGTCTTCAGCTCATTAACTATCAACATTTCTTTAGTCAGCGTGACAGTTATTCACGCACTTCCATCTTCGTTCTCTCCTTATCTCCAGATTTTTAGCTCAGTATTTTACACAGTTTTCAACCCAGTTTTAAGTTTGTGTCCAACACCAACTACCGAGGTCTTTAATCAAAGGAGAATTTGTAAGGGAAAGAGAAGCAAGTGTGGAAGCTTTGGTTATCAGTATGTGTTGAAACATATGGTCTAGGAATGTGTATTGTTTCTGAGTCAAACTTCTCCTGAAGTGTCACTCACTGTTCATCTCAAATACAACCATGTTTTACTTCATGGTATGCTGATACGTCACTAAAGTACATCAATATAGAGAGGGGTTCTCAAACAGGAGATAACTTAAAATTAGGGCAGGACAATTAATCAAATTTAAATCACAAACACGGTTAACCCAGGGAATCCCCATAGCATTGCAATACAATAAGAGTATTTAACTGCTTTCACTGATTCAGGGTGACTAACAAACACAATTTTGGAATCATCTTACAAGCAGCTAAAAAACCCAAACTCTACAGGAACATATACAAATGTAAAAGTAAAATACATACTGTAAGATAATAGGAAGTAAAACACATCTTTAGGATGGATGAAGTAAACCAGTGTTACCGTGACATACAGCAGTCTTATATTTGACATGAGTCTATCATTACTTGCCTGCAAACAAACCACGTACAGCATGTACACTCTTGGAAAGCTAACTATATAAACGATATCACTGTATTTGTGCGTGAATACAGTTCTAATAGCTACTTACTGATAATTAATTTCTTTTGTCTTTGCCATGTTGACAGTACATCATGTTTTTCTAGTTATTTTGCAAGATATTAGTATTCAGCTTAAAGTGCAATTTAAAGGCTTAACTAGGTTAATTAAGTCAATTAGGCAAGTTAGGGTAATTAGGCAAGTCATTTGACAACAGTGTTTTGTTTTGTAGCCACGGAAACTAATACTATTGACCTTAAAGACTATATTTAAAAATAATTAGCAAATTCTTTTATTGCAGCCAAATCAAAAGAAACAAAATTATAGTAAATACTGTGAAAATGTCCTTGCTCTGTTAAACATCACATGGGAAATATTAGAAAAAGAATAAAAATTTCACAGGTGGGCTACTAATTTTGCCTTCAACTGTATATTTGTAATTGCCCAAATTAACACTAATTAACACTGTGAGTGTTTTACAGTGAATGCTGGTCAAAGAAGCATGCTTTGGGGATGTTTGTGAGGACAGACACAATTATAGTTATATTACAGTTTTCGCAAAAAGTGTTTTCAACACTTATGAGAAGAAATGTTACAGCATTTGGAAAAAATAGATCTACTGTATCGATAGATAATAAGAAAGAAAGGAAAAATAGCATTTTCTATCAATTTCCTCTTTGCATCTGCTTGATAATGGCTTCATCTGGTTTCTAAAGATTTTCTCATTTACTGAAAAAGGCTCTGTCAGAGTTGAGTCCTCTCAAACTCATCTGTTTTGAGGTCAGCATTGGTTTGGTGTCTCTCAGCAGGGAACGTCTACAGTCTTCACAGTTGGCTGTGTTTGCTTCCATGTGCTGTTTAAGTCCTCCAGGTGTTTGTGATGTTATCACAAATCTTTTGGATGTTCCAAAATGACAAATATGTTTCAGGAGAGTTCTGGCAATTATTTAAGCCCTGTTCATCATCATCTAGAAGAATGTCAGCCCCTATTGATCATCCATAGGAATTTATGTGAGATACTGTGTCGGCGACTAATGCCTTCAAGCACACGTCTTCACTCTCTTTTCTTTATGAACGCACCACAGATTTCTTCAGGTCAGAACACTGCGTCTTTGTCCTGACAGGATTCATAACTGATAACATTGCTTGCTCCTCATTTCTTCACTTACATACTGTTGTTCACATCAAGCCGCAGGGATCTCACCGTGGCTTTGTTTTACCGTGCAGGCTTTGTTTTACTTTGTTTCTCATTTCATTTTGACATTTCTTACTGACAAACATGGTTTCCATTATCTCGAGGCTGAGGGACGGAATGCTGGGATTCTCTTCAAACCCAAGGCATTTGGGTATTTAGATGTTGCAAACCACCTTCTGGGCCAGTGTTTAAAGACTGCTTGTGTAAACACCTGCTGATAGAGAGTTTTGTGCTGATAAAGGGATTTGTTGATTAATTAAGCTTAAATCAGTTCTTTCAGAATTGAGTTATGCTCCTATGGTGTGTTCATACTTGGCAGGCTTGATTCCAACTTGGTTCAGGTTTTTTTTTTTAATAAGTGTGACTGCTGTCATTTTAACATTGCTGCACACAAACTAGCAGACTGATGCCATTAAAAGATGGGTTTCAGTCCACTTCCAAACAATGTTTGGTGTGGTTCAACTGAAATAATGCAACATAAACCAAAGACATAAAGAAAAAAACAAACATTTAAAGCTTAACAGAGTCAACAGATTGCATTGTTTTGGATGTTTGGAATATTCAGTCAAAAAAGAAAAACATACTTCATAAAAGGCAGATAAGATAAACCAGGACTAAATGTTTTGTTTTTGGTCTGGACCAATAAACCAAGAGATCCAAACTACAAGTGTGCCCCTTTTGACTTGACCAGGACGTTTCTTGATAAGTTTAGTGAATAATAAATAAAAGCGCATTTCACTACTGAACATAATGGCCAATCAATTTTTGCACACTGCATTCTCTCAAAGTCTCTCATTTTAAACAATACAATGCTAAACAAGAGGTTTATTTCACATATTCATTTAGGTAAAGTGCAGCAGTCATGCTAGAATAAATGTGCTGTCTTAATAAATGCTTCTTAACATAATACTGACACAAATAACTACAGTTTTTGAGGCTAGGTCAAAGCAGGCAGACAATGAACAGCATAGTTTGGCATTATGCAAAATGATAGATTTACATAGACCAGTTACAGAAGTAAAACTTGACTCATGTTGGCTGTTCTTTGAGACAATAACTGCATTTCACATGCTCTTCAGTCTTTAAAACTTTGAAGACCTTTTACATTTGCAAACCGCTACACTACACATTGCATGAAAGGTAATATTTGAAAAATCATAACAGAGGCACTTTAATGAATATTGAATAATGAATTGTCTTTGCTTTGCCTGGTACTGTACAAGTGTCGGTTTGTCATTTTGCACAAGTATACGACCCGAGCAAAGGTTTAGAAGTACAGGATCCCACACAGCAGTACCTGCATAACAGCGAATAAGAGATCAATCAGAACAAAATGCAGCAATAAACTCTGAATTAAATTGATATTGAATTTGTCATTCAATCTAGTTGCTGGAGTTTGCATCATTTCCTCCTGGGATTTCTCAGCTATTCTTTTTCCTTCCATTTTCTTTTCTTCTGCATTCCAGGATATTTTTATACAAACATTCCTTGGGTTTCAAACTAATAGGGCGTGAGGTTGAAATTTTAGATCTAGAGTCGGTTTTCTTTCTCTTTTTTAAAAAAAAATAGCTGTCTGTTTGTCTGTCTGTCTGTCTGTTTAGTTAACCCTCTGTTAACTAAAATGCTAATATTTTAGCTCAGATGTCTTTAAACCAAAGTGGCATCTCTCTCTGTTGCTTAATGGAACAAATTGAATTTAAAAGAGCGTTGTCCTCCTTTCTATCACTCCTCAGATAAAGTTTTACAGATCAGACGTGGCAAAAGAGCCGCCGGGCCAGCAAAGCCTCAAGCACTCGGATGGAAAACTTAAGAGGCCATTGTATAAGAAAAATACGAAATAAAACGCAACGGGAATCCTGATGGGAGTTTCATTGAAAACAAGAAGCGAGAGAATTCCAGGGCACATGCCAGGGATTTTATGTCAAATACACTTTAATGGGATATTTAATGGCAGGAATCTCACTCAGTGTTTTCAGTGTATGTGTGGTACTGGTTCTAGATGATATAGATCAGCATGCTGTGCTGTTAGAGAAGACGAGAGCTTGCAGTAAAGTGAGCATGCAGAAACATATTTCTCAGAAATTTGTCTAAGATGTATTTTTACAGGTTGCATCAGGTTCTGGATACGCAGGAGACTCATAAGCCTAATAGAAAGTGCATCATTTGGGACAAACTTTTATATTGCTTTTAACAAGGCCCCTGTTTTCTGTACTGTACCTATGTGTCATTTGGGAACTGTGTAAGCGAACAATCTACTGACGTGTGATTTATATAGCAAAAACGAGGTGGATAGTTTTTTCCCACTAAGCAAGGATAAAATAGATTGTTAAATAAATGCTGTTCTTTGATCTTACAATTTCGAATTTTAAAAGTAGCACAGTTTCCACAAAAAAAGAAAAGGAAAAATTTTAAAGAAAAAAAAAAAATGATGACTGGAGAAAATATGTTTAACAATTTGCCATCAGACGAATGAATTACATTTATTCAATATTAAAATAAAAACTATTTTTACTGTATTTTAATCACATAATGCAGGTTGGGTGCACAACTGCATAAAATATTTCTTTCAAATGTATTAGTAATGTAATGTATTGTAGTACATCCATTTTCTAAAAGAGAAGATTTGAGTTGTGTTTGAGGCATTTAGGAGCAATTTAACTAAATATACTGTAGCAGAACTGTATACAATATTAAAAATATTATTACAATTTTGCTATAGAATTAAGAAAATGTACAATTTTAGTTGGATGGCTTCCATCTATACACACATGTATTTTTTAAGTTTAAAAGTTCATTTTTCCATCATTAAGAATTATTCTCCTTTGCCCAGAAATATATATTTTTAAAAAAAACAAGAAAATCTTTATATAATTGAGATCTGTAATGAGAGTTTAAATTCTGCCAAAGAAAAATAAAAACGGTTATGGTTCTCTTTTTCCAATCAGTCTTTACACTGTGCTTTAGAGTGTCAGCCATTCGCTGTGGGACATTTTTCTTCACAGAACCAAGAGTGTCACCTGTGTTTTATGACATGAAAAAAGCCCTTCTTTTTCAAGGTCAGTGGACATTAAACAGAGGCAGGAGGTAGAAATATGTTAAATGAAAACAGAGAGGCTTGACAAGGCCACCGGGGCTCATAGGTGCCAGTCTCTTATAACAGTCCTGCAGACTCACTGGACTGAAGCCACCAGAAGAAAATACTTTAAAAGCCATTGTCCAAGAAAAGTACAATCTCTCCAACAGAGCAGATTTCAGTCCAGCACCGCAATCAGATACAGGTGGGCAATTTATCCAAGCCCAAACATACAGCAAAACACAAGCCTGTAAATTATGACATTATTAATGTGCAAGGCCTGCTGTTCATCTGATGATTGACAGCTGGAAACACACAGCACACTTTTACTGCAGCTTGTTGTACTACACGTGCAGCCACATACAGTACAATACATAAAAGCAGTGAGTCTGATGCCATTAAAAAGCTTGACAGTCTCTCTTTCTCTTTGGCAAACATGTCTCAGTGTTGTTTGACAGTGACATACAGTGCTGAGGAGGCATGTGTATTTTAGAGAAACAGTCTGGCAGGGAAATGGCATTTAAAGAGTACATGCTGAACTGGCTGATTTACTGCTCACTGACCACAGAGCAGCAGGACAATGACTGATCCAGCTCTGACTGCAAAAAACAATGAAACATTTCCATTTCATCTCTATCAATACTGGAATATTAAGATTCTTCGCTCACCATTTTTATGGTTTATTGGTGCTAAATTTAAAGCACATACATATCCAGGCATATTCACATTTGTTTGTTACACAAGGTGCACATGGTCTAATATAACTAACTAAGTAAAAGAAACTGAATTATTCAAAAAATGCACACGCAAGGTGGTGATGTGCTCATGACTCGAGGCAGAGCACTGGGGTGCATTATTTCTTTTAGAATAATTCAGTGGAGTCAATTACTCTTACACTATGCGTAGCACAAGATAAGATATTGTTCAGATGTTGTTTTTCAAGACATTTGTCAGGTTTTTGTCCCCAAACAGCTCCTGTGTGTAGGACTTCTTTCTTACGCATCTCACTTAAAGCCTTCTGTTTGGTTTTGATTTTTGGACCTTGCAGTAACTGAAATCATTTGTTGTATTGATATGGAATTGTAAT
Source organism: Danio jaintianensis (assembly GCA_903798115.1). NCBI lineage: Eukaryota > Metazoa > Chordata > Actinopteri > Cypriniformes > Danionidae > Danio > Danio jaintianensis. The sequence goes on along the minus strand of CAIGQV010017602.1, from coordinate 4,678,302 downwards.
GTGGTCAAGATCTGTCTGGAACTACATTCAGAATCTTACCGTTCATTGCTGGTGGAACAATCTTCCCAATCCCATAAGAACTGCCGATTCACTGGCATCATTCAGACGGCAATGAAAACTAATTTCTTCCATGAGCACTAGACTACATTTAAAAAAACTACTGTAGCTTTTATTTTTCTCACAATGTTAGAACTTTTATATTAATAGCACTTCTTTTGAATATTGATGAGTCGCATCTTTTGTAACTGTGAGGGGCAGTTATGGCCTAATGGTTAGTAAGTTGGAGTTGTAATTCAAAGGTTGCAGGTTCGATTCCTGGTCTTTGCAGGAACTGAAGGTCGGGGGAGTGAACGAATCACACTCTCTCCCACCTTCCATACCCAGCTGAGGTGTCCTTGATCAAGGCACCTAACCCCTAATTGCTCCCCGGGTGCTGGAAGCAATAGCAGCCCACCGCTTCGGCTGTATGCTCACGCTGTGTGTCTTTATATGTGCGTGCTCTCACTCCTCACTCATAATGTGTATGCACTTGGATAGGTTAAAAGCAGGGGACAAATTTCGAGTATGGGTAAAAACCTTACTTGACAATACTTACTTCACTTGGACAAAACCATCCACTAAATCACTAAATGTACTTTAGCTGTTTGAATCAAGCATTTAAATGTCCCTTAATATAATATAATATAATATAATATAATATAATATAATATAATATAATATAA
>CAIGQV010017602.1:4653980-4676150 GCA_903798115.1 Danio jaintianensis | reverse complement strand
AGTCCAAAGACATGTGCTATAGGTGAATTGGGTAAGCTAAATTGTCCGTAGCGTATGTGTGTGAATGAGTGTGTATGGATGTTTCCCAGTGATGGGTTGCAGCTGGAAGGGCATCCGCTGCGTAAAACATATGCTGGATAAGTTGGCGGTTCATTCCGCTGTGGCGACCCCAGATTAATAAAGGGACTAAGCCGAAAAGAAAATGAATGAATGAATGAATAATATAATATAATATAATATAATATAATATAATATAATATAATATAATATAATATAATATGCCAGTTTCTGAAAACTATTAAATATCAGCTACACTGATATTTAAAAACTGAAAATATCAGGTTTTATTAACAATATAGTGTTTTCATGGCTTCAAATTTGATTAATGATTAAACAATTATTTATTACATATGTATTAAAGTCATAATCATTCGAAAAATACAGATACATTAAATAGTAAATACTGCTTTACAGTAGCATTTTTGAAGAGCAATGCTGCATCCTCTTTGTAGCACAGATTAATGTCTTGTATCTAGACACTGTTAAATAAGTTCTCATCCATCTTTTATAATTTCGTTTTTGTAGCTATTTGTAACTTAAATTATTGCTCTAAAACGTATTCCAGAAACTGAATTCTTAGTCTCTCGGCACCGCTCTGTGTATAAACTGTGCTGAAGCTCAAGAGCAATATATCGTGATGAATTGCAAATAGTCCGAGGCCCACTTGAAAACTGAGTGTGTGTGGATTGTGTGGAGGAGAGGTGTAAACAGACACACACTGCTCTGGCAGCTCACACATGAGAATAGATAGCAGACACGAGGAAAGAAGCAATGAATGAATGGCAGAGTGTTAGAGGAGTGTGGAGAACCTAATGGCTTTAAACCGACAGAGTTTGACCAAAAGAAAGAGTACAGCGCGCACTGTGTGTTTTTTTCTTTTGTCTAACTTGGAAAGAACAGTTCTGACTGAAGGGGAAAACAAAACAAGGCAATTTCACTAGGATAGATTAACAGATGAAAATAGAAATTGGAGAATCAAAGAGCATAGGATAAAGAGAGAGAATGTGTGCGTGCGTGCGTGCGTGCGTGCGTGCGTGCGTGCGTGCGTGTGTGTGTGTGCGTGTGCGTGTGTGATCAAACTCTGAAGGAACATCATAGTCATTTCATTATGTATTTTTGGATCCAGTCTGCAATCATTATTTAGCTCAGAAAATACTTTCAAACATTGTTATATTATTGTGTTGGGTTTTTTTTCTCTGAGGTTGCGGTCGAAAGTAATTCTGTATTCATCTCTGGACAGAATTAGTTTGCAAAGAAACATACAAACTTGCAATATGAGATCAAAACAAGTTTCCATCATTTGCAATGATTCTGAATTTGCTTGCTTTCAATGTTTTTTTTTTCATTTCGTTTTATTGGAGCTGAAAAAGGTTCTAGATTCTAGATGGAGCTTATCTATGTCTGATAACACTTTAGGCAAATGTTTTCAGCATGAGCCTCTCTCTCTTTCTCTCTCTCCTGATGTACGTAAGGCAGCAGATACTGTCTAATACCTCAGTGGCGTGCTATGTCCTCTAGTGAACGTGTTTGAAGTCTGTTTGTGGTACTTTTATAGGTACTGATAGGGTAAAAGAGATCAGAATCACTTGTCTAGCCATTAGCAAATAGCAGATCCACATTTCCAGAACAGTGAGCCAGATTACCTCTATATTAAAAGACTGATGTAATGAAGAAAAAAAAAAAACATATGCTAACACACAGCATTTTCAAGAGCATAATGTCAGAAATTTACTTACAAATTTTTACCAAATTAACTTGTTGTGAGACTATAGTAGCCTATATGACACAAAAGAAGATTCTGGAAAGTTGGCTTATTTAGTTTTCTAAAGGAAAGTCATATATTTAAGACAACATGAGTAAATGAATTGTCTTTAGTTTATTTATTATTTACAGTATATTTAAGCCTAAATCAAAAGTATAAATAAATAGTTCCATATATTTCAGTTGTTCTGGCGATGTTCAATAGGGTTTGGTGAAAAAACATGCCTAAATGTAATGTATTATTCAACAGATATTCTGACCTGACCATTTGTGCTTGACTAGATCTGGGGTATTTGTGTCACTTTGGGTTGCATCTGTGTCTCATGGTACAGACTGTTCTGCTATTTTCTGGTAGAGAATATGTTGTGGTGATTTGTGTTTACTCTGACTGGTAAATATGAAACGAGAGGACGATTTAAGACATTTCACACCCAGATTCTGAGGCTGCAAGTAGCAGCTGCTTTATCTTGGCAGCAGTCAAACTGTCATTGTGTTTCATCTGCTGTGCAGATCCACAGAAATACTAAAAATATGAAACAAAATTGCCCTAATCATTTTTCTCACCCTGTTTACCCCATAAGTTTAGCCACTGTTGGGTTGTTCTTTCAGCTCACCAGTCAAATCCCGCAGCCCAGAACATGTCAGCACCTTCAACACAGTTTGATCTATCCCAGATTAATGCGCTGTGATTCAAAGGCTCAGAGAAGAGGAAGTCCAACAGTGTCAATACTGCTGTGTTTTTCACCAGGGAGAGGTTTTAAATGTGCAAAGGATCACTATCATTCTTCATTGCTCTATTGGCCCTCATGCCTCATCCAACCACCCTGACCCAGAAACGGAGGATATAGTGGATATTTATAGTGCGGCGATTACTGATAAACCTGAATGGAATGGAGAGAATGGAAGAACGGAGTCAGTAATTGGGCTGCTGTTTAAAGACGAGGCCATTACAGTGAATGAAACCTCAACCAAAAGTATGATCTGGGAAGGCAATGGGAAAACAAGAACCAAGACATTGGCTTTAAAAAAAAGAAAAGAAAACTGTGAACGTCAAAGACGAGTTGAAGAGAGAAACAGAACAGAAATGATGATCACAGGAAACAGTGAGAAAAATGGAAGCAAACCAGAAGACAAACTCAGCCTGTTTGAGATGGATTTATCTCAAGAGTGACCTGAAGAGACAGAAGCTCGAAAGAGAAACAGATGAGTGAGGGTAGAGCTGGCAAAGCTGAGACGACACACATGCCAACCTCATCTTAACATCATTCACAGGCCTTCAGTGACATTATTAAAGAACAGCGTTCATTTTTCTCATGCACACGTTGGACGTCCTGAGTAAAAATGAGACACCAAGAACTGATGATGTCTGTCTGCTTTGGACAGAACCAATTTTCCTCCCCTTTATTTGAAAGGCTGTGAAAGATGTGAGCGCTATTTTATAAACCAGTAAAAACAGGCAGAGATTATGACCACAGGTTTGAGAACCACAGAGCAGACTCCGGTTGTTACATTATAAATGTGACAAATTCATCATGCGTTTTTTTCTGATGTCTGCTAATTTGTTGAATTGTAACTGTTCCTCTTTGTTCTACATGCTGGGATTTTTCTCTGTGATTCTGAAGCAGTATGTGCCACATTCATTCATCGTAGATTGACGCTGACATCTTTTCCATTCTCGTCTTCGCCTCTGTAGCCAAAAAGCCATGACATGTTGCCCAGATTCCATTTGTCACTTCAGTTCACGCAGCTGATAGATGGATGATCAAAAGAAAGAATGAACGGTTGGATGGAGATATATTTCCAGCCCCAGTCTGCTTTGACATGCCAACCATGATGACATTCTGTCTCAGTTGTGACTGATCATTGAGAGTTAGCACAGAAACAGACCTGTCTGAAGTATTTTACCCAATCGTCTACAGTATGCCACCAATACACTGCTTATGTACAGTATGAGTCGATAGCTTTTTTGTTGTTTTTATTTTCTGGCAAATGTTCGCAATCCAGGGACAGAAAGTTCAACGTGTTCTTTGTGTTAGACAATGAGAAGACAATGAGAAGTTTGCTCTCTTTGAGTAATCTCTAGCAGATACTCTTGATTATGGTACTGACCCCAGTTCAGGGTCAGAGGATTGGCCTGATAATGCTTTCAAATGCTCAACTCAAATTTCTACTGTTCTTTGTGCTTGAAGGCAGATTTTTATATTATTTCTTGGAGTGTTTTGGTGGATTTTCTTCATCCAGTATTTGTGGTTCTCTTTAAATGAAAGATTAATCAAAGAATATTCATCATTTACTCACCCTTATGTCATTTAAACAGTTTTACATTCTTTTCAAAAAAGTGCCTGTACAATCAAAGACTGTTTTAAATCACACAGACCTGGATTATTAAGATGAAAAACACCACTATTCAACAGATTCCTATTTTTAGGCATGCTAAGATACATGCAAGTTAAGATTTTTTTAATAAATAAAACAAAAACTGCACAATTAAGCAAATAATTTCTACAATGCCCATTGAAACATGATTTTGTTTCAAAAGATGATTAATCTGATCATCCTAAATGTTGTTGTTGTTTTTTTAAAGTATATATATATATATGGGGCGACGCGGTGGCGCAGTGGGTAGCACGTTCGCCTCACAGCAAGAAGGTCGCTGGTTCGAGCCTCGGCTGGGTCAGTTGGCATTTCTGTGTGGAGTTTGCATGTTCTCCCCGTGTTCGCGTGGGTTTCCTCCGGGTGTTCCGGTTTCCCCCACAAGTCCAAAGACATGCGGTATAGGTGAATTGGGTAAGCTAAAATTGTCCGTAGTGAATGAGTGTGTATATATATATAGTACATTATCAAAATGAGTTTGTATAATTACCTTTCATAACTGTCAAACATGATTGTGTTCCCAAACATCAGGCACTCACCTCCAAATGCAAAATAACACGACAGCGTCAGCATTTATTAGAATATTTAGAAAAAAAAAAATATATATATATATATCGCAGTGTTCGATTTTTTCAATATCATGCAGCCCTATACAAGTACTGTTATGATCACTAAATATATGCCTTATGTACTCTGCAGGGACTTTCATATGTACTACTCTGAATTTATATTAGTTTCTTCCTCTAAACCTCCCCACTTGCCCAGCTCCACCTAAAATCCATCCATTTTAAACAATATACAGTGCTGTGTGTTTGTATTTATTTGTCTGGCTAAACGAAAGCAGGTGGCAGCAGTGAGTAGTGTGCAGAGACCATACATCTGCGCCAGGTGTTCGTTGGTCTGACATCTATCAGTAGCTGGCAGAGATATAAGTCTACTTTTTAACACTTATTTCTGCTCTGTTCTTTCTCTTCCCATTTCCTATGGTGATGGTAAGACCGGTGGGCTATTTTCAATCCATCAGGCCTCTTTGGCATCATCAGTACCCCAACTCACTGCTAACAGAGCCATGTCAAAATGAACCTGCTCAGTAGCAAACGCTGTGAAAACAGATTAAAAACAAAAAACAGAAAATAGGTACAACTTGCACATTATGATTTATAGAGGATTTATAATTTCTTTGGCACAGCCATTGTTTTTGAAAATCTGAGTTTTAGATGTTTTAGGCAGCAGCATTTGGAAATTGCACTGGGTCTGCATCCAAGTTTCAGCTGAGAGTTTTCCTGGGGGAGAGAGCGGAGACACAGTCTGCTCCCTAAAGAGGGTCACTTAATGCTTCATGCAGACAAGCCCCCTTAACACTGCTGGAGACATCAGGTCAGCATGAGGGACAGCATCAGAATGCACTGAACATGCTTTAGGTTTGAGTCAGTATGCAACAAAATAATAAAATCCAAACATCATGATTATTTTTCAGGAAATGTGCAGCTAAACTAGTGCCAGGAAGGTCTTGACTGAATTACATTTCCATTTCACCAAATGATTTCAGTTATTGCAAAGGTCCTAATGGCTTACAACAGACAAAGAAGCAAGAATGAAGTTTTAATGTATACAGAAAGCATACACACACACTTTCTCCCTCCATTACAAATGCATGGACGTACAGTACAGACACACTACAGTGCAGATGAGACTTGTTTCACATCCAGTCAATCAACCAAGCAGCATGATTACTTTCTCTCTTGAATAACTACATTCTATCAGTGGTATTAATGGTTAAATCCATTAAAAGGATAGTTCAACTAAAATGAAAATTTACACACCATTTACCTGCCCTTAAGTGGTTCCAAAGCTTTGAGTTTCTTCATTCTTTATAAACATAACAGTAGACATTTTGAAGAAAGCTATAGTAGAAAAACGAGTGCTATGGAAGTTAGTAGTTACTGGTTTCTAGCTTTGGAACAAGTGAAGTAAACGAGGACAGATTTTTCAGTTTTTGGTGAACTATCCCTTTAATATCTCTAAAATGTTAAATACCAAAAAAAAAAAAAAAAAAGCTCTGAAACTCTGACTATAAAAAATGTCAGTATAATAATTCAGAAACATAAAAACATGATCATATTAGTTGTTTGTATATGTGCTGCATTTCTGAACCATAATAATTGGTCCATTTCTCTTAATTCTTATATTTCCATGTCTAATGACTTCATTCCCTTCCTTCTCATCTGCTATTTCTGGCCATCAAGAGATTCATGTTATTCCAGTTAAGATTAGATACCATTACCACCCATGATTTAGGAGCGAGGGATGACAGAATGTTGTTGTCTTTATTTCTTAGGCTGGTGGTTGTCAGTAGAAACCAGTCGTGCAAATGCCAAAAGAGTAAACTGAGCTACTGTAACTACGGTAATAATGTCAGAAAAAAGAATCAGCTCTATCACACTATCTGAATGGCTTCCAAATCAAATTCGCATCAAATCCTGGAGCTGGTAATTTTAGGAGAGCAACCCCAAATTTGAACAGAAGCCGTTTCTAAGCAGTCTGTATCATGTGTATCTAAGCAGTCTGTGTTATCATACTGTTGATAAATGAACGTGTCAGAGACAGAAAAGGCAGTTACGAGGCTGAGCAAAGAGCAAACTTGGAATTGCTGAATCCTGCTGGGGCAAAAAAAAAAAGTGTAATAATTTTAAGGTTTAATGGCATGTGCAGCTAAGGACTAAATACCTGCGTTTGACAAAAAACAGATCTGGGTTTGTTGTTTGTATCAAGCGCACTGAGAATAGCAAATCACAAAGGCCTCAGAGAGCAGGAGCTTATCTACAACACAGAACAGACAAGCATACAGAGAGATACAAAAAGAGAAAATGGATACAAGGCTACATACTGTACACCACATGTGCCTGAAAAACATCAGCAGAGTGAACCTGTTGACACTGAGAGAAATCAGATTCAGAGCAGACAGATTAATTCTGCTGTCATTGAGCTGGCTTGCCCAATATTTCAAAAGTTGGTATTAGTGTTGCCACGATACAAAAAATGATGACTTTGATATTATACCTTGTCAGTATATGACAATACAGACAATGAACTGATACCCTAACACAAAAAACAGCAGATAACTAACTGAATAATACAGGACCCATGAAAACCTGAAACCTCTCCATTGACCAGCATGTTACTGTCCTGTATTTCATAAAAAATGTAATGCATTTATTAAGTTAATAAATCCCATCCCAGTGACACAGGTCAATGGTGTGTCTGTGATAGTCACTTTAAGAGCTGTGCAGACCTACAGTAATGGCACATACAGTATCTGAATGGTTGAATGTATCTGAACTGGTTACATTCACAAGACTTTAATGACTGTATTTACAAGGATATTCACTAAGATGGCCGCTAAGACATTATTATGTGCTTGTTTTAGTGCAATATGGCAGTAATCAGAGTGAAATTGGCAATCACATTCTGTCTTTGAGGCACTTTCTGTTTACATGCTTCAGTTTTGTGTCAGTCAGCACAAGAATAGCAGTTACTTTCCGAGGTTTCTAATAAAATAAGGAATAAACCTGTTTTCAACAGCAGGATATATTGCAATGCTTTTTTAGTAGCAGTATATAATGCAACACTAGTTGGTACAGTGTTTGCTATAAGTGGTCCAGCAACACAAGTTCTTCTGAAAGCCTCTACCTCCCCCAGCTCCACCTGTCAAGATCTGCTACATGATTATTTATGCGCATTCATGCAGCAGCAGCACATCTCACGTGCTCACAGCAGCATATTCCTGTATATCACCCTGACCCTGCAACAGCACAAGACAAGAGCCAAGACTAAATACATCAAAACTCTCATAGCCAGTAGAGTTAATTTGTTAACCTAAAAGTACAGTCAAAGAAAAGAAAAGACATTACAAATCATGACAGAAACATTATGGAAACACTTGGACAGATAATGAGTGAAATCAAATTCAGACTGTACGAATTAAGGCCAGATTTCCCAGTGGAGGCTCTCTAATCACTCCATCTTCACATGAACTACTTGTTTTGCAATCCCACACTCCGGTTCAGTTAATTGAACCCCAAACACATCTGTGAGTATCGAGTTATTCTGACTAACACGCTCGTTCTCAGCCGTGTAAAACTATTACAGAACACACGGAGCACAACAGGATATTTCTCAATCAGCCTCAGGCACTACTGGCCCACTGCTGGCCTTTCCTCAACACCCAGTTGCCATTCAGCGCACATGTGAACGGTTTTTAAGGAAAAACAAGTTTAGCAGCGGCTCAGACGAGCCGTTGGGGATGATTAGGTGCTGTTTGGCCCTGCAGGTGTCCGGGCAGCGCTCCAGTGTCCGTTCTGGATCCAAGGGCTGTGTGTGAGCGCAAGGTTTGGGATGGGATGAGGTGAATGCATGCAAAACGCTGCCTCGAGGGAGGGAACCGAGACATCCGGAGTAAATTCATGAGGTTTAACTCGCTGGACAAACGACACCATGGATCTGGATTTAGAGAATGATTCAACGTCTGTAAAAGTCATCCTAGATGAAAGTGTGAGACATGTTAAACCATAACTGTCATGTCCAGTAAGAGATCGGCCTGGCATGATATCAGATATCTCTTCGCAATCAGTTTACAGGATTGCAGTGTTAGGTGTGGATATTTGAAGAAAGGAAGTATGCAGATGTGTAAAGTCCTTCATTACTATTTTCATTATGGCAACTTTTTATGTTTATTTTTATTTTCAAAATACATAACTATTTTCTCTTGAATTGACTCTGAGCTTTTCAACAGATTGCAATCTAGGCTAGTTTTAAACCATATGCTCAAATGCTCACGAGGAAGAGCTATTGTGCATTCAGCTGAGCTGTGTATATTAGCTTTTATGTCACAAGAATAACGTAAACAAACACAGCTCACTATGAACACTCTTGCAATTTGCTTAAAGCTTTTTTTAAACTTTATTAATGACTACTTTACATTCAAATATTATATGTAAGAAACTGGATGCAAAAAGAAAAGCATACAGTGCCGCCTGCTGTTAAGAAGTAAGCTCTGAATTTATTCAAGCGAGAATAGTTATGCACTTTGTAAATCTCAGAATTGATGCAGAATAAATTTCTTGACCAATTTTTCACTACAACTCTATTCGCTAGTACACTTCAACTAGCAGTGATTAGAGTATTTGTAAACACTTTATCAAAATACACTTCATCATGGTTCTCTAACAAACATTCTACAGACTATAAGTCATTTTGCAAGTACATGTCAGACTACTAAAAGAGTTAGTTGATATGAAGTTGCAAAGTTGAACATACTCTAAAAGCACTTTAGGCCTTATTTTGTGGACGAAAGGGTCCATTTGAAATTTCTTGTTTAAGATACAATTTCATGTATTGATACGTATTTGAAATGGATCATTCCAAAACATTCATTCATTCATTTTCTTTTCGGCTTAGTCCCTTTATTCATCAGGGGTCGTCACAGCGGAATGAACCGCCAACTTATCCAGCACATGTTTTACACAGCGGATGCCCTTCCGGCTGCAACCCATCACTGGGAAACACCCATACACTCCCATTCACACACATAGACTACGGACAATTTAGCTTACCCAATTCACCTATAGCACATGTCTTTGGACTTGTGGAGGAAACCCACGCCAACGCGGAGAGAACATGCAAATTCCACACAGAAATGCCAATTGACCCAGCCGAGGCTCGAACCAAGGACCTTCTTCAGGGTTCATACGGTCATGGAAAACCTGGAAAAGTCATGGAATATTGACATGGCATTTTCCAGGCCTGGAAAAGTGTTGGAAAAACAGAAAAGCCCACAAAGTTTTGGAAAAGTCATGGAAAACAGATATCTGTATACTTGAATATAGGTTAGTTGCCTTTACTTCGTTTCTGTCCTTGGCCAATCACATACTCTCACATTATTAGTGCAGTGTAAGCATTATCTAAATCAATTACATAAATATAAATATAAGCTGAAACTAAATAGATTGTTGCGTGTTTTACGATATGCTGTAATAAATTTGAACATGCATTGTTTTTCTTTTACCATGTATATGTAGACATTGCATGAAACATTAGGTCATGAAAATTTACTTGAAAGTCTTGGAAAAATCATGGAATTTTAGTAGTAAAAATGTGTATGAACCCTGCTTCTTGCTGTGAGGCGACAATGTGTCAGGTGTCTGTTCTATGTTGTGATCATGTGCTCCTTTGTTTCGTTTCCCGCCGTTTTTCTGTTCATTAGTTTCACCTGTGTGTCATCATCCCATGTGTATATATATACCCGTTAGTTTAGTTCCTCCTTGGTCCGGTATTGTATTGTCTATGTCCCAGTGTCTCAAGTGAGTGTCTTGTAAATAAATCTACGTGTTTTTGATATTCCTGTTATCCTGTGCCTTTGTGAGTGAGCCGACTGTGACACAACGCTACCCACTGTGCCACCGTGCCGCCTCCAAAACATTTCTTAAACAAAAAAAGATCCTTTCATCCATCAAATTGGTGTCAGACTGAATTCCAAAACACACTTCCTGCCAATCGTTGTCAATCAATTACCTTTTATTAGCCTTTGTCAGAAATGTTCAGGAAAAGGTGTTCTACATAAGTATTCTATATAAAATGCAATATTCAAAAACATTATAAACAAAGATAAATTACTCAAACATTATTCAGACGATAACTGCTTCTCATTAGGAGGCAAATTATTTTCAACATATACAGAGGTTATTCTCTAATTTTATTGCTGTCTAAATCCAAAATGTAAGTGTTTTTCTCTTTACCACCACTTTAAAAGTGAAACACCAAGTTTGTGGGGTAATTTAACTGCCCACTTAATCCACATCTCAATATGATTTTTGAGTAGAATCTGTGTAATCTGTCCGTACTTTACACACTTGTGCGTGTGACATTGTGTGTGTGGTAAAGGAACTGGCAAATACCATTAAGTAATTAGCCTTAAGTGTGTTGCTGACCTCTGTATTTAACAAATAACACATTATCACTGTGCCAAGCATCTGGGATAATTTCACTGTTCACAATGGAGAAAATGGAAACAAGCTTCTGCAGTCTCAGTTAGTGAAGCGTCTTCCTCCATTCACACAAGTAGCGCAGATCTACACATAAACAAAAACTCTGAATGTTTACCTACGGTCTTCCTCTGCCTCTGTGTGTTTTGTTATTGACACTGGCTTTGTCCTGTGTTTGTGTTTACAGAGACTGTGGAGCATGGATCAAATAAATGTGACAGGTGCGTATGACTGGAACTAGCATACACATCACTTACTTCAGTCAAGTATGTCTGAAGTTTTACTTTTAACTTTAATTGGTGTAACCATACACAAAATGACAGTTTGGTACATACCTCTGTTTTTAGGTAAGACTACTTGATCATTGTGGCCAATGACAATATATTGTGATATCTACAGATATTTAAATAAATTAATACTATCAGCTAGATTTGCTATTTTTTGTCCAGTGCCTCACACAGGAAAATGTATACCAAATAGAGACGCTAAAATGCTAATCGTTTTTAGCTTATGCGAATAACTCATTTCATCCCATGCTTGTATTATACTATCAACTGGATGTTTCAAAACTTACTTTGGTGAACTAATGTGGCTTCTTTTTACAGAATGTAATAAATTTACAGAAGGTATAAATCACAATTTTATAGCATCCTAAACAGTAATCAAGACTACAATAGGTTAGTTAGCATTGCTAACTTGCCGTATGCCTTAAACACACCGTCAAATGCAATTAGCTGCTGTTCTTAAAATAGTGAGTAAACCCATTGCCTTAACATCGACAAGTTGACTTAAAAAAAAGTGAGTAAACCCGAGCTGTTAAAGGAAAATTCCACGTTTTTTGAAAATAGGTATTGATAAAATTATTTGATAAATTGCGCCTGCAGCAGCCATGGTACTGCAGCAAAGTTCCTTGATTATTATGCTGGAATGAGAGTACAGTTCCTAGACACATTTACCACATGGTCATGGCTCTGACGAACATACTGTAAGTCAAATCAGCCTACAAATAGCTACTTTTTTTTTCTGTCAGTCTTAGTACATGATGTAACTACAGAAGAGTCAAGCTTTTTTTGAGCTTTTCTTTTCTTTTTTTTGAGCAAGATGCTAATGGTCTAATCCAAGTCAATGATTTATGCTAAGCTAAGCTAAAAGTGCTCCCACCAAACCCAGAAATCAGCTGAAAGGATTCAAAAATGGTAAAACTCAACTCTTTAACCCCAGGTTAGGTTGACTGTTCCTTTAAGTTGACTTAATATTACAATTATGCACATATTATTTGCTTAATTTGAAGGCCGCTTGTTTACACGCTTTAAGTGAAGTCAAGTAATTGCTTTAAAAGCAATGGGTTTACTTTAATTAAATTCAACTAACTGCTTTTTACAGTGCACAAGTCACAGAACAAAAGTCAGAATTGCAAGATAACTTTGACTTTGGGAATTAGAGGAAAAAAGGCTGCATTTGCTCATCTTGTAACTATGCGATATATACAATTCTGGGGGAAAGTAGAATTGTTTTAAAATAAATAATCTAAATTAAAATGTTTTTAAAGTCACTTTATGAACTCTAAGCTCACATTTTTAGTCCAGTCAAGTGTGCTTAAATGTTTAGCTTGTAAAAAAAGCTTAAAGAAAGTGTGTTTGATATGTCAACAGGAGTCTGCAGAAGGAGAAGGGACAGAGGAAAGACGAGACGTACTGGAGGGAGATCAACGCTGCCATGGCTCTCACTAACCTGGCTCAGCCTAAAGACACGGCCACCGCCGCCACCACCACCAGCTGCATCATCCAGAAATCCTCACACATAGCCGAAATCAAGACTGTTAAAGTGCCTCTCCTCCACAAATACTAACGCGTGTACACACAGACAGAAGACCCCGCTCTTCTACTTTTGGAATATTCTACATTACTTTGTGGTACTGATAACAAATGATTTGTTTTTATTGTTATTTTAAGTACAATGATGTGCCCTGAATTGCAGCACTCGTTTAGTTCACCAATTTGTGCATTTCCGTTTGTTTGTTTTTTCTTCTTTTTTGGGATAAGTGTTGATGAAACAACACTATTTCTGAACGAGACACTTTTGCAATGTTAACTTATTTTGATATTAATCAGAAATGTGTATTGTATCGCACCAAAGTGCCTTGATGCGTCTCAAAGGAGAGATGATTGAGAATGTACAGTTGCTCTCTGGATGAAATGACACGTGTGTACGTGTGTGTGTTATACACTCTTCTCTCGCAGCCGATGACCTTCAGATCCAATCATCAAGACGTCCACGTCCACCTAAGGCCATTTCGGCATGTTTTGTCTTGATATCTCCTGTGGCTGTGACTACGACAATGTTTTGTCTCCAAAATTGGAAAACTTCAAGTGTCACCTGCCAACAATAGCCGTGAGCTGAGAAATAAGTTCAAACTCTGCTTCCTCTCGTTCACCCACATTTCTCAGACACAGTGAGAAAGATAGAAACAGACTTCAAGGTTTTGTTTTTTTTCCTGTATCTGTTTTGAGACGAGGACTGGGACCCAAAGGGATATTTATGAATTTGTTATCGTTGCTTAAAAGCCAATGTGCCATCTTATGTTTTTTTGTTTTTTTTTCAGAACAAGGTACTTTAGTGGAAGCAGAAAATAATTTAGCCAGTCATGTTTTATCCTCTTTTTTCTCTCTCAGCTGGTCGGAATTACTCTCAAATTGCTGTTTACAAGAAGTACAAAAGATACTTCCATGTTAAAATACAAACACACATACACACACACACACACACACAGAAAATGCGTAGCAGTATTACCACATCTCGGATTCAGTGAGCAATCTCATTTTGTTTGTTCTGCGGTTTTTGCCTTTGGTTGTGTTAGACTTGTGTTGAAGGAATGGAAAGAAACTATGTCCGATGCAGTTATTTACAGTAGAGTCGAGTACACAATTTACAGAATTAAGAGCAATTTTGAGTGTCGTAAGAAGCAAGTATGTTTATTTCTTTTTAAAGGAAAGGCCAAAGAGACTTATTGAAAAAGCAGTATGCACTTATCTGACTGCACCCAAGCCCATTTTTAATATCAGTAAGCACATGTCCCTGTTTTCCTGTAAATTTCCTATTAAAAATGGGGAAATGTATGATCTGATCTGCTTTTGAAATCTCATTTCCCTTTGTTTTTTGCCCTTTAATCCATTTGAATCACACGTGAATGTCTTTTGGCTTTTGTAGTGAACAAAGAGAAGAGAAAATAACTCGAGTTTCACTAATTCTGTTCAAAAGGATGCTGACAGACAAAGTTATTTTGTGCACACTAGAACATTTGAAATGATTAAAGACTGTAAAAAGAAACTTGTAATAATAGTCAGTTTTTTTATTGTTAAGTTATATTCTTTTTTTATTGTAGAGACTGGATGTTTATCCAATGAAGGAATGCATAATATCTCATTTATTCTCTAATTTTCTTTTAATGCTCAGTTTTTAACGTCAGGAACCTTGTTTACTTCAACGGAACGTTAAATAAAACATTTTTTTGATGATATGATGTTGCTTTGCGTTTCATCATTATTAAAGTTTAAAGCTCTGCAGAATCCTTTGAAATCTTTCTTCAGATGAAACCTGATCAGAGGTATAGTTGCTAACATTTCAACACAGGGTATTCATTTGAGGCTTAACTTTTTTTTTTTTATGAATAAACATGATCTTTTTGTGAGTTTTAAATGAATAAATTCCAAACAGAAATGTTTTAGCGCTGAATAATTCACACAGCATTGAGGCAGACGAATGAAATTTCACTAATTTGTCTCTGCGGTTTGACCCGAGTTCAAATGACAAGCTTCTTTTTTTTCTTTCCCTTTTGGTTTTAAGCCTTTGCATCTTTTTTGAAAGCGGTCCTGCTAACTTTGCCAGAGGCAGAGACCTTGTTTGCCTTCACGCTGGTTTCAGCCCAGTAAATACAAAGACACCGCACAGCACAAACAGATCTGGAAATGGATGATGAGAACGGAGGTCTGTGTGATCTTGTCTTTCCTTAAGGGTTTAATCCTGAACAAATGCTGGGAATGGGCATGTAGCGTTGACTGTGGTATTTACTGTGTACAGCGTGGTGTCGTGAAACTGTGCTCTTCATTTAGCTAAACAAATAATCATTCACGCCTCTGCTGTATTAAATGTACATTTGCACGACAATGATAAACTAAAAAGCGGATTTTTTTTTTTTTTTTTCATTTGCATTTTTGAAATGTTTGCAGTTTTCTATTCGCAAAGATCCATGAAAATGACTAAAAATACAGTATTCTGCATGCCAGGACACTGGATTGCGATGTCACTTTGAGAAAATAAAATAAGATTTGGTTTAGGTAGTCAAATACCCACACATGCCTTTTTATGTATTCTGGGTGTTCACTTACACAACAATGATGTGCCGAGGGCTTCAAAATGTGTTTCAAAGAGAACTATTTAAAAAATACTATTATTGCCTGTGTAAAGTGCAAAACATGATTTTGCAACACGTTCATTGGAAATGCCCACATTACTGTGAAAAACGGACTTCAATGTACATTACTTTGATGTTTCTAGGTAAAATGAACAGTACGGAGCAGTATGACAGGAACAACTTTTGTTCCTTTTCACACAAATAATCACATGTATATATATATCTCGATGAATAAAGGATTATTTTCATGCAGTTCTTTGTACACTACCAAATACCACAAAACTACTGTCTATGATTTGTAATTGAATACATCTGGTGATCCTGTTTGATCTCTTGAGGAAATGTAGCTATTTTAGGTATTAACAGAAAAGTGATTAATTAGTCTGGATTTATTTGACTTCATTTGTATGAAAATGTATGATTTTTAAAGGGAGGTGTGCCACCAAACCCCACCCTTAACACTACATGTATAATGTATAAATGAGATTGTACAAATAAATATATACACTAATTCCAAAAGTTCCGAATTGCTGTGAGACTGCGTTGGGTGATCTGTATGACAAGCCCCGCCTTCTCATGGATGTGTACAACAAGGACATGCATCTGAAATGTACAACAAAACATACCCCAAGTAACATATTTCAGATTTG
Source organism: Danio jaintianensis (assembly GCA_903798115.1). NCBI lineage: Eukaryota > Metazoa > Chordata > Actinopteri > Cypriniformes > Danionidae > Danio > Danio jaintianensis. The sequence goes on along the minus strand of CAIGQV010017602.1, from coordinate 4,659,855 downwards.
CAAAAATGTAGACAGCGCCCTCTAGTGGATTCGTCATTTGAAATTCACAACAAAATGTTCCCGGAGGGGGCGGCGCGGTGGCGCAGTGGGTAGCGCTGTCGCCTCACAGCAAGGTGAGGCATTTCTGTGTGGAGTTTGCATGTTCTCCCCGTTTTCGTGTGGATTTCCTCCGGGTGCTCCGGTTTCCCCCACAAGTCCAAAGACATGCGCTATAGGTGAATTGGTAAGCTAAATTGTCCGTAGTGTATGTGTGTGAATGAGTGTGTATGGGTGTTTCCCAGTGATGGGTTGCAGCTGGAAGGGCATCCGCTGCGTAAAACATATGATGGATGAGTTGGCGATTCATTCCGCTGTGGCGACCCCAGATTAATAAAGGGACTAAGCCGAAAAGAAAATGAATGAATGAATGAATGAATGTTCCCGGAGGAACGTATTTTTACATTTTGCAAAAATGTAAGCCGCATATCCAATTAACCTGGGCTGGCACACATAAACAAGTTACATCTTTAGTCTACAGGCACACATCTTTTCGGAATATGTTTATTGCAGTCTAGTTAAAAATGTTTAATGCGAAGGATTTTTAACTAAGGTTTCACTTCAGCGTTTCTGAACTAATATTTTCACAAACAATTCAAAGACAAAACCATTTTAAACAGCTACTTGCTGCCAGCTACTGGCACATTGATGTAATTAATATTTTTTTATTTAAAAAAGGGTTTAATTTTTATTCAAAAGGGTGATTTGCTCTATTTTGATTGCTACCATAGTGCATGCACTTAGACAATAGACTGAGTTTATATCACAATTATATCTCAATTATAAACTGCTCTCCCAGTATTTCTGTGATCATTTGAATATTTGTAACATAAATAATGAAACCATGTGGCTGAAATGACCCAATACTGAATGTTTTATAACTACATGTCATCTTCTCTCTCCCTGAGTCTCCATCAGATCTGCATGTTTTGTGTGGATGGTATTGTACTTGGCAATGTTTTAATAGGGAAAGGCAAATTGTTTTGATTTAATTAGGAATAAGACTGTGGATTTTTGATCCAAAATCAAATCATGTGATTCTACTGCAAACACTGGCTGTGTCCATTTAAATACACTCTTAGAAACACATACTGTATACAGTGGCCTTGAAACATATCTGCACACATTTGCAAAATAAAAAATAAAAAAAGTTTCAATGTCATTGAGATTTAAGATATAGTTGACAAAGTACCTGACAGGCAAAACAAAATTAATAATCCTGGTTTCTGACAAAACATTGAGGTCTTATTAGGTGAGACCCTCAGTCGTGTGCCAAAAACTGAATGTCATTTACAGTAACATTATTACCTTTATCGTACAGCCTGGACAAAAAAAGTACAGATACAGCACTAAAAAAATATATTCAAGTATACACCTACTTACAAAAGTAAGATTCCTCAGAAAAACTTTACACCGCTGCTCATAGGTCTTGAATATTTTAACACAAACTGCAAATTTGTTGTGCAAAACACAACAACATTTTTTTTGTGGCGACATCCAATGCCCACACACTAATAATAACCTATATGCCAGATTATTTGATCTCTCTTTTCCATCTCTTCTGATGAAATCTGAATTGCCCATATATGAACATATATAAAAGTTTTGCTAATATATTCAAACATGTACATATTTTTAATTCCAATAGTTTGAAAAGGGCCATGAACATGACTGTAAAACTGTTGACTGTAAAACGCATGAATTTCTAGTAGCACTTACAGAAAAACTAACAGATAAAATCACTAGGTCGGATGAAGCTGATGAAGACGTTTTCGCAATATGTTAGTGTTTTTCTATTTGCATGCCTTTTCTTCACACTGTTTGAGCTCTCTCTGCCACCAAAAATATAAATATAATGGGCTACTAATGGAGAGAAAGAATCACTTTCACACCATATCATAAAGGTCATCAGATGTGCACTATAAAGGGAACTAGTATAAATCAAGCACCTCTCTCTCTTTCTCTCTCTGTCCTGTCATAGTTTCTTTTCTCCTATTTCTCAGAGACTGGCAAAGACCAGCGCTCTGAGCTGAACTTTCCATCGAGGCCATTTGCTGAAATGTTTGAGCAGGTTTTGTGGATCTCACCCATTATCTAGCTAAACAGGTTGGGATGCTGAGCTGGCCAGTGTGTGACACACTCCAGACTCTCTCCACCTTTCTCATCTCAAACACAATCCAAGTTACTGTCAAAAGATACTACACACACACATACACACATCTTCTCAAAATCATTGGGAGGGGGCTTCAGGCAGATGAAGACATTTGAGACATGTCCCATATTGGAATAATTAGTTACCTTTCCTAGATGGTTCATTAATTATCAATTGGCTGTAAGGAGACACAGACAGAATACTGAGTCCAGAATTTGAGCACTGATTAGTCACAGGGTCAGACACTATTTGAACCCTAGAGCCATTATAAGTGCATTATTTTTATGTTTGACATTTTATGACAAATATTTTAAAGGGATAGCTCACCCAAAACAAACCTTTTTATCATCATTTACTCGTCCTCTACTTGTTCCAAACCTGTTTGAGTTGAATGTTGGGAGAAAACAGCCACTGACCTCCATAGTATTTTTGGTTTCTACTCCAGATGACAATGGCTGCTTTTTTCCAACATTCTTCAGGAATTTCTGGTTTAGTGCTCAACAGAAGAAACAAATTCATAAGTTTGTAACCACTTGAGTGAAAGTGATTTTCATTTTTAAATGAACTATTCCTTTAAGTGTAAATAATGAAGCTGAAAAAAAACCAGCAAGGCAGTTAATAAGGTTGGGGGGGAATTGGAGGCTAATACAGTGTGTATGAATTTATATCTGATCTGTTTGTTCTGATTTGTTGATATACATAGGTATTCGAGATATACAAAAACTGTGCAATTATGAATGGGAGAAAATGCTAATTGTAACAGACATGATTTCTAAACAAAAGAGCCAATCACTAACTCCAACATTAACTGTTGCATATCCACCCTCCTATACATGATTCAAAATTAGAGCTGTGCCCAAAATCGTATGTACACACACACAAAAAAAAAAAAAAATGTTCGCTGTTTGTTCAAACCACTTATTTAAAATGAGCTGAAACAACACAATTCTTGACTTTTTGATGGGTACAACTTAATTGTTTTAAGTTCAATCCACTTAAATTTGTAAAAACTAATAAGTTAACTTAACTCCTTCATGTTGTCGCAACACAAATCGATTGTGTGGAACCCAGCATTTTTTACAGTGTATGCTGAAAGGAGTGTTCAAGTTAGGGCTGCACAATATATCGCAAAAGTATCATTATCATGTTAATAGTATATGCAATATATGTATAGCAGACATGTCTGATAAATTACATTTATTTTATGCATTGGTTGTTTATTTAAATCTGACCAATCAGACGGGGCCTTACTATCTGTATCCCCACCTCCCCAGTAGTTGCTGTTCTGCTATTGGCTAGAGTGACCCAAAGGTGAAACCAGAACTGAAAACAAAGTCAAGACAATAGAGGAAAATGACAACAGCCAATCAAAGTCAGAATATTCAGCCTGATCTCACAAGGAAATTTGTCAGTTTAGTGGCTAACTCGTACGATTTTAAAAAGGAGGCGTGGCACCCAACCCCACCACTAAACCCAACCGTCATTGGGGGATAAGCAAATCGTACTAAATTTACGAATGAGATCGTACAAATTCATACGAATTAGCCACTAGATCATAAAGTTACGAATTGCGTGAGATAGCGTTGGAATATCTGCTGAGCTTTTCACTCATTCATAGTGAGTGACTAAATATTTGAGAAAGTTTTTTAGTTTAAATTAAAATGAATCATATCTGAAAAATATCTTTTACCTGTTTAATTTAATATCATTACATAATTGATGTAAAAATAGCATTTTTCTAGTGAAATATTATATTCTAAGAAATATCGTTATCACAATACTCAACAACAGTATCGTATATTTTCCCAGTGTTGTGCAGGTCTAATTCTAGTGACTCAGAAATGATCTGATAATTTTTGCACACTTAGTGGCTAATATTGCCCACAATGGCCTTCCTGTTACTGTAATAGTAGAGCATGGAACTATTCGGTTCCTATAAGGAGTGTGTACTGAAAATGCAATTTAAGTTGCTTCAGATAAAAGCATCTGCCAAATGCTTTGCATGAAAGGCCATCAAAAGACAAATGAATATGCTACTTCATCTCTAGTGGTAAGAAATTAAATATTAAAATAATGTGGAGGATGATATGTTCAATGAGATGTTTCAGATTTAAAAGCATGACAAAAATAGCTGCCTGATAGGCTTTTCAAAGATGGCATCTGAGTGAAAGACGTGATTTAAAAGACACTTTGTTCATTCATTGTTTTGAACTGACAGCTTCAGTTCAGTTTTCATGTGATATCATCAAAAATGACAAATATTATAATGTTATAAATAACCAGTATAAAAACAATACATACACATACGATTGCGATATTATTATAGAACATTTATAGTACAAATACAATATTAATGTACAATACAATTTAAATGGTGAAACAATCTGCATATTCATTTTTGAAGGGTCATGTGACACTGAAGGCTGATAATTTTACTGTAATGCTGTTTTTAAACTGTATTCCTCATGTAATACAGCCTAGGCAAGCTGACATTCTTATCGACCTCAAACCTTTTAACAACAGTGTACAACTGAACAAATTTTCCCCCAAGCTTAATAGACTCTTGGTGACTTAATAAGTCCTACATTTTTTCTTTAATTTATTTTATGCATAAATGGTGCAAAAACTACAATACAATTTGAGTTCCAGATAATCAGGTAGATCTGTTGCATTATATTTCCTGGTGGCACGTTTTTTCTTTTAAATCTTTTTCATCTGAGAGCAGAAGGTGGTAGTTGCCATTCTTGTTTTCTGTAGTTTTTATTATTCTTCCAGAATCACAGATGTTTCAAGGAATCTCAGTCGTTGCTTTATTCTGGCTAAAACTTTAACCTGAGGTGCTCCAAACATTTCCGGTCTTTAATTTATACTGCAAACCTCCAAGAAATGACCAGAAATGTTAACAGAGAAAATCAGTGGTTTCAAAGGCGTGCTTATTAAACCACAAATGCACAATATTCTGCGCATGGGTAGACATATAACAGAGATGTTTCATGGAAAAGGGAATTAATCAGAGACATTGCTGGAATTTCCACTTGCACCAAACATTTGTTGTGGACCAAAAAGGAGATCTTGGTTTTACACTGTTAAAACACTGAAACGCACAGATAACTAAAAGTTCCTTTTAAAATGTTATTTGTTTGTTGATGAACTAATTCATTTCTAAGTGAACTATTAAACTATTAAAAAGTTGCAACTACTTAAGAAAATAGTAAAAAAAAAAAAAAGAAACCTGACTTTTTTTTCCCTGCTTTATGTTAAGTTATGATAATTAATCATACTAATGATGTTATCCAATAATATACACCAAAGATAATGCCTTTATATTCTGTTTACATCTCCAGTGTATAACACAAAAATATAAACATAAATTATTATTATTATTATAATAATACAGAAAATAACAACAAAAATAGAGAAATAGCAAGCTGAGCTAGTTTCCTGGATTTTAAATGTATTTAAATAATGACACAACAATAATAATAATAATAATAATAATAAACTTTTTAAAATGCAGGGTTGTCATAACCCAATACTGGGTCAAATATGGACAAAGCCAACCGCAGGATTAAAAGGTTTGAATTTAATTGAAAAAAATTACCCAAAGTTAGGTTTGTCCATATTTGACTCAATATTGGGTTAATAATAATAATAATAATAATAATAATAATAATAATAATAATAATA
>CAIGQV010017602.1:4639656-4653970 GCA_903798115.1 Danio jaintianensis | reverse complement strand
TAATAATAATAATAATAATAATAATAATAATAATAATAATAATAATAATAATATATTAGGCATAACAAATTGTAAAATATGAATACTACACTGAAAAAAATGCTGGATTCCACACAATGAAGGAATTAAGTTAACTTATTATTTTTTTAACAAATTTAAGTGGGGGGCTGCACGGTGGCACAGTGGGTTGTATGTTCACCTCACAGCAAGAAGGTCGCTGGTTCGAGCCTCGGCTGGGTCAGTTGGCGTTTCTGTGTGGAGTTTGCATGTTCTCCCCGTGTTGGCGTGGGTTTCCTCCGGGTGCTCCTGTGTCCCCCACAAGTCCAAAGACATGCTCTAGGTGAATTGGGTAAGCTAAATTATCCGTAGTGTACGAGTGTGAATGAGTGTGTATGGATGTTTCCCAGTGATGGGTTGCGGCTGGAAGGGCATCCGCTGCGTAAAACATATGCTGGATAAGTTGGCGGTTCATTCTGCTGTGGCGACCCCAGATTAATAAAGGGACTAAGCCGAAAAGAAAATGAATGAATTAATGAAATTTAAGTGGATTGAACATAAAACAATCAAGTAAAAATTGTGAAGAATTGTGTTGTTTCAGCTCATTTTAAATAAGCAGTTTGAACAAACAGCAAACCTACATTTTTGAGTGTATTATATACTTGTTTGCTCTAATTTTGAATTATGTCAATATACAATTATGTATATTCTGTTCTTCATATTCTAATCTTCAGTTTGTTATGAATCAAGTCAAAAAAGAAACAATCTGACTTTCTCTCTTACACCAGTGTCTGCTTCAATCTAAACTTCTCTTTTCTTCAATCAAGTGCACTTGCCGCTATACTGTACACTAGTGTTTTGTTTAGAAGAACTGCCTTTCATCTCTAAAGCGGACGAGTTGCTGCCAGGTCAGAAGTGCCACGCCATGCTACGACTGCTTATGACAGCAGAAATATATTACAAATCAGGAGCCCGAACCACACAGCACATAATGACAAGATCAAACATAAAAGACAAGGAGAGCAGGGGGCCAAACCTCAGGGCCCATGTTTCTCTGTCTAATATTTCTAAAGCAAAAGTTAAATAAATTCCTCAGAAGAGTGGAGTGGAACCGCGTCAGTAGAGCAGATGGAAGGGATGGCAGATGCAGCTGGAATGCGGTTTGGCGGAGAAGAACAGCAAAATAAAGAAGGAAAGAGAAAGAAAGAAAGAAAGAAAGAAAGAAAGAAAGAAAGAAAGAAAGAAAGCAACATCCTCACATGCTCGAGTCAGTTATACACTGTTAATCAAATGTGTGTTTGTGTGTGTGTGGCATGGAGTCAAAAGAAAGAAAGCACTTCAAAAAATGTAAAGGTAACAGCGGCGACTCCACTTTGGATAAACCTACTGTTGTCAATAAACAAAGCGTCTAGACTCCAACTCAAAATATTGCTTTCTGGGTACGTTTCTGATGTATTCTAGACTATACAATGATAAATACACAGAAATCATATTAGATACCTATGTCTGCTCGCCAAACCTTTTCAGGCAGACAATATTTACAGCTAAACTGACAGTAACACATATTAGCGCATCGTATCAGGATGAAAAATTACAGACAAAAGTTTCCATCAGCCTCAGAGTCATGATGTTTTAAAGTTGACCTCTGAACGGGGCTTATGATTTACAAATTACCATCTGTAACACAAAACCCCAACTTGCTTTGCTCTCGGTGTCTCCCTTTTTCTTCGCTGTTAGTTCAGCCATTTCTGTGTCTGTAATATATCAGTAGTGTATGTTTCCCGCTCAGTTTTTCTCACACCTAATCTAAATCCTAACCATAGTAAAGTAAAACAGGGGACTCAGACTTTGATATCCCGCTACAGTACGTGTGCTGATATAACAGTCCAGAACTGGGTCTTTTATTGTTTTTTCACTCCAGAATTTTTCCACAGATCATTCTGTAGGTCAGTGGTGATGCCAGAACGTTTAACATAAGTGGACAAAGGAAAACACGGCTGTGTGATCTGGAGTAAGGCCATCTTACTCAGTATCTTAGATGAAGTCCAGAGGGCGCTCTCATGCAGAATAGAGCCTCAGAAGAAGAAACCCAGGAAACAGAAGATTTCACTTTTATGGATTTAGTGTGATTAATATAAATTATACGACTCACAGAAGGACTTATTTCAAATGCTCAACAAATTCTATGTATAGGTATTTTCACGTGCTTTCAGATGTAGCAGCATTTACTACACGGAGCTATAGTTTACTGAAACATTTTCTCAAATATATTGTTCTAAAACACTAATTCTGGAATAAAAGTAATATCAGCAAAGCAATAACACTTATGCTGGTAGGTTACAAGACAATGACACATGATGAATACAGATTACTTTCATACACACATTCAAATGTGTACAACATGTTTTTCATTCATTCATTCTTTTTCTTTTCGGCTTAGTCACTTTATTAATCAGGGGTCACCACAGCGGAATGAACCGCCAACTTATCCAGCATATGTTTTACACAGCGGATGCCCTTCCAGCTGCAACCCATCACTGGGAAACACCCATACACTCCCATACACTACAGACAATTATACACTACGGACAATTTAGCTTACCCAATTCACCTGTAGCGCATGTCTTTGGACTTGTGGGGGAAACCGGAGCACCCGGAGGAAACCCACGCCAACACGGGGAGAACATGCAAACTCCACACAGAAATGCCAACTGACCCAGCCAAGGCTCGAACCAGCGACCAGCGAACAGTGGTACCCACTGCGCTACCGCGATGCCAACGTTTTTAAATGGTTGCAAAAAAAAATGCTTATTCACAAGAAATCCTTTTACAGAATAATCGACAGAATGCGATTTTGGACATACACTTGCTTTCATGAATAAGTTATTAGCTATGTTCTCATCCACCTATTTTTATATGCATTTTGAAATATCGCATAAAAAATGTGCACATCAATTTTGAAAATGTGCATAAAAAGCATATGTGCACAACTGTGTAGGATAAACTTTTTAATTCGATGAGAAAAATGTGAATAAACTACAACGGAAACACATTTCCTGTATACAGTACTTTATGTGCATCAAAAAAGTCATGTGATTTTGATATAACAAAGTATGAGATAACAAAAATGGGCACGATGAGACAGTATTAATGGACAAACCAGCAGACTGATAACATTGCACAATGCTACCAATGTGAGTTTGAATATCATTATACGTTACATTTATTGCCATACTACTGAAAGCAGAAGCAGATAGTTCACCTCTGGTCTTGAAAATAATATAACTAGTAGACAGTTTGAAAATGAAAGTCAGAACTGTGACTAAGTCACTTAACCTATCTACTTTTTTTAATAAAGCTACAAATGTATTAATTAGATTAAAACCTACCATTTTGTTGGCAGTGCAGTGGCTAATATTTAAATGAATGGGCAGTATTTAAATGTTTCTGTCGTGTTGCATCATGTTTGCAGACAAATTGCTTGTCACTGGAATCTTGTCGCATCACGTGTTGTTAGGACAAGGTGTTAGACTTTTTTGCAAGAATAATAGTGCAATATCTAAAATTATTACTTGTTGTGTAAAAGCAATACACTTGCAATCATGCTATTGGTCTGAATATGAGCATGTGGCTATGATTACCTCCGGCCTCATGCCTACGGCCAAATGACAGCTTTAATAATTGCCATACTTGCGCATGCACTTACACTTAACGTGACATATTTTCTCTCTGTGAATCCACAATTACACATGTAAACTTGGCAGGCCACGTGGCATCATTTTGCCAATGGGTATTTTGGGACAGCGCTCATACACGAGTGCTATGACAGCTTCATAAATCCCAATGCTGACGGACACTTTCCACAGGCAGGCCCCGGGCCCTTCATATGCTGATTTGCTCCCTAACTCACTCATTTCTAAACATGTCTTTGAGTGTTTGTATTTTTGATATAACCCTCATGTCTGGATTTAAACTCCACGACAGGAGACTTGTGGTGAGCAGGAGTCACTTTACAAGAGCTCAATTCTCTTTAAGTGAGAAGAAATTGAACACACAGGGTGTTAGCAGAATAATAAAATATAATACCTAGAGTTTGATAGCAGCCTTATCTTTAAAAAAATAAAAAAAAATAAAAATCTTCTAATGACAGTAAAACATTTTTTTTTTAATTAGACAGTCAGTAATCAAACAAAAGAGGTTAGATCTCCAGGGGGGAAAAAAAATTTGAAAAGCTGGGCCAGACTGCAACTTTTCCGCTTCTTTCTTTGTTTTGCTCCTGGAAAATGATTGATTGGCCAACATAATTGAATCAACATTGAATCTTTGTGCACATGCACATCACATTACAAATAGGGCTCTTGCTCTTTGTCGTCTATCCAAAGCAATAAAAAGACAATAAAACAGAGAGATGTGCCTGGGAATCGCTCTATGATGGTAATATATGTCTTTCTAGGTCCTCTGACGTCCACTGTAGTTCACTAAAACACTCCACTTTCCAGTCAAACAACTGCTAACCATCAAAGGTCCTATGAGGTCTCCACCATAACAGACGGCTTAATCCAGGCCTGAAGATTAGACAAACTACTGGACTTATAAAACCTGACAGCATAACGTGAGTTTTTCCTCTTTGGAGTGCACTAGCCATCGTTCAGGAGCTCTTTTATTGATGTTTTAGAGGCTTTGCTTTTGACATTTGATATCGTAGAATCTCAGAGGTGCGGAGTTTTCATTACGGTACGGCACTGATATTTAACAGGCTGTCTGAAATCAAAGTAAGTGAGAAACTATTTAATCATGGTCTCTATTATTAGCAATATAATTTGAATGAACCATATTTTTGATTCATGCAAATATCCAGAATTTTTCAGCATGTTTTTGGTCGATAGCGGAATATCTTAGTTTGGTTACGTTTTTTTTCCAAAAGTGCCATGTTTGTGACCTTCCGACATCATCAGAGATGAAATTTGATGACATCAATTACAGCTTCAAGGGGTAGTTCACCCACAAATTAGCAGTTTAATTTATTCACCATGTGGCTCATTTATTATTATCATACATCATTTATTGTAATAAATTATGTTGTCGGTGCGATAGTGCTTGTGCTACTGCCCATTCAAAAAAACATGACTTATTTTCTTGGATCAAAGCTATTATTTTGCTTTAATTATGGAACACATTCACTGTGGCATCATTCCAATATGCTTCTGCAATGTCACAACATTTATTCCCGTCCAAAGTTGCATTACATTTTTCCTATTTATAAAGAGAGAGTCAGATTGGTGTGTAAAGTCTTTACTAGCACATCCCAAAGATTAAGGTTAAGGTCTGGAGTCTGGGGAGGCCAATCCATGTATAAAAATGATGCCTCATGCTCCCTGAACCACTCTTTCACAATTTGAGTCTGATGAATGCTGGCATTGTCATCTTGGAATTTGCCTGTGCCATCAGGAAAGATAAAATCCATTGATGGAATAACCTGGGGTCTCATTTATAAATGTGACGTACTGTAAACTCAAACAGAGGTGGAAATGTGCGTATGCACCTTCCCAAGCAAATGATGTGATCTATAAAAACTTGACAGGAGAATGTACACAACTGTAATAAACATATTTACTTAAATATTGACTAAATTGAAGCATTTTAAATCATCATATGAGTCATATTAAATTATTAAATTACTGTAAATAATATTAAATTATTTACAGTAAGTATAATCTAAATAAATACATCCCTAACATAAAGAGTGAAATTTAATTTCCCCTAACTCAATGACATTTGTTTTTAATAAAACTTTTTGGGCCAATAAAATAAAAATTGTGGTTAATTAAATGAACATAAATATACACTGTTTCCATTAACAAAGCTGCTTGTTCTTCACCTAATGTAGAAAGCAGTATTTTGAGGTACATGAAAACCACAGTTTTCACGGTTAACAAACAGTATTAAAATGAAAAATCTTGTGTACAAGTTATTTGTTTTGTTACCATCAACAATCCTTAAGTTTTTGATAACAGGACAGCTGCAAAAATCAAAAACGTCTTTCAGTTAATATTTAACTTCAATCATGCAGATTTAGGAGCAATATTTCTTTTTATGCTTTAACATAATGAAGGTTTATGTTCATTCATTCATTCATTTTCTTATCGGCTTAGTCCCTTTATTAATCTGGGGTCGCCACAGCAGAATGAACCGCCAATTTATGCAGCATATGTTTTACACAGCGGATGCCCTTCCAGCTGCAACCCATAACTGGGAAACATCCATACACACTCATTCACACACATACACTACGGACAATTTAGCTTACCCAATTCACCTATACCACATGTCTTTGGACTTGTGGAGGAAACCCACGCGAACACGGGGAGAACATGCAAACTCCACACAGAAATGCCAACTGACCCAGCCGAGGCTTGAACCGACCTCCTTGCTGTGAGGCGATCTTGCTACCCACTGCGCCACCATGACGCCCTGCAGGTTTCTGTACTAAAGCTAAATAATGTAAGCATTCAGACACGCGGAATGTGAAAATCAGATTTAGAAAGGGCTGTTGAGTGTGTTCTGAAGAAGGGATGTGATGGCCCACCTGGTCTGCCATGTGCCTTATAATAATGCTGCTGGTGGCAGGACTGTTAGCTGAAAGCATGCATGACCTCACTCTCGTGTAGGCGCTACTGTCTGAAGCCTGATTGGCCAAATGTAAACATTTTAGCACTGAACTTTGCCAAAAGGTGAAATCAGACTGGAGACCTCCAGCAGCGCAGTAGACAAAGCATCCCAAAGCAGGGCTACCTTTGCACTTTTTCAAGCCAGAAGTGTAAGAAAGAATTACTGGCCCTTGCAAAAACATTAATCATTAGCTGCATTACTGTACCGTACAAGGTAAAAAAATTAAAATGAGCCAACAAATCATAGCTTGCGCATTAACAAGTGCACTAAAGAGAATGTGTTTAAATCTGATGCTCTTAAAGCAGACTGGTCTGTTAGGAGCGGTGAGTAAAAACAGACAGGTTATCTACAACCTGGGACAGACTGGTAAAAACAAAACAGTGATTTACTGCTACTTTTAAGCCAACTAGTAATACACAAAATGATGGGTTCCACATTATATTCCAGCCTCTGGAACATCCATCCATGACATTTCTGGCAGTTTTGTGCATTCAACTCAGCGGCGTGTCCAAGTGCACCAGATCAGACAGTCAAAAAGAAATAAATATTACAATTATTTCACGAGGCAAGATTATTTACACAAAATAAAGAGTCCGTTACCGCGTGTGCCAATCATATGACCCATAGGACCACCAGACTGTTTTCATCCTCCTTCCTTTCATTCCCCAGGAACACAGAAAAGGGACTGTCTCGCTGAAACATGCGGTTTTTCCATGGCACTGCCTCTTGTGCTTGAGGAAAGCTTACACCCTCTGTGTGTTGATACAATGTGATTAGTTTATTATAGAAGCTTGTGGCTACAGCTCTCTATACTGTAGTAGTCAATCTGGTAGTCTTTATGTGTGCATGTACGTGTGGAGTGAATGACAGAATCCTACAGGAATCCCTCTGAGCGGATCGGGGCCAACGGGATGTCATATGGGAGCACACTAAAAGCCGCAGATCTGCAAAAGATGAATGAAGCCACTAATTCATATGTTGGCCTCCCATGTGCCCACTTAGCTTTGTGCTAAAAATGACTCTGAGAGCAAAGGACTCTCTTTTTTTCATTTCTATGTAGGGTCTTTTATTTTCCATCACCACTAAATCAATACATGATTGTCATGGTCACATCAGAATTCATGTGGCAGACTTCGCATTATGGAATTTAGACAGATTTATTAATTTCCTTTTTATTGATGAGGAAAGCCCTGCTGCACATTCAGTGTCTGGAAAACAAAAGGTGAGGAAAGAGAAAAAAGCAGAATTGGGTTTCTGGATGTCAGCGCTCTATCAAATATAGACACTGGAACATAATGAATCTTGAGAGCGTGGACAGTCCAGCCAAATCTAAATTGTGTGCAGCCGATTTACAGCCAGGATGTCATCTGTCCAGAGCTGAAAACTGGAATTCAAAAGTTTGTTTTGATGACTGAGATCAGGGATCAGACAGTGTGCTTCTTCATACAGTACATGCCAGTTTAAAAATAACTCACTGAATGTTCTTACTCATTTAAAATCATGTTGTGGCTTAAAGGGATAGTTCATCCAAAACTAAAAAATAGTCTGTCACCCTTAGACCAGATGTACATCAGCACCACTTTAAAGAAGATTTTGAGCCTAAACCAAATTTATAGAAATATATCAAATATGAACCTTTAATCATATGTGATGTTAGTTATTAAAATATTCAATATATAGTCATACTAAAAGTATCAATCACAATCTGTAAAAGAACAATTCTTTGAATAAGTTGGACACACATGCCATGAGTGTGAGTAGGTCGGTATTAAGCTGCTTCACTGTGACCAATATGAATTCCATGTTGCAAAGCCAAATAGTCAGAGGAGCTAATTATCTAGAAAGAATGAACTGTTTATTCGGACCGTTCCTGTGTTTGAATTACTTGGAGTCGACTGATTATGACAATTTCATAGGATTAATGCACAAAAATGACCAGAGACATTCCTAATCAACTTGATACTTAACATAAATAGTCTTTCAGCTCCAGATAGAGTCTTAGTCCGTGTTAAGAAGGATTTGGAAATGGACTGCAGCCAAGCGAATTGCTTTTCAGACCAATGTCACGCTTAACCGAGGCTTCAAAACTGGCAAAATATGCCATCAATTACTAGGATCCATGGTACAAAGAAACCCAGCATTTCACCCCACATAAAGATGCAGTAACCGTATAACGCTAATGAAAATGTTCCTCTGGTATATACACAGCACAATGCGCTAAATGTGCCTCTGGAGAGAAATAGAAATTCCACAGCGATCACTAAACTCTGACCCCTCGTGCACTTTTTTCAAGCCATCCTCTGACCCACAACTGTTTTGGCTTGACTCCCCTGGCCGGCACAGCAAATCAATCAGACTGATAACGAGAGGAGGGCACGTGAGCAGGCCAAATGCAGTGACGTTTGAGGGAACTTGACACCTTATGAAACCACCAATGCAGCCTCATAATGATCTTATGCAGGACAGTGTGACGAGCCCACAGAGAGCTCGTCTGAGCACTGAGCCATGCACAAAAGAGAGGGGGAATGAAAGCATGAAAGACAGTGGTTAATGAGACATGGGCTGATGGCCTATGCAGAAATGTACAGTGGAAGCACTCATTTTAGTGTAAATAGTCGACAAAGTCTGGAAAACAGAAAGCACAGATCTTCTAGAGCAGCGGTTCTCAGTCCTGGTCCTTGCGACCCCCCGCTCTGCTTATTTTGCATGTCTCTCTCTTTTTTAACACATAATTTAGATAACCAGCCCATTAGAAGAACGCTCCATGAAGGACCTGTATTCAGATAAATATGTTCCCTAGATAGTGTTCACCTACCCCCTGTACATGGCAAATTGGCTGAACTTAAAGTTTACCTATTTGTTTAAGAAAACGTCTGCGCTACATACTGTTTGCTGCATTTTAAATTATTATAGAATTTTAAAGAGTTATTTAACCCTGGGTGATTAGCATTGAAGTCACATCTTACACACATTACCCTTTTAATTGAACATCCTTGGAAATATGGCAGAGTATTCTGTGATGTCCACTTCGCAGGGCACTTTCGGTCAAATGGAACAAACTTTTGAAACGGTAAGAAAAACAAACAAAATATGCATAGAGGGGGGTCGTGAGGACCAGGACTGAGAACCGATGTTCTTGAGTCAGACATTACTGCATCAGACCAAAATGTCAACAGTATTAATCTCACAAACTACTGTACATTATTGTCACTGACAGAGATTTTGTAGCAAATGACCTACACTGACCAACACTTGCTAGTATCAAGTTGGACCCGCTTATGCCTTCAGAAATATATTATTATTATTCATGCTACAGAATCAACAAATTTAAAAATAAATAAATTAATTAATTAAATTGGTCCGTTTCTACATGAAAGTATTAGGCAGTTTCTGCAGATTTGATTACATGATGTGAATCTTCTGTTCTGTCGCATCATAAAGGTGCTCTATTAGACTGAAGCCAGTTTAAAATCATTTGAGCTTTGTGACATGGTGAATTTTCCTGCTGAATGTACAGTAGCCATCACAAGATGGGTTCTCTATATGGTCATAAAGAGATGGACATGGTCAGCAACAACACTTAGGTAGGCTGTGACGTTTAAATTGTGCTCAATTGTTACTAAGAGGCCCAAAGTGTGCCAAGGAAATACACCTCATACATACCATTACACCACCACTACTACTAGACTGAACTGATGATGCAAGGTAGGAGGAATCCATATCCAAATAAAATAAAAGTAAAAATTATGAGGAATTCAGACAATTTTCTTATTAAAGATCATACTGTATATGCAGTAAATTTTTTAGCAAATGAGTAAAAAGTTAAACACATTTTATGTTTATAGAAAAGCTTTGTTTTGTATATAATCAAGAGCTTGACTAACGTGTTTGACTGTAAAGCACCATCTTCTGTTATTTCTCTAAACAGGTCAGATTTTCAGCCACAGAATGAGTGCTTAAGAAATCTGAAAGGATTGTTTATTTTTGCTAATTATTATTATAATTTTTTTTTACTGTTGTTAGTTTTGTTCAGTTTTAGTTTTTGATTTATTGTGAAAAAAAATTTTTATGTCAGTTAACGAAAAAATTTTTTTATTTGGCTAATATTTTTAGTCTTAGCTTGCTAAAAAAAAAAACCTTGGACCAGGCAACCTTTTTACAATCTTCTACTGGCCAATTTTTGGTGAGCCCATGCAAATGGTAGCCTCCCATAAATCATAGCTTATAAAGTCAACAAACTTGAAGTGTTGACAGATAATGAAGAATAATAAACTGAATCACTGTTGCCATTCCAAAACATTAAGTATGAGATAATTGACATTTTTACAAATAAACATATTATAATTCAGTTCTCCCTAAAAGTAATGCAAAGTTAAAAAACTCAGCAAAGATGTGCCCAAGAATCCAAAGAAGTTGACTTATGCAATTAACCTGAAAAGACTGAATGGTTGGTCACCCGCAAATGTTGAAAATTGGACGCCGATACTTAGAATACTGCTCCAAACCAAGATATTTAACTAACCATAACCAGTAATTAGGCCTCAGTATTATATTATGCAATTATAAAATTGTGCCTGGAATATCCATTTATGATCCAAGAGAAAGGTGAAACTGGCAGGTGGGAGCATTTAGAGGGGAAATTCAACATACTGAATTACAGGTCTAGCAGTCATATAAGGACAATACAGTACAGACACCGCAAAACAGCGCTGATGTATGATCGACACATACTTTCCTCAAATAATTTTGAATCCAAGAAGATCTTTGAGCTAGGCATTCATTTGTCAACTAGGAATTACGCACCTCCTGGTCAAACGGCAGAAAAACCTGCAATCTCTATGGTTACCCAACCTGCCTGTCCATCCAAATGCAATAATTTGGATTCATCACATCGGACGATCACTGAAACCATATGAAGATGCCGACCGGACACATGAATAAGCAAGCACTTCAGTCACTACAGTATTCACGCAAAAATGTAACGGGAAACGGTGAAATCGCAGAGGCCTGGAGATACATTCCTGTGGTGGGTCATATTTAACAAGAACTCACTGCTGGAAAAAGTATGAGAGAAAGTGAAAAAGAGAGAGAGAGAAGGTATTCAAAGACAAAATATTGTCATTTCATTATAGTGCAGAGACTCACACATCAACATTACAATATATTTATGACCATCATAAGCAAATATTTACATAGAGAAATTAATGTGCAACAACAGTAGGCAATATTGCGTAAACTCATTCTTGTATGTTATAGTCATAGGTGTTTGGTGTTGAATAACTTGCATACAAATATCCATAAAACAGAGAAGAACCCAAACCAAAAGTCCTTCAATCAATGGCGATTAACTCTCATATAGGATTATATGATGAATAGTGAAAAAATATACAATTAAATACAGCCCTAAAAATGCACATAAGACATATTGCATGCAACTTGAAACCACCCAATACATAAATCATTTTCTAATAACCTGCAAATATCAAAACAAGTAAAAAAGAATGCAAAAATGCTCAAAATTAGGAATTTTCTGTGGGTGTATGTACAAACCCTGCGTTTCCTTCCACATGTGCCACACACTTTCTAAAACTGCTTTAACTGAGGTTGGCTCTCGAAAGGACTTTACCACCCAGTTTTTAAGCAATGAATACAAGACTCGACATCTGGGACCCCCTGGATGTTTCTCTAAAACAAACAGAACAGACTAAATAGTCCAGATCAAATAGTCCAGATTAAACCGAGAGAATGGAAATATTCATTTGGCATCGCCATTAAGTGCCGTGCATTTTTGGGATGAACATTTATTATTTCTAAATGTGTTCTTTTGTTCCATTTCTCTGTGCGTAGAAAACAGCCATCTATAGTCACACCCTAATGACTCACAGTGAGGATTTTTTAAACTTTTTTTCCCCTGCTCTAAGATGGACAGATATGTTACACTGTCCATAAGTCTGAAGGCTAATTCTATTTTAGTCATTTTTACCCTCTGTTTATATGTACAAAAGAGAGATTCATTGCGCCAATATGTTTGATTTATAAACCCTTCAAAAACATGTTTTGAAGTGGGCGGCCCAAGTCAATAAAAGCAGTAAAACACAGATCCAAGCTCTTGGTAACTCTATTATTCAGTGGAGAAACAGAAAGAATGGTATAAGTGAATTGAAGACAGATACATGTAGCGAGAGAGAGAGAGGAAAGAGAGTTAACAAGTGACTGACAGTAGGGAAAAAATAGGATCCAAAGATGGACAGATAAAGAAAGAACGGAGTTCCGCACTTTGCAGACATCAAGAGAGGGCATGTTGATGGAAATCTGTGTTCTACTGAGGGCTCATTCCAGCAGTTTGAAAGGTCGAGTTAGACTGATGAGTGTTTACCTCTTCCTAAATAAGAAACACAGGCACTGGGACAAAACAAAGTAAAACATTACGACCAATATACAAACCGAGAAGCAAACTGATCTGAGGTATAATGGAGCAATCAAGTGTTGTTGGTTTTTTTTAATCCCCCTCCTGAATACAAATGATCAGCATGCCTTCGATAGAAATCGTCAAATGAATTTCAACACAAAAAAAAGGCTTATCTATTTCCAGCGATCTTCTTTGTTTTTGTCAGCTCTGTTAAATGATTAATACTTATGACAGTTTTGTTTGTGTGCTCGCAGGGATACATAGACCAAAAAGCAGTATGTATCCTGTGTATGGGTTAACTAATCTAACCTGCACTGTCTAAACAGCAGTGTGCGTGTTAGAGAAGTGAGCAGTACGCCCCGCAGCCTCCTTGACCACTTTCAGAGAGTTCAGACAGGGCAACTCCTCTTGACTTATGCATGCTCTCCCACAAGCCTGGAGTCTGCAGGATTTTCTCCACCAGCTCCTCAAAGGCACACTGAACACCATCCCTCGTTTTAGCACTGGATTCTGGGTGAAATAGAGAGAGAAAGAGAGACGAGTGTACATACACTAGTGTGCACTAAAGAGGTCTGTAACACCTGGAGATTGGCATGCGATGAATTGCGAGAGCTGCAAGAAAATTACATGAAAAGAAAGAAAGATATAAAGAAAAAAGTTTCATAAAATAAAAGATGTACTATGCAATTGCCTTACATAAAATTGCTAGCAAAAAGGTGACAATTAAGTCTGTGCTTTTGAATCAGAAAGACTGAAATGGTTTATTTCTTGTAAGACATAATACAATTGTCTTTATAATTAAATAACATGATTTAAAAAAGATATTTCATATGATTAATAATATGCACAAAATATATTTCATTAAGTATTATGTTAAAGTTTGGGGGCATTTTTAAGTTATAGGAAGACAACTGTTTTATAAAGATCCAGTTGTGATATTTACTTCTTATTTCTTTGTGGAAATTGATCAAACAAAATAAGCATCAGGGAGGTAAATGTGTCAATATTATTAGCCCTCCTAAGAAATGCAATTGCCCTCTTAACTAATTAACATAGTTAAGCCTTTACAGTGCTACTTTAAGCTGAATACTAGTATCTTACAAAATAACTAGCAAAATATTATGTACTGTCATCATGGCAAATACATATTAAAACTAGTATGTTTAAAGATATGTTAAACAGCACTTGGGGTGATAGATAGATAGATAGATAGATAGATAGATAGATAGATAGATAGAT
>CAIGQV010017602.1:4617503-4639646 GCA_903798115.1 Danio jaintianensis | reverse complement strand
ATAGATAGATAGATAGATAGATAGATAGATAGATAGATAGATAGATATTTTGTTACATTTTAAATACTGTCACAATTAACACACACTTGTTTAATAGAAATATTATTTCTTTCAAAACACCTAAACTTACATATGCATATGTTTATGTAAATGCTGCCATAATGGAAATAATGCATGGTGAATCATGTGCAAAGGAGCAATAAACTGTTCACATTTAATTTAAAAAGAAAACTGGAGAAAGTATAAAGGAATAGGAAACACTACATTTAAAAAAACAAACAAAAAAAAAACATTGGCCTCCAGCACACGGGCTCCAGCCATATTGTCCATCTGCAGATTTCAATTGGTGTGAGGGTTTCACGGCTAATTCAAACAGATTACTGCTTACATCCCCACTCATGAGGCGCGTCACATGACTTGCAAACCAAACCCACAGTGCAGAAGAATTCAGGACGTCACCCGCAAATACATATACAGAACTGCTAGCATCACACGAGAAATAACTCAAGAGCATTGTGAAGCCTGACTTGAATTTACTGTCATAATAAATGAATGACAACTCATACAAACAATCCATCCTCTCAATTAAATAACATAATCTTTGTTTTTAGTCAATGGGCCCAAGTGTTTAAATATAGCAGCATGTGTGTAGTACAGCAGTTGAATAAACTAGCTGACGTCAAAAGTCAGATTTTTCCATGTGTTAAAGTAATGAATCTTGAAATGAAATATGGGAAAGTAAAAGGGCGATGTATGACTATTTAAAGCTTGCGGTTTAGTGAATAATGAGGGCTCGGGTTATTCATCAAAGTACATCCTGCAGATGACTTACCTATGAAAAGCATGGAGTGTTTTCTAGCGAACCTCAGGCCCTCCTCTCGCTCGATCTCACGATCGTCCTGCACAGAGAAAAATGCATTTCAATTACACATCTTTTTAAACTACAACTTTATTGTCATTGTAGTATCGTACAACAAAATTTGTTTGGTAGCTCTTAGACACAAGCAGCAATAAGAAATATAGAACAAATAAACACAAATATCAACAATAAACAAAAAGACTAAACACAAGATTTAACTGTATAATTAAGTAGTAGTGCAGTACTAATGCAGTAAAGTAAAGTAAAGTAAAGTAAAGTAAAGTAAAGTAAAGTAAAGTAAAGCACATTAGCAGCCGCATGGGGAAAAAGGGGCATGAGTTGTTCTTATCAATTGTTATTATTAATTGTTATTATTAATAAAGAAAGAGAAATCTTTATGGATTGCTTATCAATAAAGATTTTTATAGATACATATAGTGCCATGTAGATAAGATAACGACAAACAGAAAGTTGCTCTATGTCAGGATTTAATAGCAGAACACAGGCAGGTGTTTTTAAAGAGCAAAGGAAAATATATGAGCGAGTAGTAATATAAGTGGAACTCACCTTATCGATTTTGTTACCCACTAGCATCTTGACAAGATCATTTCTTGTACAGTACGTCTCCAGCTCACTCAACCAATTATCCAGCTTAGCAAATGTCTCTCGCCTAGAGACATCATACACTACAAGACACAATGTGAACAGAAATTTACAACGTTTGATTATTCAACATTTGGAATTGACTTTTTAATGTTATTTACTACTATAGCAGTGAACATAAAACAGTTACCCAGAATGACACCCTGAGCTCCTCTGTAGTAACTGGGTGTTAAAGTCCGAAAACGTTCTTGACCTGCTGTATCCTGCAAACACAAAACACAAAACAAATCAGCCTTCAAGAGAAACAGTGTTAAAAAAAGAAGTAACAATGGTTATTTTAAATTATCATTACAAATATTTAAAAAAAACACCTTTCTCTAAGGAAAGACTGCCATCTTGTGGTGTATAACTGAAACACTGTGAATAGTTTATTTAAACATTAGTTATTACATTTGTAATGTACAGTAATTTCCCTGGAGACAAGTTAATAATGCATAAATATACTATATATTTAAAATATATCATATATTGATTTTTCACATGAAGATATCTCAATCAGATGGGACAGAGTTGCATGATTATTATTATTGTCAATTAACTCTAATGTCTTTAATATTGTCAATTTCTAATTTCATATTCTGATTTTACAGAGACTTTTACAAACAATCTGCTAAGGGACTACATTTGAACTACAGATAATTTTAAGAAAACATTTACAGATTACTGTTTACCTTTTAACAGACATTGTCACCACCTGAGGCCTGTTGCACAAAATGAATTGAACAAACTCCCGGTTGCAGAGTAAGTTTCGAGTTGACAAAACCAAACAAATCAGAACTGGTTAAGATCAGGTTAAATGATTTCACAAGGCTTGATATAAATGTTCTCTGTCAACTCAGGTTTAACCCAGAGTTTGCGATTTAAATCTGGACTGTATGCAGCTGGAAGTGTGACACGTACAGCAAACAGCCAATCGCACGATATGATGGATTGAAACACATTTACAAGGAAATAATCCAAATCAATCAACTGATTTTAATATTATAGGTTCACCAGCAGCTCAAAAGCTTTATGTATAAGCTATTAAGCTAATTTATATTAGAGTATTTAAATGTATTTATTTTATTTTAAGCCATTATTAATGTTAATGTACAATTCAAAACTATTTGAATATATAATACTCAAATATAATAAAAGTATAAATAATTACAAGTCATATAAATAAATTATTAGCAACAAAAGACCATTTTGATTCAAAAATTATTTCATTGTAAAAGGCTTTAATTTGAAGCAAAACAGATGCTAGTGGACTAGGAGTGGCTTTATTACATCCGATAAACTTCAGATAACTTCAGATAAACTTCACTTTACTCCCAACTGATTGGTCCAGTTTTAGTTTGCGATCTCTATCCCAGAATAATTCCTGTTCCGGAGAAAGTTAGCTAAGCAGTGCAGGTTACTGTGGTGTTGAAACCAGATTAAAACCAACCTGCCTTCTTGAGTTTGCTCAAACTAAACTTGAACTTACATGGGTAAAACCCAAATCGGCTTAGTGCAACAGGTCTTATGTTGAGCTTTTGTCAATAAATTATCATTAAAACAAAAAACTCAAAATTTGCTTAGAGTGGTGTCAGGAACCCAATTTAAACAAATAAATTAGTAAAGATGTATGTTCTTAAAGTGCAAGTTAAAGAGTTAAAATAGAAAAAGCACAAAGACAATCCAATAAGATAAAATAATGAACAAAAAAGGTGGAGAAATCATTATCCTTCAAAAAACACAGGGCAGTGTGGCTCTAAACTCTATATGTACAAGTGTTTTATTTTCTTACCCAGATTGCTAATTTTGCTCGGTTTCCATCCACAGCCAGCGTTTTTACCTTGAAATCCACACCTTCATAGAAAACAAATCACATGTTTAGTACTTGTACTAAACTTCGGAACTTTTTCTTTCTTTATATTATTGTATTTCTTTGTTTTTATCATTTATTTTTATATTCATAAAATATTACAATAAAATATTACATAAATTAAAATAAAATGTAAATATTGTGTTTTTTTATTTTATTTTATTTATTTATAAAGAAGCATTTAGTTTATTTGATTTTTCATAATTTCATATTCAGATGGACAGGTTAAATTTTTTTTTTTTAATTCAAGATGAAATTACCGTCCAGAAGTTTTATGAGGATTATGGTAAAACCATACATATATAGTGAGATCGATTTAATTTTTGAAAGACCAAGATATTTGTCAGGCAACAAGCCCAGAGTGACTAAAGCTAAAAATCCCAAAATTTACAGCTGAATGGGGAATTGTGGGTTTAATACGTACAGATAAAAAAAGAAAATAGGACGACTCAACCACCTGCCTCATCACTCAGCAAAGCCACATCACTTAAAAATATAAGTGATTTACATTCATAAAAGAAAAATAAAAGTATGTGTAAAGACGACGGGAGAATAAATCTCTCAGCACTCTGTGAATGAAAGATCTGGAGGCATGAAGTACTGCTGAATTTCAGCACAGCACTGACAGATTTACCAGAGGAAGAGGGAGATCTGGATGTGTTTGGTTTGGATTGGAGGGCTTTGAAACGAAAACGGCGGTCACACATACACACGTCAACCTAAATGTGTCACTGCTTTGACAACCGATGGATTTGAACAAAATATAAGAACCCGTAGATCAAACGTTGATTTTCATTGTACATACATTAGTAAAAATGTAGCCCCTAAACAAGATTTAACATGAATAAATACATATTTAAATTTTTATAATTTCAAATTTAGGTCTACA
The DNA here is from genome assembly GCA_903798115.1 of Danio jaintianensis. Classification (NCBI taxonomy): domain Eukaryota; kingdom Metazoa; phylum Chordata; class Actinopteri; order Cypriniformes; family Danionidae; genus Danio; species Danio jaintianensis. The sequence continues at coordinate 4,635,386 of CAIGQV010017602.1, read as the reverse complement.
ATTTGAGCGATGCATGTAATGTTGTTTTTCAAGTAAAACCAGAACTAGAGCAGCATGTGTGACTGATGTAGGCTTCAAGGTAATCAAAAGATATTTGTTTTCATAGACTTTCATTAACCGAACAACCAGGAAGCTTCTCATGCTTACACAACAAATCTGTGATCTGTAAATAATCTATACGTCATACACCAAGACCAAACTAGAAGTCAACGGGTTTTCTGCAGGTGTCATGATGGAAGATTGATTACATTTAAGTCATTTTTAGTCTCAAGCAAAAACAGTGCAGTAATTAATTTTAATATATTGCACCTTCTGACCATTCTGTAAAACAGTAATACTCTATATCAGTACTTTTGACTTGTTTTTCAGTACAAATGTTTAAAGATTATTAAAGGTGAATGCAACGAAAGTTAAGATTGTCCTTTTTTCCTTCAATCTTGAACTTCACTTGAAACTGTCCTGAAATTAGAAAGAAAAATGTAGGGAGGTGCAAGATTTTATCCTTTGGGAATCGACTGGATTGTTGGAACATGGTTGTTGCTAACAAAATGAAGAAAGATTGAGGAATGGATGAATGCAGGACAGAAACAAGACACTCCCTGATAGCCCCTCCCAAAAGACATTCCATCTAACCAGAAGTGAAGAAAGCTGCATCGACGGGTAGAGAAGGTTATGTTTGATTAAGGATTGTGAGGGCAAATTCAATTTTACAAAATAATGAAGTGCACATATTCATAATTTATAACAAACAATACTATATACATATAAAAATAAAAAAAGAGAAAATTGTTATTTAATTCCAACTTTAAGTAATCAAGATTTAGAAAAGGAGAGGTCTTGATTTTTGTGATACTGTGCTTAAAACAAACTCTTTTTTTTTTTCTCAGACTTTGACACTTATTACACTTCACTGAGATATTTGTTCTTGCTTGAATCATAAACCCTCTTAATATCTAACAAAACACGACTTAATTTCTACATTTTGCATCTCAAATATCTTGATCTAAGGTTGTTTGGATATTTGTGTTGGTAAATAAAAACACTGAAGCATATACTTTTTGTTATTGTATTTTTTACGGGATAGGTGACCCAAAAATGTACATTTGCTCACCACTCTGATCCTATTCACTCATACTCAAGTGGTTCTAAACGTTTATTAATTTCTTCTGGTAAACAAAAAACAAGATATTCTGAAGAATTTTGCTAGGAAAAAAGCCATTGACATCCATAGTAGGAACAAATAATACTGTTGAAGTCAATGTTTTTTATTATACAACATTCGTCAACATATCTTCCTTTGTGGAAGAACTGAAAAATGAGTAAATGATGGCAGAATTTGTATTTTTGGGTGAACTGTACCTTTATTGCCATGCCTTACGGATTTTAAACTTTTTACTTTGATTTAAAGCGTTAAATTGTTGAAGGTGAAACGCAGCTTTACTAAATTATTTGACACGTAAGTCAGAAAGTGGGAATATAAAATCTTACCTCACTGTTAATATATAGAAAACCTTACCTCACCTAACTTTACCTCATTGTTTTTGTTTGCGTGTTTGGCCCTTTGTCGTCATCAACGTTACTTTATTTATAAACATATATCATTTTACATAGACTTACCTATTGTTGCACCAATTTCTGCATCAAATGTATCATCAGTAAATCTCAAAAGAAGACTAAGAAAGAGAAGAGAGGAAATTAAAAAAAAGGTTAGGCGGCTTAGCATTAAGAATTACACGTTCATTACAACGCATAGACAGTCGCACACATCTGCAAATATGGACTGGATGTGGTATTGGTATTTGAGAAAACATGTATCCTTGAATACTCTCAGTTGACAAATACTCAATATATATTTTTATCCAAAACATGTCGTTTTAAAAAGCAGCTCGTGCAGTGTATGTGGAGGTGCTGCTGCTGTTGTTGTTGTCATTCTGTCAGCTGGAATCTGTAAACTTTAAGTCTCATACCTGGATTTGCCCACTCCACTTTCGCCAATGATCAGTATTTTCAGAGTGGTCAATATATCATCATTCATTTTCACCGGAAGATGCCTCTGTGAGCAAAAACACTGACGGTGTAAATAAAAACGAAATATAAAGGAGAAAATATTATTCGAGGGCTAAACGTTTCTCTCTTCTTCGGATAAAATCTGTCGATGATGGGAACATTTGAGAAACAGTTCTGCCCTCTAGCGGAGAGTTCATTTACTTCATAAATTACAAAGCATAACTGTTTTATTATTTTTTATCTTTTCAAGATTTTAAACGTTACCTTACACATAAGAAAATCAAAAAAAAAAATGGTTGTGTACTTTATAAACCAAATCTATACAATTAAAATATGACACATAACAATATATTCATTCATTCATTTTCGGCTTAGTCCCTTTATTAATCTGGGGTCGCCACAGCAGAATGAACCGCCAACTTATCCATACACTACGGACAATTTAGCTTACCCAATTCACCACAATGAATTACCACAATTTGGACTTGTGGGGGAAACCGGAGCACCCGGAGGAAACCACAATTTGGACTTGTGGGGGAAACCGGAGCACCCGGAGGAAACCCACGCGAACACGGGGAGAACATGCAAACTCCACACAGAAATGCCAACTGACCCAGCCGAGGCTCGAACCAGCGACCTTCTTGCTGTGAGACGACTGTGCTACCCACTGCGCCACCACGTCGCCAATAACAATAAATTGAAAAATTAAATTAAAAACAACCCTTGATTGGTTCATCTTAGTCAGCGATGAGAAATGTAACAGACATCACGTGACAAAGTAATCTAGAGCGCACTAAAATGATGCCGATGAGAAACTTTAGCAGCAGCTAAGAATATATATATATTTATTTTTTTTTTTTTTTACACAAAATAACCAGGCAGATAACATATTTTTTTAGATACGTATGTTTTGTCGCATGAGGTCGCCAGTGTTCCGTGTGAGAATTTGGATCTATGACGTTGTTATATTCACTCATACACTCATTAAACCAAAAAGCTGTTTACAACTTCGAAAACTTCAGAATTTTACAATATAGTTGTTTGATATTTTTTTTGTCCCCAAATTTATACGTTAACCCTTGTTGCTCTATTTTATATTTTACCCCCTTTCCATTTTCTTATTAAAATGATTATTTAGTTATAAATTGGTATAAAAGTTTTCTGTCTTTTTATGAGAACAGAACAAATAGGATATAAAATCTGAACAAATTTCAGACCCTGTTTATATATATATATATATATATTTTTTTTTTTAATGTAAATTTATATATTGTATATTTACAATAACTGGTGGCATGAATCAACAGAGGCTAATTGCATAAAAAAATACTAGTCAGTCATCTTTTTTTATTTTCTCAGATCCTGGTCATAAAAATTATCTATCAGTAACATAAAAAGTTAGAACGGTAGAATTTGAATCTTGGTTAACTTTTAGTTGGTCAGACTAGTTTAACTGAGACTTAATTTAATTCTCTGTAAATAAATTACACCATATATCACAACAGGCAATATTGGGGGGGGGGTTGTGAAAATACAATGATTTACAGTTTCAAAAATGCCAAGAAATGTTTATGATTTACAGTAAAAACAAATAATACACACAGGAATTGTTTTAAAAGCAGTTTAATTATTTCTATGTACAGTCCTTTAGTTGCCAAGTTAACAACAGTCATCAACAAAATAAAACTTGAGTAATATCTATAAGGTGCAAAACAAACAGACATCTTTGCTCCCACCCTCAAAGCAAAATGACATTTAAAGCCAAACAGTTCACATTCCATAATCCTTAATTTCTGCGAAGTGAGACCAAAAGCTGACCTAACCTAAGTTTTATTTAACATTTGTTGTGACGAATCATTGAATCATTGTGACCAAAGAATAAGCAGTTGTGCAGAAAAACTAAAGCACCTACTTTGAGCTGACTTAAAGGGACAGTTCGATTAAAAATGAAAATGTACTCACCTTTTATCCTTATTTTGGATATGGATATAAAATGTCCTTTTATCCATATTCCATAGTTCTTAAATAATAAACACTATGGAGGCCAATGGCTACATTCATTTCCAACATTCTTCAAATAATAAAGAGGAGGATCAATAAATGAAAACAGAATTTACATTTTTAGGTGAACTATCCCTTTAGGTCACTAAGAGGCTTCTCTTTTACAAATATGCTCAGACCAAAAATTCATCCAGTGCTGACCTTTACAAAACGACTGGACAAAGAATAAGCTCTGAATACCTTCGGGCCCAAGTAGAAAAGGAGAATTATATTTACACAGGACCCTGCGTGTAGCGGAGCTTGAAAATGTGAAGCTACGATCACAAGCCAAACTTCACCACACAATAAACAAATACTATGAATGTGCCTTGAATATTAATACAAAAGTCGGTCTAAATTAAGCACCAAATCTCCATCATCTGGCTGAGTTAGGAGTGTACGGTTTAAGCATTGCTTACAAGCACCATTTTTCAGTATGTGAGTTGGCTGGACTTTGAGTGGTCAAAACAAAGCAGGATTACAACCTAAACTCTTCTGCCCAAATAAAACATTCTTTTTGTTCAACCAAATATAACAAACAGATTACTTACAGCTCCTACACCTGCACAGTTTAATGAAAGTTCACATATACACGCTTCTTCATGTTAGCATACAGTACATGTTTGACTGTCAGTGTGTGTCTTTGCAGTGTTTCAGCTGTTTCCGTGCAGTGGGTACCATGAAGGGGAAGCGTGGCTGTACTTTCGGGCCTAGTTTCCAGAGCAGTCAGCCAGCAGAGGACACACCCTGGCCTGAGCTGCCCTGTTCCCCATGGGCTGCTGTTACCGTTGCCAAAAGTATGGCCAGACCGCTGGATTGAAAATAATGGGCCAGACACCAAAGAGGAGGAGGAAGAGAGGCTGGTAAAATACTTTCATACAGATTACACTTTTTCAATAAAGAACAGGCTTTGAATGATCACGTTCTGTCATTTACATTTATCCCGAAGCTGCTCTCTACAACTAGTGTAAAGCCAAACAAAAGGCATTACTAAATATCAACAGACACACACAGATAGGCTTATATTTACTTAAACATTTACAAATAAATACTTGGGAGAGTTTGTCTTCCATTAATGGCTTGTTGTTGAAGAAAGAATCAGACCTTTATAGACGTTTAAGTGATTTCCGAGACCACTGAGGTTTTGTGCATATTATATTTAGGTTGTTAGTTATGGAGCATCATCTGAGATGTCCCATGTTTTGTGTTAACACACAATCTGCTGTTACAACTTTTTGAGGTCTTTATGATTTTTTGTGATTTTGAAATTTGGATTTTTGGTCACCAAAGTTATAGTTATTTTATCTAATATAATAAATATAAAAACAGTAATATTATGTTATGTTATTAAATTTGATCATTACTATTTTCTATTTGAATATTTGTCAATATATTATTTATCTGTGATGGCAAAGCTGAATGTTCAGCAGTCATTACTACATTCTTTAATGTCCCTTTTTTGTAACATTATTATTTTTGACCACACTTATTTTAAGGTAAAATTCTCACTATTAACAAACCATTAACTATGATTTTTGCCTCAATAAACTCCTATTTTGCTGCGTATTAATAGTTATTAAGGTAGTAGTTTGGTATAGGATTAGGGATGTACTTTATATGTACAAACAAACGTCCTGGTTACGTCCGTAACCCACGTTCCCCGAATAAGGGAACGGAGACGTGCGTCTGTTAACAGACTATGGGAGTACGTCAGACGACCAATCACTCTGAAGAGTAAGAAAACGGGCCAATGAAATGCCAAATTGAATTGGCAGAGCTCTGCTCCACAGCTGGCAGCAATGAGCTATCAGCTATATAAGCTGCACGCTGTGGAGTGAGCCTCAGAATTTGCCTGCTGAAGAGCCGATCACTCAGCTAATCAGCTGGAGACTCAGCTGCTGTGGCAGTGGAGACGCACGTCTCCGTTCCCTTATTCGGGGAACGTGGGTTACGGACGTAACCAGGACGTTCCCCTTCATACGGGAACTTCAACGTGCGTCTGTTAACAGACTATGGGAGACTGTATGGAAAACGCCACAGCAGCTAAGCCCGTCACTCTCTTGATGTGAAGTTTGCTAAGCATAGCGTGGGCGCACAAGCATCACCAAGAGCGCAACCTTCCAACGTCCCTTAGGCCCTTAATTACCATTACATGGGAATAATTATGGCGATGCGGTGGCGCAGTGGGTAGCACGTTCGCCTCACAGCAAGAAGGTCGCTGGTTCGAGCCTCGGCTGGGTCAGTTGGCATTTCTGTGTGGAGTTTGCATGTTCTCCCCGTGTTCGCGTGGGTTTCCTCCGGGTGCTCCGGTTTCCCCCACAAGTCCAAAGACATGCGATATAGGTGAATTGGGTAAGCTAAAATTGTCCGTAGTGTATGTGTGTGAATGAGTGTGTGTCGATGTTTCCCAGTGATGGGTTGCAGCTGGAAGGGCATCCGCTGCGTAAAACATATGCTGGATAAGTTGGCGGTTCATCCCGCTGTGGCGACCCCAGATTAATAAAGGGACTAAGCCGAAAAGAAAATGAATGAATGAATGAATGGGAATAATTATAATTTAGATCGGGGGTCGTAAATGTGCTTTTACCTAGCTAATATAGTCTAGGGATTTTAGAAATACGACAGTACGTTGGGAAAGCGTGCCAGTCCCCGAAGGGGGAGGACGCTGCGGAGGCCACCTGCTACCCAAGAGGGAAGACTTGATGGCAATAAGGACATACGGACTAGCCCTATGGAGGGGGAGTGCTACATATGATAAGCTGGTTAGCGGGTAGGGAAGACACGGGTCCGCCTGGTCAGGGGGAACACTCCGTGGCTGAATAAGCATATGGGATCGCCATCGGGGACCGCGCATAGCTGGCACCGAACCTCAGCATGTGGGTAGACCAAGAGTGGGCATACCAGACATCACACTGAGCCAGGCACCCGGCTCCTCCGCTGAGTCGGGTGCTGGGGGCCTCGGAGGAATTCTCTAGGGTTCGCCAAGCGGGAAACTTACTAGCAGAATAGAAAAGGCGCACGTATCTCCGGGTTAGGGAGCATGGCGCAGCAAGCGTTTTTGACACCGAGTTTAATTTCGTCCCGATTGACCGGAGTGACCCAGTAATCGGGAGGACACCGACTCCACTCGAGGATTATAAAATCTCGTGAATGTGTTAGGTGACGCCCCGCCCGCAGCTCTGCAAAATCTGTTAAGAGGCGCTGCGTACTCACGCCGAAAAGGAGGCACCGCTTTTTTTTTTTTTTTTTTTAAGTGTGCTCTCTCTCCCGGGGGACACAGCTTGCCCTGGCACATAAGGCGAGGGCAATGGCATAACTATAAAATAGACCAACCTCTGCTTTGATACGGCACTTACCTTCTGCCGATCATAACAGAAAAGAGCTGCTTAAAGACGTCACATTAAGCGCAATGCGCGGACATACAATAAAGGCTGGGTCTGCCTCCTCCGCAGACAGCGCTTGCAGGCTCACTACCACTTTTAATATAAAAAAAGGGGTGGTAGGAACCTTGGCACAAGCTGAACCGGGGTCTCAGGTAAACGTGAGAGTAGGCCGGTCCATAACAGCTGGACTGCGGGGTGGAGTCTCCATTCTCCCAGAAACGTAACTGTCGTGAGAGCATGTAAGCTGGCACGGTAGAGCTTGTATGGGATATGAACGGCGCGCAGCTATTAAGCCGCATGACTCCGGAGGAGCAGATGGCGAGCGAGCTGAGACATGCGGCGGTAGCGCACATCAGCCAAACGGCTGACGTGCGCTATCGCAGCTATGCTGGCCGTCCTAACCAACACATGTGCCCCCTCCCGTACCGGTAGGAAATACACAGCCCACCAGCCCGTACTGGAAGCATCCATCAGAATGACAGCATGACTGGACACTTGTTCTAAGGGCACCCAGGCCCGTAGAAGGCAAGGTCCATCCAGGGGCTGAAGGTGTGGAGAAACAGCGTAGTGATGGACACCCGGTGCGTCTCCGCGCGCCATGCCCATCTGGGGACCCGATCGAGAAGCCAGCGCTGAAGTGGTCTCATATGAACAATTGAGCGGCGTGATAGCGGCTATAAAATGTCATATGCCCCAGGAGCCTCTGAAAAACTTCAGTAAAACCACTATAACTGCCGAATTAAACGGACAGGGCATCACTAGCCCAGCGCGCTAAAAGCGCACCGTGATGGAGACCGGGTCCAGCTCCAACCCGAGATGAGAGAAGCTCTGCCCGGGGGAGAGCTTGCCCATTCTCGGTTGACCTAAAACCCTCAACAGGCCGAGGTGCCAGAGCACCAGGTCCCTATGCATAATCGACTAATTCAAGGTCTGAAAAAATTAACCCAGTCAAAGAATAATCAAAAATGCAGATGCGCGTGCGTCAAAGATACACAGGGCATCCTCCACGCATGGAACAGGGAGAGCCCGAAGGGGAGGACCATTTACTGCCATGCTCGGGCCCCGTCGCACTTTAGGAGGGAGAGAGCGAGACATGGAGTGAGCGTCCTTCAGGTCTATAGCTGCAACCAATCCCGCGGACGGACGCACTGGGGGATGCGTTTCTGCATGAGCACCCTGATCAGCATCCTGAGCGGATGACAGATCAAAATGCGCAGATAGGATTGGTATAACCCACCGCTCTTCTTCGGCACGATGAAGTACGGGCTGTAAAACCCACACTTCATCTCGGCTGGAGGGACCTGCTCGATTGCTTCCTTTGCCAGGAGGACAGCAATCTCCTCTCGCAAGACAGGGGCGCTCTCGGGGGAAACCCTCGTAGTATGAACACCCGTGAACCTGGGAGGGCGGATAGCGAATTGAATCGCATAGCCGAGTCTGATCGTCCGCATGAGCCACCGCGACGGGCTGGGCAGCGCTAACCAGGCTGGCAGAGCCCACGCTAATGGCACCATCGGACTGATCAATGACATGCCAACGGAGGGGCAGCTCGGGAGGGGAGTGCTCACCCCGGGAAGCAGAGCAGCCCGAGGAAGAGCTGAAAATAAGAGAGAGTCTCTTACCTTCCTCCCAGGATCCCGCGGAGAGGCTGGAGGTGCGAGAAAGGAGATCATCCTCTGGCGCCCTTTAAGCCTGTGGCGAAGTGCACCAAAGCTGAGAGCTGGAAGGCAGTGCGTCCCATGCTGGCAGCAATTGGGCTTCTACACCCAGAGGGAGGAAAAGCCGCTCTTTTCGGATCGCTACATTCGTTCGCGCGGGAGCCCCAGCCCTCCACCGGGGAAAGAACGGTTCTCCTCCTCTCCAAGTGGCCCGCCTTAGGTTCGCTTCGCGGTCCGATTACCGGACTTTACGGCGACTTATGACGGGAGCGTCAACTTCCCGCGGCGAGGCTCGGCGCGTTCACTAGCGAGTGTAACGGGCTGTGACGGCGGAGCATTTTGGAGCAGCGGGAAGAGCGCTCTCGGCGAAGAACAGCCAGCGCGGACGGGTCCGGTGGGGGAGCAGTTTTCCGAGCCCACCAGGAGATGACCCGCTCCATCGCACACGGCTGATCTCTCACCACCGAGGACTCCTGGGTAAAGTCCCCGACAGTGTCGCCGAGTAGGCCTGCCTGGGATATGGGCACACCAAGAAAGCGTACTTTGTCGGCGCGGCGCATATCTGCCAGGGTAAGCCAAGGGTGGCATTTCCGGACCACTGTGTGGCCATCGTCCTCCCCAGGGCACGGGCGGCCGACTTGAAGGTCATGAGAGCATAGTTGACCTCCGTGCGGTGCTTACGCATAAGCCTGGGGAAGAACCGCCCCTGTGCAGCACAGCAGGTGCTGTGGTGCAGGGCGAAGCGGCATGGCCCGCAACGGTGTGGGCTCTGGCCATGAGAGACACAGAAAACCCACCCGCCTTGGATGGGGGTCTCAGCTTACCCCTCCAGTTGGTGGCCAACCACCTGAGGAATAGCTTCGTACCCACTGGCCGCCTCGCCATCAGCGCACGAGAACCGGGCAGAGAAAAACGCCCTCTATGCCAGCGTGCGCTCGCTGTGTGCCCCTGGGAAGAACTGGAAGATTCATCTTACATCAGCTCGCACGCCACACCTCTAGTCGGTCCGGCGGTGAGACTGGGGGACAAGCCATCTCCAGCCACACCGCCGAAGCAGCCCAGGAAGCGCAGCCATCATGTCTGATTCGAGAACCGTGACTACGCATTGCACCCCGTAGGATGGAAGCGAGCCCGGTCTGTCATCTGAGCATGACAGCTCGCCCTCCGATGTCGCGATGGACATCTGATCTCCGGTGTCATCAAGCGGAAGCGCGGGCATCCCGGGGGATGAACTGCACCACCACTCAAAGCTTGGATGGAGCGTGCTGTGGAGGAGTGGGGGGTCCGCGGGCCCGGAGGCGACGGATAAGCCCCCACTGTAATCCTCAGATCTGCCCGCGTGCTAACCGCTTTCACGGGGAGCAACGGGGGTGGCTTGGAAGCCGCGATCTCAGGTGTGCAACAGCCATGCTCTCACAGTGAGAGCATGAGCTGTCCGCGAGCACCGCATCGACATGCTGGACCCCCAGACGTGTGATGCGATACCCGTGCCCATCATCCGGAGATAGGAACCACCGGATCCAGAAACGCACAGTCAGAACAGCATCTTGAAAAAGACGTGTTGTTTGACTGTTTTGCTCTCTTAGGGAATCTGCTCTTTTAGTGTGAAACTGCTCTTTTGTGAACACCAGCGAAACACCCAGGGGACAGGAAGCCCAGATCAACTGCCGCTGTCGCGTCATCTCCCACACTGGTGAGTAAACTGGTTTCAGTCTTGAAATCAGGTTGGCAGATAGAGTGTCTTCAGTCTCGTGAGAGGGTCTGAAGCAAATAAATTCTGAGGCTCACTCCACAGCGTGCAGCTTATATAGCTGATAGCTCATTGCTGCCAGCTGTGGAGCAGAGCTCTGCCAATTCAATTTGGCATTTCATTGGCCCGTTTTCTTACTCTTCAGAGTGATTGGTCGTCTGACGTACTCCCATAGTCTGTTAACAGACGCACGTTGAAGTTCCCGTATGAAGGGGAACAGCCACTATATTAACAATAGATATGTAATAAGCTACAAGTTAACAGTGAGAATTGGTCCTTAAACTAAAGTGTTACCTAATTCTTTCTATTATTATTTTCAATTTTGAACAGTTTAATTTGTCTTTGCCAAACAACAGTGTTAATTACCTTAAAAATATATTTTGAACAGTAGTGTATGGGTATTTAATACTGTAACTTGGTATTGTGGCATTGCTCTTGACCCATTTGTAAGAAATTGATTGTGTTAAGTATTTAAGTAACATTTAAGTAACTTTAAATTAAAATGAAATTATATATATGTAAATTAACTTCTCTAGTCAAATCAAGGTCCAATGTTATAATTATAATAACAAAACAGCAGCACTGGGCACCAGATTCAGTCAAGATCTTCCAGAGTTCTTTCTGGAAAACTGTGTGTCTATGGTTCAGTCAATTCAATTTCAACATCACTCATATATGGACAACATTAAATAAATAGATACAACGAAAGTGAAATGTTGGTGGAAAAGAACTTATGTGCCAGATTTCATCTCCCATTCCTGCAACAACAACAAAAAAAGAACACAATGAGTGCACAGGGGAATAATTTAAATGCAAGTGTGATTAATACCTAGCGTGAATATGAAGTAACTCTCATGTTTATTGACCTTAGCTTTTCTGAGGACGTGTCCTCGCACAGGTGAGGCTTTCTGTTGTGTGTGGCGGCGCAGCAAAGAGGCACTGTTGACTGGCAGAGAGCAAGTCTCGGTGTCACTGGTGTTACAGCTGGACATGGGCGAGTTGTCCACCGTTCGCCTCATTAACACTGGAGACTAAAGACAGATGAGACACGTTTGATACTTGCTTTGCTTTAACGGAATGTAAAACAAACCTAGAGTTAGTATTACATCATGTCTATGTTTGAGAAGTGACTGCGGCTTTTCCAGACCTGTGGGCTGGAGCTGCCCGTTTTGGGTTCAATGGTCAGGCCCAGGGTGACGCCTCCATTCAGAGCTTTCTTCAGACTCTCCTTGACCTCCGTCAACTCCAGTTCCAGACTGACTCGCTCCTCCTCTTTCAGTTTGCACTCATCCTCCACTTTCTTAAGCCTCTCTGTCAAAGATGCCTGGGAACGCTTAGCTAAGGGGAATAAAACAAGTGAGTTTATAACAGCACTCATTTAAATGGCAGCCATTGCATCATGTTCTTCTGAGAGAACTCAACCCAGTGCTGTTGATGCTATGGAAACATTTATACCCATGTCACCATGCTGAGAGAAATGTGCACTAAAAGCAGGAATAATTCTTCTCATGACAACCATCATGTTACTCCCCTTGACAAAGTTTTGGAGGATGCAAAACTCCTAGTGGAGTGAGGTCTGACACCTTAAGGCAAAGCAATACTTCATGCCTCAATAAGACATATGACATCATAAATGTCACTGTGTGATGTTACTGATTATATATTATTTTGTTTACTTATATATTTAGTAACTTAGACTTTTCACAGGATTTTTACAGTATACTGTATACTGCTACTCTCTGATGATTTGAAGTGCTTCTTCTATCCTTACTTGTAAGTCAATTTGGATAAAAGTGTCTGCTAAATGAGTAAATGTAAATGTAAGTGTGTGATGTCAGGTGAAGGGTGAAGTCTTTAAGAACAACAAGGTGATAAGCACATGAAGGCAACTATGAAATGTTGTCCACTATTGGGTGCAGTTTCACAGAGCTGAAGGTGTCAGCGTCTGGGTAACTCCACAAAGTATGGTGGTCCAGATCTAGAATAGGATGCAAACCCCTCGTCTCTCTTTAGAACTAGAAATAATATCTGTTATTTTGCCTCTTTCCACAAAAGAGGCTGAAGCTCCACTGTAAGCAATTAAATCTGCTTCTGCTTCACTCTAGCGGGTAGCACACCATTGAAATAAGACAGACAAGTTTTGAATTCCATCATGTGATTCTATAGTTTTTAGAACCCAAGGAGAGACGCTTGGTAGGGGTTTCTACGCTGCCAAATGCTGTAAATGAGAAATCAGTTTTGAAATCTGATGAAGGAGAGGCAGTCAACCTGGTGTCTTGAAAGAACATGCTGGCAGCTGAGCTGATTGAGATATATTCATGAGTGGCAATGGGGTGGAAACTCTGCGAGAGGCCACCACCACCCCAAACACTGAAAGTGTTAAAGAAGAGACCTTTGGAGGGCTTTGGGAGAGAGAGACCTTAAGCACTCCTCCCCCTACAAAGAGGCTTGCCCTCAAAGTCATGGAGGACATTTTCTTCTCATCTGCTAGGGCAATAATAAACAGATCTTAAAGGGATAGGTCACCCAAAAATAAAAATGACCTCATCGTTTACTCTCATGTGATTTCAAATCTGTATAAGTTTCTTTCTTCTGTTGAACACAAAGCAAGATATCTTGAGGAATGGTAGTTGCTGGCACCTATTGACTTCCATAGGAGGAAATAAATACTATGGAAGTCAGTGGGTGCCAGCTACTAACAGTCTTCAAAATATCTTCTTTTGTGTTAACAGAAGTGAAGGGTGAGAAAACAATGACTTTAGATTTTTGGGTAAATCATGCCTTTGATTAAGCCCTGGATGACCAATTAGTAGTACTGCATAAACTACTTTTTTTCTTATTTGTTATCTTGAACCCTGTTTATCATTAACCCTGATACAGATAAGGGACAACTAAGTTGACTGAGTTGATCCTCACCTGTGTTGTTCTCTATAGCAGTGCGGAGGTCCTTTCTGTCATTTTTCAGCTGGGTCAGGCGGTTTCGGATTTCCTGCTTCTTCCTCATGAGCTCCTCCTCTTTGGCTTGGAGTTTCTTGGCATCTGCCTCCACTCTGTTTTTCCCGTACTTATACTGATCCACACCTGTGAAGGTTAATGATGCATTATAATCAAAAGAAACCATTAGCAAATCTCTCCCTTTTAAACATTTGGATTCAGTCATTTCATTGCATTAAAGGCCTCTGGGACCGCAAGTACAGATTAAAAGGCTGGCAGAATATACAGAATCCAAATATTTGTGAGTTCACGTAAATGGTCACTGGATGGTTAAGATGTGACTGACTGGCTGCCTTTTTGAAATGGAATTTGGGGTGATTGAGTTTACAAAGGAGCATGTCAACAGATCCACTGCTGTCTAACAGCACTGCAATTTCCACATACCAGCATTCTCCACAAATCTGTGTGGCTTATTTTTTTCCTTGAAAGAAATTAGTGGTGTAATAGCAAGGAAAATGGATGCAGACTTGATGTCTGCTTAGTTTAGTTTCAGTCGAATGTCCACTTATTAAAAAAGGAAGGGATAATTTTGAGATTATCAATCAGATGTGTTCTAGATGTTAAAATCTCTTACTAGAGTTGTTACGCTTCACTGGCAGAGTGTTGCTAACACCATTGGCCTTTTTAGGTTGATTCTTGTCCAACTTCTTTGCACCGAACCCATTGGTGATCAAGCCTTTCTTTCCTTTCATCTGATTGGATAAAAAAAATAGGTACAGTATGAACTTTTGAATACATACACACACACATAGATGAAACTGATATATGGGCTGCTAACAAACATCTGATGTTTAAGGACTTCGCTGTTAACACCTGTTATATTTTAAGTATGTCATTTGTGATTCAGTTCTAAGATTACCACTTCATACAAATACTTTCTCAAAGGTGACTTCTGCAAACCACATCCATTGAACCACACATGTTGCTAAAGGGGTTTGGTTTTAGTTACATTATAGCTGGCAGCAAACATCTTTTTTATATCCCCAGCCTATAAAATTTAACCTAGAGCAAACTAAGGGCTCAGTAAATCCATTCAAGGCCACAGCCACACAGACATGGATATTACATAGATCAAAGGCAGTCATTTCTGGTGCTGGGTGGTCCATAATGAATGCACTGTGCATGTGTTTTTATTTCCATTCTGTTTGTTAATAATATTAACTTAGGCCAAGATACCCCGTTATTAACTAGAATTAACTAATAGTTATCACAATACTTTTCCATTTAATCAAGAATCTCAAACATATTATTTTTTATATTGATTTCTGAATTGATGTAAATATAAAAATAAGAAATTAAAAATTCACTAATCTTTATAAATTTCCAGAAACAAATGCAAATATTGGATGAAGCCAAATGTCTTTTTTTTTTAAAGAGGATTTTTTATTATTATTTAATCTTTAGTCTGAAATCTTTTCTTAGTATTCAGAAAATAGTGTTAACAGTAGGAAATATATATACTTTTTTTTACCATATTGTGAGCAATTAAATAATGTGTAAAGGATACATGACCAGTCATCTCTATAAAAACCTTCAGAATACAAGTTTGTATGTACTGTAGGTTTCATTAACTTGAGATTTCTGGCTTAGATAATGAGGGAAATAAATACTTGAAAATCGCCTATGAACTGTAATTCAAAGATCAATGGAATAAACACCTAAAAGTGTATTTTGTATGTTTTTTTTTTTCAATTATTCTAAAATTAAAAACATGGTATGAAAGCATATTCCAAAAATCTCAAAATTTACCAGTAAATAAAAAAACATTGTCTTCCCTTAAAATTAAAATAAGATACAGATATGTACCTTTAATACAAACTGTGTTAGTTTGGGTTAGTCACCTGGTTAGTGTTAGTATTAGCAGCAGAGGAAGAAGACAGAGATTTGGTGGAGTTTGGTGTGCTGTAATGCCCTGAGGAAGATGATGTGCGGGTGGACTTGGGAGAGTAGCGAGCTGCTAGTTTGGGGGAGGGCATGTTTTCATAAAGATCAGTATTTTCATAATGAGATTCATCTTTCCAGCGACGGCCCCCTGAAGCTGGGGAGGAGTAGTGTGCATCTGGTATCTTCCATATAGCAAGCGTGCAAGCAAGAGAAGAGTAATTAGTTAAGAAATGGAGGACAGAAGTTAAGGAGGATTAAGAATGAGGAGGAATTCAGCAGGATCCGAAACAAAGGTAGGAATTGAATGGTTTTAAAGTATATGTGTACCGTTCCATTGATGCAGGGCACATCGTCATAATGCAGAGCGACCCCAGTGGGACAGGCATAACCATTGACTGGGTTATCCAGGTATGGGTTTGGAGAAACTGCACGCTTACTGGTGAAACTGAGAACACATCAATACACTCATTACCACATCATACAGACAGCTCAAATTAGTAAACAGTATGACTTAAAATATATAGT
This sequence comes from Danio jaintianensis, assembly GCA_903798115.1. NCBI lineage: Eukaryota > Metazoa > Chordata > Actinopteri > Cypriniformes > Danionidae > Danio > Danio jaintianensis. The sequence continues at coordinate 4,619,145 of CAIGQV010017602.1, read as the reverse complement.
ACAATATCTTTCTGGGGTCTGGGGTCAGTAAGATTTTTTTACTAAAGATTTTTCATGGTATAAACAAACCATCAACTAACACTGCTAGCTTAATTACTACTAATTAGCTGTTTATTAATAGTGAGTAAGGTAGAAGTTAGGTTTAGGTTTTGGGTAGGATTAGGGATGCAGAATAGGATCATACTTTATAACTACTAATGAACAGTTAATATCTTAACAATAGGCAGGTAATAACTTATAAGTCAGTAGTTAACAGCATTGTGACCTAAACTAAAGTGTTACCCAATAGTCAATAGTTAACAACGAACAATTAAAATATGTCTGAGGCATCTTAGTTATTTTCAACATTTACTAATAGATGGTTAAATTTAAAAGCTGTATCTGTTAATTTTATTTAATGCAACTTGTATTTATTGTATATTTAATATATTTACAAAAAAGCGCCCAAAAAATCTTTGCCCAAATTGTCCTAATCAGTTCTTTATGAACTGGTTTATTTGCCCAAACTCTCCAAATAAACCAGTTCAGTAAAATGAATCAGAGTTTCCAGTGTTACATGCTGTATGAGAGAGGACATTTATTACCACAACTCACTTGGCTGTAAAGCTATGTGTGCAATACAATGTGATATTTTGACATGCTAGTTTAAAATGGGTAGGCTATAACTAGCATGCTAATAAAAATATTTTCAGTAATGCAGGCTCTCTCACCAAAATGACTGCTTTGCCAGCTGAATGACGTTAGCAGTGGTCTCTACGTCAATGTAATCGTAGTGGAGTGCAGCGGGATCTGTTGTGGAGCCCGTCTCGGCCAGCAAGACCCCCAACCACCTTCCCATACTCTCAGAGGAGGAGGCCTGATGGGAAAAGGCGATGCATGAGTGTCAGTGAAATACAATACACATAAAGCACCAACCTATGCGATCTCTGCAAATGCACTCTACACATGATACAGAGCTGACATCATTGTTAGAGCCAGCCAACCAAACCATCCATCTAATCCCTGCCCTGAGGTCTCGTCTCAGACACATTAATTGCACCCGTGAAAAGCTGAGGGACTTGGCCTGTACCTCCAGAACAGCCACCTCTTGTCCATTGCGCAGCAGACGGAAGGCGAAGGGATGTTTGAAGTCCAGGCCTGGAATGACCTCACAGCCCCGCAGCGGCAGAGAGGCCATGTGCGTCTTCAGATCGGCCCGGTCTTTGTGCAGGAACAGCTGGTTGTCTTTTAGCTGGCACCAGCGCTCTCTCCAGCGGTTGTTGGACAGCACGTTTAGATAGCCTGTTAATGGAGGAGTGGGCAGAGAGATTTATGTGACAGGCAATGGGTAGAAACACACACACGCAGAGTGGAAAGGTGTTGATGATTGGGTTATGAGAGGAACATTTGAGAAGTGTGCTAAGAATTTATATTGTAACTTAATTATTTTGCATGAATTGTATGTACAGCCAAAACAAATTCAGAATTTTCACTAATGTCCAAATTTTGAAGCCAGTAAGTTAAAATAAAAAAACAGTATTATTGTGGAATAGCATAGTAGTTTAAATGATTTAAAAAATATATATCAATATTTCAATACACAATTTTTTTTTATAATATATATATATATATATATATATATATATATATATATATATATATA
>CAIGQV010017602.1:4538024-4617493 GCA_903798115.1 Danio jaintianensis | reverse complement strand
ATATATATATATATATATATATATATATATATATATATATATATATAGAGAGAGAGAGAGAGAGAGAGAGATAGAGAGAGAGAGAGAGAGAGAGAGAGAGACTTTTGTATGTATTAAAATATTGATATACAGTATATTTAAAAAATAATTTAAACTACTATGCTATTCCACAATAATACTGTTTTTTTATTGATATTGTAATGTCAATATTTTAACATAAAAAAAAGTGAATTTTTTTTCTCAGAAACTTTGTTCAGAATTCTTTTGGAATAGTAAGTAAAAAAATTACTTTTGATCAGTAATGAAACGATTTAATTAACTTTAATTAACAAAAGTAAATTAGTAAAACATTTGCAAAAAAAACAAACACTATCCTCACATGAAGTAGATAGTGAGTCCATATATTGATATTGATGTTAATATACAGTCAGGGGCTTGTGCTTATGCACATCCTGGTTATTAATAAAGAATGAGACTGACACTGCAATATCAATTTCATGACTCACAGTGGACAAATATTACAGTCTACAGTACACATGGAATGTGTCACTAAAATGTTTTGTAGACTGTCATTCACTATTGTTAAGATTATCAAGGTCTTAACAATAGTGACCTCCCTCTGGTTATATAAATAGAAATATATTGTGGTTATAAAGAGAGAAAAAAAACATTCTTTGGATAATGGGTCTGCGTGAAAAAAGAAAAGAAAAACCTAGACTGAGTGTTGGCTTCATATCTGAGAGGATGAAAACTGCAAGAGCTGCCAAACCCTAAATCCCAAAATACGCAATACAAAATCTTGATATTTATTACTTTTATGTCAAGTATATAGACAATATTCAGTGACTGGCTTTAGTGACTGGTTTTAAAATCCATTATTCTACCTGTTCCTATAAGGACAATCTGAGTTACATTAATAAGTAAGGTTATTAATCATACATTTGGACCGTGTAAACAAAGCCACTGTCATCGCTGAACATACACTACTGTACCAAGAGACGAATACTTTTATTTATTAAGGATGGATTCAATTGAACAACAGTGCCAGTAAATTTGTTTCAAATAAATGCTGACCACAGAATCTTAGAAGACATCATAGGAATAAATTACATTTTTAAATATATTAAATTGAAAACAGATTACATAAATGCAGCCCCCAAACTTTTGAATGCTAGTGTATATCAACCTGGTATTGCAACCGCTCACCACATGTTGGGACATCCTCTTCTGCCGATGAGGTCTGTTCATCTGTAGATGGTTTCTTCTTGCCTAGGCTGATGATTTTTGTAATTTTCTTTCCAGTCACACGTCCCACAGTGCCTTTCTGCTCTGATTTAGAGTTCTTCTTGCCTTTAGCTGCAAAAAAGAGGCAAATTAGTGTCAGAGCATGAAATATAAGTATGGGATTTTATAATGTAATATATTATACAGATATGTTGGTGTTGCAACTATTAACAAGGGATGGGTTTGGAAAAAATTTAGTTTTTGGGGTGGATTTGACAAGGGAAAGACTGAATTATGGAAAATGACAAACGGCAGTCTGTTCACTTTAAAATGTTTGTCATTTAGGCCAGAGAGAATGAGGCTGAATTGATAATGACTGGGACTCCAAATCCAGTGCGTGAAACCCACTCCTTTTTTATCCAAGTTGTTCAGATGCTTTTATCTGAGCGTGGTTTGGAGTTAATGGCATTGTAAAAAAAATAAATTATGCAGAAAAACAATCTTGAGCACAGAAAGTGAAAAAACACACTGTGGAATCCATTCAGATTACATGCACTTCCTAACCAACAGTGGACAATGAAACTTGTTTTTTGAGATCTTGACTCATAGTCAATAGCTATGTTTTCATCAAAAAATGCAAATCGCATCAAATATCGCATAAAACATTTGCGTTTCCATCCAAGGAGTCAAAGACAACAAAATCGTAATTTCCTGAATGGAAAAATGGAATTTGCTGGTTTGGAGAAGCCACTGTGGCCCTTTTGTCTTATATAGTAATATACACGCGAAGACGAAACGTAATGAACGCGTGGTGGATTTTGGAGGCCACTCTTTGAGAGCGCAGCCACTCAAGACAGTTCTGGGTTAATAATAATACCAAACCACTCTGATGAGGGACATTGGCTAAGGAATTGTAGAATGGTCAAAACAACATTTCAGATGTTTTACAATGTGGTTAGACTGCTGGTTTGTCCATTAATGCTGTAGAATCGCACTCATTTTCGTTATCACATGATCTGTTAAAACATGACTTTTTTTAATGCGTATGCTGGACTTTATTCAGTAAATGTGTTTGCATCATACAGTAATTTATGCACATTTTTTTATTGGATAAAAAGTTTTTGTCAAATAAGTTTTTTTCTTGAAGACAAAGATTCAGGAAAAAGGATTCTCTATTTGACATATTTTGTCCACATATTACATAAGCAAAGAAAGATAATAATAAATAAAAACCCACCCACATACTTGTTTACAAAGACCTGTTTGAACAACAGAGTATGATGAAAAGGAATATTAAAACATTACAGAAAATGATGCATTAGTCCACAAGGTTTTTGTCAAGGTAACAGATAAAAGGATGCCAGATTTTGTTAAACTACTCAAGTTTTCTTTTCAAAGCACCTAATTCACTCCAAAAGTAACATAAAAGTCTTTTCTCCAAGCCACAGTTTACACGAAGGGGACATCTTTTTCTTCCAAAACAGTAGCAGTAACTTCTTTTGGATAAAAAGTTTATCCTACTTAGTTGTGTGCACATATTTTTATGCACATTTTTTAAATGTATGCACATTTTGGCATTTCCATTAAGCCTTTTTGATACAATACTCACAAATGCGCAAAAAAATAGGTGGATGGAAACAGCTAATGTCTGACTACAGAAACAGCACAAATGCACAAAGAATAAAAAAAAAAGCTCTTGCTCTTCTGAAACTTTGACCTGGTCCAAGCTCCACAACAGAAGATTACATCTTATTGGTGACTCCTTTAATTAAATCTGAGCCCATCTGAACCCAGATTCCTCTAAAGCCTCTCTGTCTATGCGCAGCAGCCTCAGGCATGCAGGAGCCACAGAGCCACAGATGCAAAAACCATTGCCCCTTAAAGGACCTATACAGGCACAGTTCTTCATTTTATCATGAGGGAAAATTCTGTAATCAGGCTAATATGATTTCACAGCGTCTTAGCCCTTACGACAGCTGGAAAGAATATGACGAATCTGATTAATCTGCATGGCTCTTTTCAAATTTCTTCCATCTTTCATCACAGAGGTGCAGCAGTTGGCTTCTGGTGTGATGAAAGAATATTTCAGGTGCTTTCAAACAGAAGAGATCAGAGAGAGAGATCTGCTGTCAAAAAACGTTACCCTAAATTTGTTATACATATAAACATTTAACATAAATCGTCTACCTGTAATCCTTCTTCATAACCTTAGGCTTTTGCATGAATTATTTAATAAATGAATATATATCCGTAGATTGAGCAGAGGTCAGTTGAATAAAAAGCAGCACAGAAGTTACTGCGGCTTGTGTCTGTGATGCTGCGCTATCAATTATGCGGTCTTGAAAATGCAAAAGTTTTGGATTGCACTCAAATTAGGCAATTCTTCACCAACAAGTCTGAGGCAAGACAGTCTGACTTGAGAAAAAAACAAAACATTTCCACAGACCTGAAACAGATGTCCCGAAAAGCTCAATCCTAGATCGAGACTGTGTGGTGTAAATACTAGATAAATAATCCTATTAGATTATTTAAGAAGGGTCTCCTTGCCTTGACTTTGCCTTGCCGTTGTTGGAACAATGGAACCTTTCAAGTCAAATAAACATCCACTTTAATGGAATTCAATTTATTAGTGTCCTTTTTTTCAAAAGCATTGTTGCTCTGTTGTTTAACCAACCTTTTTCTCAACCCCAAAAGTTCAGACCTAACAATCACTCCATGAATCAAGACAATAATAAATACATGTTTTAAAGCAATATAAGCACATAAATGACAAGATTCCAAGCATAATTTAGTTAATCAAGTTAAAAACATTGTATTGACAAATCAAAGATTAAAATGTAAATTATTAATCAAATTATTATTGAAATTCCACTGAATCAACATAACATATATACATAGATACTTGAATATGATTATATATTTATCAGTCAATTCATATCATATGTTTCGTTGTAATTCAGAAATTCAAGATTCATTTTTTTGTCAAATATGTTTCAGCCAATGCAATTGCTAGCTAATTATAAAATGCATGCAAGTATGTATTTGTATATGTACATATACTGGATTTTAATTTACTGAATAAAAAAGGCACACACACACAAATGTATTTTCCTTTTACTCTGTCACCTCCAGCGTTCCAAACAAAAAGAGTGAACATGAGGACTCACCTGGATCTTTGCCATCAGAGATGCCGTTTTCATGGCAGGGCTCTCCATCTGAACTGGGCCGATCGCAGGACAGCTTCTGCAAAACAAGAGTAATGTTACAGATATCCACTGCCGTTTTAAAGAAAACACATTTCATGAGGAGAATGCACACACTGAACTCCAAAAACAATAGTGTTCGGCATTCGTTCTTAAATTTATTGTCAAATTGTTTATAGACAGACACATTAAATACATACACACAAAGACTATGGGATATAAACCCCACAGGCTTAGACCTCGGCAGTCTACCCAAACAAGACTCAAAGAGCATCTGTTTTGCATTAAGTGTGAATAATTAGACTAGGCTCATGCATGCTGTGCCAGTTTAAGAGGTTTGACATTAAACCCCACGAGATATATCTTAAAACACACGCATAAATAAGTGCAACATGCACACGCTGCAAAAATAATGTCACAGCTTACTGCGTACTAAAGAATGTGTTCTAAAAAAGATAAGATCACATTTCCAGCCACACCTACAGTATTTAACCTGCCACACATCCGTGGCACGATGGAATTTGGTATATGCATATGCAGCTTTTATAAGCCTCCATGCCCTGGCAGAGCCACTGTACAGGAATACAGAGAGGAGGCGCCGGTATTGAGGAGTGTGAAGCTGGCAAGCATGCAAACCGCCACACAGTCTCACAAACCTGCATGTAGGTAGACCTGTGTGTACTCTGGAGGTATAGTAAATACACTTACACACACAGAAAGTATTACCCATAAATATAATTATGAATTTGCACCTTTTCCAGTTCTGCCTTGTGAACAGTGGATCCAGAGCCAGCTCCGTCACACTCCACCACTCCATTTCCATTCGAGCAGACTTCTTTCATCACCTTTAAGAAACCACAGAACAGAAAGTTAAAGTGCAAAATAACAGGCAGAAATTCGATATTCCATATTGAAATGTAATGAAATGGCTTGTTCTATTTTAAATGAAGAGTACAAATCCTCTTGTGTGATTATTGTATGAAATTATGAACAATAACACAATTTTAAAAATGATATTTTTATGCTGTATAGCCAGGTTGCCATACGTCTTGACCAACTTTTCTGGGATGTAGATACAAGAAGACTGCACTCATAAAGATAAATTTAACTTGTATATGATTTAAACGTCAAAATTTTTAAATAGAAAACAATGAAAAAGAAATAAACTAGTCTAGAGAAATATTATTTTAGGGACAGATCAAGTGTTTAGAGCCAATATGTTCCATATATTATTAAATACAGATAGACAAATCTTTATTAAAGGAATAAATAAAGTAGACTATATTAATAGTAATTTTTTTTTTCATGATTTTACCATTTTATTTAGCAAATTAATCATAATTGTATAGTTAACTGTAAATAATTAATTATAACTAATTGAAACACGGTGGCTACGTGCACAGCAAGAAGGTCGCTGGTTCGAACCTCGGCTGGGTCAGTTGGCATTTCTGTGTGGAGTTTGCATGTTCTCCCTGTGTTCGCGTGGGTTTCCTCCGGGTGCTCCGGTGGAAGCCCACAGTCCAAAGACATGCAGTATAGGTGAATTGAATAAAACTAAATTGGCTGTAGTGTATGTGTGTGAATGAGTGTGTATGGATGCTTCCCAGTACTGGGTTGCAGCTGGAAGGGCATCCGCTGTGTAAAACATATGCTGAATAAGTTGGCGATTCATTACGCTGTGGCGACCCCTGATGAATAAAAAGACTAAGCCGAAGGAAAATGAATGAACTGATTGCAACACTGTTCTACTGTATCTCCCATGAGTGTTTAATGTTTAATAGTTTAATTCGATGAAAGTTTCCTTGTTGACTAATATACTCCTATTTGTAATATTCCATCTAACAGTTCTCATTTACTGTAAAAACATGCATTTCCATTTTTTAAAACTATGTACAATTGAACCAGAACAATTCGATCTCTAATTTAAATTATAAAACATTACACACACAGAGAGAAACTTCCTAACTGCTTTACAGATTATTAATTACAAATATTTTAACACTTTTCCGAGGCTTACACGTTTTTTCCAGGCATAGTTAATTGTAATTCTGTTTCCAGTGGGAACCCAGCAAATATTAATCTAACTCTGTCTTTGCTCCCAATCAAACATGCCACAAACTCTCCGGCACCTCCACGTTCTGCCATGCACATGCGCTCAAACAAATCCTGCACGTCACTTGCAGTTGGAAGTGCAGCTGGAAGGCTGTTACATGCGTCATTGCTCTCGTGGCTGTGTCTATGTGCTGTGCAGTGGCTCAGTGTGAATGAGATATCCAGAGATCTACAGACTGCACAGACTGCTCGTCGCCACATATGAGCGTGACCTCACATTACCTGGGGGTTACATCCAAAAAAACACATGACCAGTGAGATTGACTGAGTGAACTAGACTGATATAGAGAGCCGTCACAAAGAGACGCTCCCTTTAACACCATCACGAATTGCCCGCATGCCAAAGACTAACGTATAACCAAATATCCTTGTCATTGAGCTTTTCTGAGCACTATAACTTGACGCAGCACGTTGGGGTTTGGCAACTGGTTTACATAAATGGGCACATGGGAAAATTGCAGGCTGCGGCCTTCTCTTTGGCTTTGACTGCAACAAAGTGGGTTTCTGGGATACGCTCAGTCAAAAAATCTTTTGTGCTGTGCTAATGTGGCCTCATTAGCATTGATGTTTTCACAGAAGAGTTAATACGGAGAATTACTCAATAAAATAATACAAAAAAAAGTTAGAGTTAAAGGTCAAACAAACTGTGGATGTTTAAACTTTAAGCTGCAATGGAAAACCGCCACAATAGTGAAGAGAAACAAAGCCAATGACAATTTCCATTTTACATTTAAATCTCATATGATTAGTGGCATATTACACCTAAAAAGGTACATTTATTGATAAGCTGAGAAATAACTTTTTTTCTTAGTATTTTAAAACTAATTTTCACACAAATGGTGTGACAAATGCATATGTAATGGTTGCTTATTTTAGCCTATATTGGCATAACAAAGTAGTTATTACAAACCTGTACAAACCTTTATTTGATAAAACTGATAATGTTGGTAAAAACCTTTTTAACCTCATTTAAAGCATCAAATAAAGCGTGCAGGCCGGCTTGCCTTTCCACTGCCAAAAGTACCCTTATTTGATTTATTTAATATCTTTTTTATTATAGTTTTTGCAGACACAGAAAAACAAGGAACAGACAGACAAACCCATCATGAAACAATAATATAACAATAATAACAATAATCTGTGCAAAATGTAAAATAAATCATGAAACAAGGGAAAATGGCGACATACAAGACATATATAAATATATACAAGACATATATGACCTACAAAAAAATGGATGTAAAGAGAGAGAGAAAAAAAACTTACAAATCTTCAGAAATTAAACAGCACTATTAGTCTTTATGGTGTTTTATAAAAAAAAGACTGGATCCCACATTTTATCAAATTCCGCAGAGTTCCCAGAAGTAATCTAATCTAAATTTCATATATTTTTACCCTTATATTATATTTTTATTTTAAAAACAATTGCATCATTGGCACATGAAGCCAGCAGCTTTTGACCCGTGTTTACATCTGACTTAATTACATCACCACTCAAAAAAGAGATAAATTACACTAATTTAAAAAGAAAATACAATATTGTAACTAATGTTCAGTTTCTTGCTTCATGTTACAATTGTTTTGCTTCAAAAGACCTCATTGTTTTGGTGAGAACTAGTGTACTAGTTTTCTATTGCCTGTTAATGTATTTGACTCTCAAAGTGCCGCTAGCTGTTGAACTGAATTTTTACGAATAACTAAGGACTTTAATGTTCTGATAAAAAAAAATTATATACATCACGCATTCCTTTAGGGTAAATAAATTAACCATCCATTTATGGACAATAAAAACTTTAGACAAACCCAAACGCATTTTATTCACACACAAAAATGTAACCCAACAGAAAGCAGTGAGTGACAATAATAAAAAGGTCAATATTATACAGCAGTCATGTTCATTTTTACACACAACAAAAACTCACTAGAAGACATAAACACTCCATATCTTACCATTCTGCCCCAGGGAGGAGGAGTGTCAGGTGACAAAAAAGAGAGAAGAAAGAGGAACGAAGGGAAGAAGAAGAAGAAAGACAGGAGGTGGAATTTCCCCAGGCCTGTCCAAAGGATCAGAAGAGCTACATGGAGAGTACTAACCGAATAAAAAATACTGGAAGAGGTAGAGAGAGAGAACAAAGAGGAAAACAGTGCAGAGGAGAGATACGACACTAAAAAGCATGAACAAAAATGAATCATGGAAAACAACAAGCCAACATTTTCCATAAATAGATCATTAGAAAACTGGATAAAGCATTAAGGGACCAGACACCTCTGGGCTTCTATAATATTCCTCGATTTGGTTTGAAGACATAAAGTATTCCATGAAAGTCTCCTTATCAACGTTTTATTTCCTTTTTTAATACTGCATCCAATTGTTAAAACAACTTATTCCCACTTTAAAAACTGATGAAGCAGAGCAAAACTCACCACTTTCTGAAACAACCTCATCTGGTAAATATTCAAAAGAGCTTTTAATAACTGGGTTATTAGTGATCTAATGCCTAAAAATTGAAAGACTTATTAACAAAAACTTTTCAAAGCAATTTGCACATACATAGGATGAAAAAAAGGGAAACGTAACGGTTACTAAAGTAACCCTCGTTCCCCGAGGGGGGGAACGGAAATGCTATGTGGAAACTTCCACTATGGGGGATTTCGTCAGAAAGCCAATCATTCTGAAGAGTAATTAAACGGGCCAATGAAATGCCAATGAGTTGGCGGTGTCAGCGTGCACAGCTGGCAGCAATCATAATCAGCTTGTGAATAAGAATGCCCGCTGTGCCACACAACCACACCTTTTCTAGCTGAAGAAGCCGAACTACAGCTGTCAGCTAAGGCGCAATCCCTGTGGCGAAGGAACATAGCATTTCCGTTCCCCCCCTCGGGGAACGAGGGTTACTTTAGTAACCGTTACGTTCCCCAGCGGGAGGGGAACAACAATGCTATGTGGAAACTTCCACTATGGGGAAATCTATGGAAAACGCCACAGTGATTGAACCTTACCACGTCGCTGGTGAGAGGTTTGCCAGGCTCCGGCGTGAGCGCACCATCATCACCAGAGACGCAGCCCACCAACGTGTCTCCTGGCCCTAACTTACCTTACTTACCTGTGAAGCACTTAAAGGCTTATTTATATTTTTTGGGGAGTCGTAAAAAATACACCTAGTTAAGATACTAGGAATTTTAAATTACGACAGTACGTTGGGAAGCGTGCAGTCCCGATAGGGAGGACGCTGCGGAGGCCACCTGCTGCCCAATGGGGAGACCTGGTGGCAGGAAGACATATGGACTAACCCTGAAAAGGGGGAGAACACATATGAAGGATGGTTAGCGGGGAGGGAAGACACGGGCCCGCCTAAGAGGAGGAACTACACCGTGGCTGAATGAAGCATATGGGATCGCCAGCGGGGATCGCGCATAGCAGGCACCTATACCCAGAACGCGGGCTGACCAAGTGGGCATGCCAACTACGTAATGGGCCAGGCACCTGACTCCTCCGCTGAGTCAGATGCTGGGGGCCTCGGAGGAACTCTGCAGGGTTCGCCAAATGGGGAACTCAACTGAACAGAGTGAATAAGCGCACGAATCTCTGTGTTTAGAGAGAAAGGCGCAGCAAGCGTGTTTCAACACCGTACTGAATTTCCTCATTCACTGGCGTATCCAGCACACGTGAGGAAAATCAGCCCACTCAAAGATTATAGAATCTTTACGAATGTATTAGGTGTCGCCCAGCCCGCAGCTCTACAGATGTCTGTTAGAGAGGCGCCGCGTGCTTACGCTCAAGAGAAGGCGATACTCTTAGTCGAGTGCGCTCTCACTCCCGGGGTACGCGGCTCAACCTGGCATAGAAAAGCGAGGGAGATGGCATCCACTATCCAGTGGGCCAACCTCAGAATGGATATGGCACTTCCCGTCTGCCGATCATAACAGAAAAGGAGCTGCTTAGAGTCGTAAGCTCTAATGCGGTCACAAGCGCCGAGCGCGAACAGGACACAGCAAGAAAGGGGCTGGGTCTGCCTCCTCCGTGGGCAGCGCTTGCAGGTTCACTACATAGTCTAAAGAAGCGCTGTAGGAACCTCGGGCACATAGGTGGGCCGGGGTCTCAGGAAAACGTGAGAGTGGACCGGCCCGAATTGCTGGCACACTTCGCTGACCGAAAATGCCTCCAGATACCCGACCCTCTTGACCGATGCCAACGCGACCAGCAGAGCTGTCTACCTGGACAGAAAACTTAAAGATACTGAGTCGAGTGGATCGAGCAGACCTCTCCTAAGAGAGATCTCCAAGTGGGTATGAGAGGGGGACAGGATTGATTTAATTAACCAGCGTCTCGCCCCTCTGGGAACTGGATGATGAGGCGATGCTTTCCCAGCGCGCCGCCATCCCCGCGTCCTCAGAGCGGGGATGATTGTAACGCCAACCCCTCAGTGCGAAGGGGACAGCCTTAGCTCAGCCAGCTGAAGGAGGAAAGCATCACACTGATCTGGCATGTCCGGGGTCTTTCTCGGAGAGAAGTACACCACACAGCGAATAGACTCCACTTCAGGGCGTAGGCATGCCTCGTAGAGGGTGCTCTAGCCTGAGTGACGGTGTTAACCACCGAACCGGTAAGTCACCTAAGTCCTCCACGCTCCATCTATGGACCTTACACGTGATTCCAGAGATCTGGGCGCGGGTGCCAGATGGTGCCTGTTCCAAAGAAGAAGGAGCTTCTTCAAAGGGATATGCCAGGGAGGGGCCGTCACGAGGAGAGAGCTGAAAACAGATCAGATTGAGCCAGAGGCGCAATAACAGACCTGGTCCTCGTCCTCCCTGACGTAACACAGTATCTGCGAGAAGGCTCACTGGAGAGAAATGCGTATTTACGCACGCCCAGGGGCCAGCTGTGTTAGCCAGCGCGCAGAGCGCACCTATAACAGCTGGACAGCCGGGGGTGGAGTCTCAGTTTTCCCGGGCGTGAACTGCCGTGAGAGCGCATCGGCTGCACAGTTGAGTTCGCCGGGGGAAAAAAATGGCACGCAGCGATTCCGCCGTGAATGACTCCGGAGGAGCAGACGGCGAGCGAGCTGAGACATGCGGCGAGAGCGGATACCCCCTGTGCGGTTGATATACGCCATCGTCGCCGTGCTGTCCGTCCTGACCAGCACGTGTTTCCCCTCTAGCACCGGTAAAAACAGTGCAGCGTGAGATACACTGCCAACAGCTCCAGGCAATTAATATGCCAATGCAACCAGGTTCCTTCCACGGACCCCCAGCTGCATGCCCGCAACACACGGCCCCCCAGCGCGTACTGGAAGCATCCGTCGAAACGACGACATGCCTGGACACTTGTTCTAGAGGCACACAGGCCTGTAGAAACCCAGGGTCCGTCCAGAGGCTGAGGGCACGGCGACACAGCGGAGTGACAGTCACCCGGTGCGTGCCCGCGTGCCATGCGCGTCTAGGGACCTGATCGGGAAGCCAATGCTGAAGCGGTCTCATATGGAACAGCCCGAGCGGCGTGAAGCGGCCACGGATGCCATATGCCCCAGGAGCCTCTGAAATGATATCAGTGGGACCACAGTTTTCCTGTCGAACTCTCTCAGACAGGTCAGCATCAGCCCAGCGCGCTCTCGAGGGAGGCGCGCCGTCATGGTGATCAAGTCCAGCTCCAACCCGAGAAAAAAGATGCTCTGCACGGGGGCGAGCCTACTCCTTTCTCGGTTGACCCGAAACCCCAACAGGTCGAGGTGCCAGAGCACCCAGTCCCTGTACATAATCAATTGATCCCGCGAGTGAGCTAAAAAGCCAGTCATCGAGATAATGGAGTATGCAGATGCCCGCGAGCCGAAGGGGCATTAGGGCATCCTCCGCGAGCTTCGTGAAAACCCGCGGAGACAGGGAGAGCCAGAAAGGGAGGACTTTGTACTATCATGCTCGACCCTCGCACGCAAACCGCAGCCGGTGGCGTGGGAAAATGTAGAATGAATGTACGTGTCCTTCAGGTCTATCGCTGCAGACCAATCCTGAGGACGGACGCACCGGGGGATGTGCTTCTGCATGAGCATTCTGAGCGGCTGCTTGTAAGGCAGCGGGTCAAAATGCGCAGAACTAGGATTGGTCATAACCCACTGCTCTTTTAGGGTACGATGAAGTACAGACTAAAAAGCCCATACCTCATCTCGGCTGGAGGGACCGGCTTGATTGCATCCTTCGCCAGGAGGACAGCAATCTCCTCGCACAAGAGAGGGGCGGACACAGGGCTGACACCTGGTGTAATACACGCCCGTGAACTTGGGGGACCGTTTAGCGAACTGAATCGCATAGCCGAGTCTGATTGTCCGAATGAGCCATCGCGACGGGCTGGGCAGCGCTAACCAGGCTGGCAGAGCCCACGCGAGTGACATCATCGGTGCAATCACTGACGCACCAGCGGTGGGGCAGCACGGGATGGGAGAGCTCACCCCGGGAGGCATGCGTCCCAAGGAAGAGCGGAAGTTTAAGAGGTTTAATCTTAACTTCGTCCCAAGAGCCCGCAGGGCGGCTAGGAGTGCGAGAGAAAGGAGCCCGTCCTCTGGCACTCACCGAGCCTGTGGCGAAGAGCACCGATCCTGCGAGCTGGAAGGCATAGCGTCCCATACTGGCAGTGTTCGGGCTATCACACCCAGAGAGAGGAAAAAATTGCTCTTAAAAAATTTAGTAGCCATACAGCCTTTTTGTTAATGATATGGGTGTCCCTGGCCCTCCGCCAGGGAAAGAGCAAACATCCTTTTCTCCGAGTGGCCCGTCTGAGGGACGCTTCACGGTCCGTACTGGACTTAGCGGCGCCCTGAGGCGGGGGGCGGTGATCGTCTGTGAGGTGCTCAACGCTGCCGCTTAACCAGTTGAACGGACAGGGCGGCGGAGCAGATTTTGGAGCCACAGACGAGCGCCCTCGGCGAGAAGCAGCCAAAGTGGACGAATCGACGGGGAGAGCGGTTTTTGAGCCCGCCGATCGCACTTGACTACTCTTTCACCGAAGTGAATTCCTGGGTGAACTCACCCCGGTGTCGCCGAATAGGCCAGCCTGGGATATGGGTGTGTTAAGAAAGCGAACTTTGTCAACGACACGCATATCTGCCAGGTTTAGCCAGAGGTGGCGTTCCTGGACCACTAGTGTGGTCATCGTCCTTCCCAGGGCACTCGCAGCCGACCTGGTGTTTTTAGAGCAAAGTCGGTTGCAGTGCGTAGTGCATGAAGCCTGGGTCGGAACCTTCCTCGTGCCGCTGCGCCAGCGCTTGGACTAGCCGTAGCAAGCAAAACGGAAGCAGCCTGGCCCGCAGCAGTGTAGGCTCTGGCCCTGAGGGACGCAGACAACCTACACGCTTTGGACGGGAGCCGAGGCTAACCACGCCAGGAAGGGGCACCACGCGGGCAAGATTGACCGCGCTAGCACACTCGACCTGGGGTTTTGCCTCGTACCCCCTGGCTGCTCCGTCATCGAGGAAGGTGAGGGCGGAGCGCACGCAGACCGGGCAGAAAAAAGGTGCCCTCAGCGCTGCGTGAACTTACTGTGCACCTCCGGGAAGAAGGGGACGAGAGGCTTAGAGGGTTTCCCCTTCTTATCCTCCACGTAACACCCGTCTAATCGGTCCGGCGACGAAGCTGGGGGACAAGCCATCTCCAGCCTCGTCGCCGAAGCAGCCCGGGTTAGCACGGCCATCATATCAGATGCCATATCCGGAGCCTCGCTTACCACCCCTGAGGGAGGAAGCGGGTCCGAATTGTCATCGGAAAATGACAGCCCACCCTCCGATGCAGCGATGGACATCTGGTCCTCGGTGTCATCGAGTGAGAGGGCGACCCTCCCGAAGGATGGTGCGCTTCTCTCACTCGAAGCTTGGATGGAGCGCGCTGAGGAATGGGAGGTCCGCAAGCCCGAGGGCGGCGGATTGACCCCCACTATGACCCTCAGATCTGCCCGAGTGCCAACCGCTATTTGCGGGGGACAACAGGGGTGGTTCGCCCTTTTGCAAGAGCGAACCGCGATCTTAGCTGCGCAACAGACATGCCATCGCAGTGATGGCATGCGCTGCCCGCGAGCACCGCATTAACATGCTGGTCCCCCAGACATGCAATACAGTGCTCGTGCCCATCATCCGTGGACAGGAAACCACCGCATCCAGAAACGCACGGTCGGAGCGACGTCTTTAAAAAGACGCGCTGCCCGACCGTGTTGCTCTTTTAGGAAATTTGCTTAAATTTATACGCACCGCTCTTGAAGTACCGGTCCAGCGAAACGCCCAGGGACAGGAGAAACCCAGCTCGACCACCGCTGCTCGCGTTGTTGCTCGCGCTGCAACCGGGAGAAATCAGCCTCTCAGAAGACGGCAGCTTTCTCTCACTCTCTCTCTCTCGAACAAAGTCGGAGGATGACAGCAAAACGTCTCTTTCAGACTGCACATGAGGCTTCTGAAGCGAAAAAGGTGTGGTTGTGTGGCACAGCGGGCATTCTTATTCACAAGCTGATTATGATTGCTGCCAGCTGTGCACGCTGACACCGCCAACTCATTGGCATTTCATTGGCCCGTTT
Organism: Danio jaintianensis; assembly: GCA_903798115.1. Classification (NCBI taxonomy): domain Eukaryota; kingdom Metazoa; phylum Chordata; class Actinopteri; order Cypriniformes; family Danionidae; genus Danio; species Danio jaintianensis. Next base: position 4,602,406 of record CAIGQV010017602.1, on the reverse strand, counting down.
AATTACTCTTCAGAATGATTGGCTTTCTGACGAAATCCCCCATAGTGGAAGTTTCCACATAGCATTGTAGTTCCCCTCCCGCTGGGGAACTACCGTGTCTCTCATTCAAAGTACATTTTTATGTTGGATTAAGTGAAAAATTATGGTTTCTCATTTTAACATGTTTAATTCAATTTGCCTTAAAGCAAAAAACGAACCCTATGAAAAATTAAAAGCATTACTTTTTCTCAAAGTAGTATTTTTACTTTAAACCAGCAGATTTCATGTCATGTGACAACATGAAAAAGGTACTGTTTATGTGCTATTCAGGTTTTATGTGTTTTTAATGTGAGGTTGATTACCATCTTGTGTGACATTTAGAGCTATATTGAAAGCACCAGAAGATAGTTTACCTCATTATTGAAAAGCTTAACATCATATGTTTTTATTATTGTACAATATGCGGTTCATTCCGCTGTGGCGACCCCAGATTGGTAAAGGGACTGAGCCGAAAAGAAAATGAATGAATGAATGAATATATTAATGCAAAGTACAATTATTCTTGGAAGATTTTAAGTTAAACTAAATTCAATTAATAAATGATTTATAAAAACAACATTTTAATGAATGTATTTTTTTAATGAATATTTTGATTAATATTAAATTACAAAACTATACTTTGAGGGAAATTTATCAATTTAGCTGTAACAAATTAATTTGTATTTTTTCCATTTTAAAAATCTAATAATAAAAAATAATTAGTCTCTTTATAGTAAACAATATTTTTACTTTGTGTGAATGTAATGTTTTTCTTGACTACAATAAATATTTTTGATTTAGATGAAATAAAATTTTGAAGATACATTTGAAGTTAAATTAATGAACCAAAGTTAAATTATACTTAGAAAAAAATGTAACAAATTACAAAAATTAAATTCATTGTATTTTTGTATTTTTTTAAAGTTGGTTCATAGCATATTTTTATTTCAGTGTAGACTCTTCTACACACTTTTCAATGATTATGTTATTAAGGATGTTGTGCACAATTTTTGACCAATCAGAGTCAAGGGTCAGTTTCATGAAAACTATTAAATATAAGTAGTAAAATATAAAAAGAAATAACTAGACTAGTGAAATATTTTATCACATTTCCAAGACTTTTAAGAAAATTTTCCAGGATTAGAAAAATTGTATTTTATTTTATTGCACAATGGGACACATGAACACAATTTTCATAAGTTTTGTCAAACACTATTGCCTTACTTCGACTTTTCAGATCATTTTTCTAAAAGTGGAAATAAATGGTTTTATATGGAAGCTAGAGAAATACAATTAAACAGTGAAATATTTGTTAGAGTAATATCCATTTAAATCAATAATTTACCAGTTTATTAATGATCTGGACTAGATGTTAGAAGGAATGTGTTTCTTCATATCGGGATAAAGTCCTTAAATACCCTCTAGTTGTTGGGTGTACAGTGTGTGCGTGAATGAAACACAATACAACAAAGCCCTCCGAGCCAGGGTGGTTTCTGTTTATCCCAAGCCCAAATCAATTACTCCAGTATGTTTTCAGTATACACGACACCTGACCAAACAGCGCAGAGCTATGTACGCCGCCTTTCTAAATAGCAATTAAGGCTGTTGTTGCTTTCCAGAGCTGTATATTTGCACAGTCTGACATCCACACCCACTTGAAGGTGCTGCACAGCTCACCGCATGTGCCTTCCTGCCCACAAATCAATAAACAAAAGCTCATTACCACACAGAAACATGGTACTGGTTCAGAAAGTCTTATTGCTTTTGTCTTTATAAATGGGATGGTTGCAGCGACTGATGTCTTTATAAACAGAGCAACCAAAAGAGTGATGGACAGCAATGAGGGAACTGCGATTTCCATCAATTGTCCATTGGCTACACCTGGTTTTGATCATCTTTGTGAAGTGTAAGTTTTCCGGATATAAACTCAAAGATTCATCACACAGACTTTCACTAGCACTTTTCCCACAGGGATAGTTGCCCCAATAATGACAATTCTGCCATAATTTACTCACCCTCCACTTGCTCCAAACCTGTTTGAGGTTTTTTTTCTGTTGTGCAAAAATAAATATATATACTGAAGTGTGTTGGGAAAAGCACCCATTACTTCCATAGACTTTTTGTTCCTACTATCAATGTCAACGGCTGTTTTTTTCCCCAACATTCTTTAGAATTTCTTGTTTTGGGTTCAGCAGAAGAAAGAAATTCATCAATGTTTAGAACCACTTAAGTGTGAGTAAATGATGAGGACATTTTCATTTTCGGGTGAACTATCTCTTTGATATTTATTGTAAAACAGATGTAGAGGAAAACAGATATAGTATAAATTTATCAACAAACACAATCTTCAGAGCCATCAAGATCAAAATCCTTTTAAATTTACATTAAGAAGCAGTTATCAAAGATTAGACTTAAAGGTAGACTATGGTTGGGTTTCTGGTTATGGATTTTCTGATTGATTATCTGTCAATTTAAATATAATGTTTTACCAAAATGTCTTTTTTTTTAATTGATCAAATTTACAATAATATATTTTCAAATGTTACAATTAGAAATGGACATAGAACATATTGCTAAGCCATAGAACACAATGTTAGCTCTAAATGATGTAACAGAATGTGTTATTGTGTTCAGTGCAATTGAAAAGATTGTGATGTTATAAAATTGTTGTTATAAAGTTATCTTAATTGCAATGGTTTTAGAATAATGTTTCAAACATACATACTTCTGTATGTTTGATGTTTTATGTATGCATGATGACAGGTAACAGTTTACAATTTTCTACAATTTAGCTAAGAACTATTTTTTATTTTATAGGATTTTCCTTTTTTTCTTTATAGAATTATATACTTTAGGCAATGTTTGACACAATTTGTAGAACACTTGTCTTAATATTTCAGGAATCTTTTCATGCTTTACAGCACATTTACACTGTTTGACACTTCATGAGTGTTGGACTTGGAATATAATTTTCTTTAACCAGATGGTTTTCAAGAAAAAAGGAACACTGCTTGATAGATCATATTGTAGCATTATTTTTTTTCAAATGCAAGATATACAAAATAGGTTTTATATACATAAAGAGCATATCAAATGCCAGTAAACCATCTGTTTAATGTTTTGAATACATTGTTATAAATAATAACCATTGTTATAAATATGGTTATTAACTTTTTAGAAACACAAACCTATTTAAATATATAAAATAATAATTGTTCACCCTAAATTATATTATATTTTACCTGATTGGAAATGACAAATATACCTGACAAATGGGTAAAACCAGGTGTTATGAAGCATAGTGGAAAAGTATAAACAATTGATTCTTTATTCATCAAATGACTCTTTTTCTAATTATGCCTGGCATTTGTTTATAATGTTACACTGAATTAAATGTTAGTGGATGGTCATAATGTATTGTTTCTATGTTTTATATTATTTTATTGACTCTACAAAACCCTTTGTAGTATCTGACCCACAAACATTCTGAGAAAGAAATGTAGATTTTATTTTTTGCAATTTCGCCCATCCCTAGGGTGGATATAAATCTAAATATACAGAACTCCAAGAACAAAGATAAAATAGTGGAATGCACATCTTGTGTTTAGCAAAATAGTATGCATGGTGCTGTATTTAGTATGTAAACCCTACACACCCAACTGAGCTCAAACACTGAACAGCTAGACCCAATGATTACTGTTGCTTTGTTTTGCAACTTCTTAGCTGAAACTATGAGCATGGCCATGTGGTTCACTTGAAAAACTTGCTGATCAACAGTTGATTTCTACTCCAGATTACCATCACTGAGCACAATCCTGTGAATTAAAATGCCAATCACTTAACACTGCACTAAGGGCCAGCACTGTTTGAACTGTACTCTGCTTACCTTTAGCCACTGTTCGGCCTGTTCTTTGCTCTGTACAGCAAGCACCAGAGCATCAGCTCCCTGATGGACGATCTTCAGTTCATGCTTCTTTTTCTTGCCGTCTTTAGGGATGTGTGTGATACTGCAGCCAGACAGAAGGAGCTCCATCTGTGGAGTCTGGTCTTTAGAGGATTTGTAGCACTAAAGGAAATAAAGATATGAGAGAGTGGAGCGAGATGTGCATCAGTGGGTAAAACTTTTTTCTGTAAATTATAATGAATTTCATGTCAAAGAATATGTATTCAAAACTGTGTCACCTCCGTATTCACGTAAATTGCTTATAATTGTGTGACCTTATTTAGATTTAGCTTTTTTTTGGTCATGTGATCACTTAGGCACACATGGCAAAATATATGTTAGCATGTCTATTCTTAATTAAAAACAGAATTAACAAAATGCTAAACATTCACCATTAGGGATGCTCAAATCGTCTGGTTGCAGAATGATATCGACTGATAATTTTGAATGATTTGATTAGTAGTCCCAACATCTGGCTGATCTCACAAACCTCTTAATACCTCTTGTATCATTTTACAATGTATAACTCGATCTAGACTATGTTATAGATCAATGAGGGTTTTTTTAGGCAGAATACGAGAATCTGGCAGAATACTTGCAATTTTTCCCAAGACAACAAACTTAAAGAAAAAAAATTGTTTCTGTTTGTTTTTGTTGTCAGTCACATATTGTTTAATAAGGAATAATCAATGAATTGCTGTGTAGTAAAGGATTTCAATTTTTGCTGCTTATTCTGTGGGCATATGCAAAGGAATAGACAAGTTAAAACTAGTTAAAACTAACTCTTTGCCGCACAATATATGAAAGAACGACACATTAGATATCTCCAATTTGAATTAGTCACAGGCAGAGAGACAGTGCACAAGAGACAGAGATCCAGGATTGGCATTTAAATGACAAGAGCATATCTAATAGCTCATAGTACCATGCATTAGCTACCTATTTGCTTCCTCCCCACAAATACTTTTGAGCATATTTGTGAGTTCCTACAAATTGCACAGAGGAATGAAGGCTTAGGCAACTGCCACTGAGTTACTATGGTTACTACTAATGTTTAAGGGCAGCACATTTGTTTTGAACTCTGATTTAAACTTACTGAAACTACCTGTGCAATAAACGATTGTATTGCACACCGTCCAGCCAATCAGATTAAAGAATTTCTACAGACCATGGAATAATTACACCTTATAGCTTTCAGTTATGTTCAGTTTGTGACACTGTCCCACAAAGTATGTCATAAGACATACATACTAATGTCACAAGATGTTAGAATGTGACTTCACATTGCACCCTTAGATGGGGCAAGCTATGTCAATCATGTCTGTGAGTGTGTGCATGCTCACCAACAGTTTGTTGTCCTTTATGACACAGAGCAGTTTGGTCCACTGTCCAAAGCGTTTCTTTCGCAATAGGAATGCGCAGATACGTGCATCTTTCACCAGGTCCATGGAGGCCTCCTCAGATGGCCACTGGTGACGCATCTTCTGACCCTTCCCATCCTCCTCTTCCTCATCATATGACTCATACGAACTGCTCATGGCGTCCGAGTCATAATCTGAGAATACAGTTGGGACTCTTATTAGGTTTCACTGAAATGAATGCAAAAATTATCTGGTCTTTCTTTGGTCACAGATGGCGCTACATTACTGTCATAGTTTTAAAATGTACCAGGCATACTAACACTGTAATGTGAAAAAGCTGTCCTTACTAGAGGTGATGTACTCTGGTGCTTTCCCAGGACCGAGTGGAACCGCTTCCTCATAATAACCTTCGGGAAGAGAGGAGCTCGGCAAGGGAGGAGGCCCATTATCTGGTGGCTTTCGGAAGAGAGAAGGGGAGAGAAATTGGTCACTTCGAACATTCAGCACCTTGGATTAGAGTCTTAATTTCTGCTTATCTTAGAAACGTGTACACACAAAAGAATATCAGCTTCACTGGCTCCAATGAATGTTCAAAATTAATAGGGGTCAATCTTAGAGGTCAACTGTTCATATAGTAAAAAAATGTACAATTTTTGCAAGCCCTTCTGTGAAAAAAACCTGAAAAAATGCAGTGCATGAACCAAAAACTACCTGGCTGCAGTTCACTTAACCACCACTGGTGTCACTAGTATATTAGGGCTGCACAATATTGGAAAAAACTGACATTGCAATATTTTCATTTACTGTGATATATAATACAATATAAATGCAATTTCACCAGATTACTTGAATAGCTTGGAAAGAATTTATAATTTTAAATTATATCTACATTTGTATCTACATAAAATAGAATTAAAAAAAAGAACTTAAATACCACAGATACAAATAAATAATGATTTATTATTTTCTGGGGAGTCAAACAGTATTCAAAAACAGAAATTAAATAATCACCATATAATAATAATAATATTAGCACTGTATCCTTTACATTGAGTAAATAATTAAATACTGTACAATTACTTTTTAAGCTACAAACGTTTAATTTACTGTGCCCAAATGTCTTACATTTTCTTGAAATGCTTACACAGTCACAGGCCTTAAAACACATGTAAATAATAAACTTTCACTCTAAGATTAAAATTTGAAATGACTCCACTATGTTGTTAATTGTAATGTATGGTCAACTATAATCCCAACTACATTGCAGTACAATATCGATACTGAAACTATATATTGTGCAGCCCTATTCTGTATATTTCCTTATTAAATTTTTTTATTTGTGCCTATGTATATGATAAGGAAACATTCTTATTTATCATTTTACAAACTGTATGGCAAAGTTACTTTTGAATATTATCTGAACTTATTTGAAACTTTTTTTTTATGTTTTATGACTAATAAACAGGCTAATGTTCTTTTGTGCTGAACATTATTGTGGTCCAGATAACTTTAATAAACATTCTATTAACGCTACTGGAAGAACATTCATTTATTACTTTGAGAACCTTGCCCAAACATTTTAAGAACATTCCCTATTAGCTGGAATCTCTAACGTCATAATGGCAGTGATACAAACCAACCAAAGGCCTACAGTATTAACATCTGTGGCAAGAGTCAGAAGGGAATGTTAATAAACAAACCTGTCTGGTAAAAAAAAAAAAATTGTATTTATGCTAAAAGAGCAGCTGGTCATGATGAGTAGAAGAAAAGAAAAAGAAGAAAGTGAACGTACAACACAAACAAATCAAAAATAGGAAACTAGATGCTAAATAGAAAGCAGAGTGAGCTGCAGATTAGAAAGATGAAAATCGTACGACTGCCCAGCAAGTTCTGGAAAAAAGAGTTCAGGGCTATTTGCGGTTTTTTTATTCCCATCTGGAGCCATACCACTAGAAGTGTGGGCACCTTACCTAACATAAGTTCACTTTTTCTTAAGGCCAAATTTCTCTGTCTGCGTTTAAACAAAAACAACTGTTGTAAATAAAGCTAATACCTGACAGTCTATCACTCCTTTAATTAGTTCTGTTCTAAAATCTAGTGTTCTGTCTACACAGGCAGCATTTTATGTCATCACAGACACACACCTGGCGCCAAGACTATACTAAAAAGTGTGTGGCATAATTAAGACACTTTCTTTTAACTAAATTGCTAGGTCTGGATAGCACTTTGTGGAAGGAAATCCTAGAATGCACTACAATGAGTTCAATGAGGAAAAAAATAATCAATGCTGGCAGTAAGAAAAATGTTAGAATTAATACATTTATTTTTATATAAAAAATAACAACAGGAAAAATTCAAAGTGCAAAACTATGTTTAAAACAATCAAAATATCATAATACATTACATATGATGTGCACGTTAAAATGAATCGACAACTGTATCTTACAGATTATTATATTTTTTATTGCAATTGATCACATTCTTTGAAGAGTATTAATGTTAACACAAAAAAACTGAAAACATATCGGCATTCGTATATAATGAATGTATAGACCCACCAGAACCACATTAGTGTGTGAATGGGAATGTTTGAAAGAAAAAGAGAAAGAGTGATTGTGGGTATATGAGTGCAAATGAGCATGCATACGTGAGTTACAACGTGTTTAAGACCCTCTGATTTGAGTCTTGGTTAGTTGGGCCCCGCTGGCAGCACATGTGACAACCTGGTGTTGTCATGACGACACAGGCCCTCCAGAGCCTCCCTCATTTCCCAGGCTGCATGCAAACAATTATGGTTGATGACAAACTTGTATAAACGCTTTTCATTTTCCTTCCCACCACCCCCCAGCCCATGGAAAATCTGCCTTTATTTCTTTTTCTTACATTTTGGTTCACAGAGAGCGCCTAACTTTTCCATTGCTTTTCAGGTGGGGAATTACAACACAGTTCATGAGACCAAAGGACCAATGATCACGGTTGCCACCTGGCACACTTTATTACCATGGTAACCTCAATATGGTAAAATGTCATTACATGGAACATGAACAGCTATTTACATTGAAAACACTGAATGTGAACTGCTCATGGAAATATACTGTAAGAACAAAGTTAAAATGGATGAGGAAAACAATACAAAATACGTCTCACTTACGCTGAGTGTTTCACTCCATTTTCCTTTTAGAAATAAACTGTGATAAGACCTTCTATGTTCCCATATTACCAAAAAAAATAATGCTTTTTAGACTGTTGATGTTGGCCAGAAAAGCATGGCCTTTGTCAGCATGGCCTAAATTCGCTCATTTCCTCCTTTAGCATATTAGCAAAGAAAAAAAAACTGCATCAAAATGATTGTATGTTGGGCTGAATTCTGCACTGAGTTTGTATGCTGCTGGTTACTGAGGATTTTTGTTCAAACGCGTAATGTAAACTACAACAGAAACTGTAATGTTTTAGTGTGAGAGGAGGGTGTGTTTGACGTCTGAGGTAGACAAGGATACTTTATCTCAGCGATAGTCATTACAACTTGGCTTTAGATATAATGAAGACCAGAACATGCTAAATTCCCCATACACTCCTCATATGGGTGGTTAAGTGTGTACATGCTGTCTATACATACGTCTGCAGACATGCATATCCAATACAACACTTGGCTGCTCTTTTCTTTTCATGCTCTTCTGTTCGTATGTTTCTCTGACCCACTTTTAAATTACACTGCATGGTGGTAATACCAACTGGTATAAAAACAACTGTATACCATTCAAAACCATTTGGAGTAGGTACGATTTCTTAAAGAAATACAATTACTTTTATTCAATAAGGATGCATCAAATTGATCAAAAGTGATAGTAAAGACATGTCTAATCTTACAGAAGATGTCTATTTTAAATAAATCCTATTCATTGAAGCCAGGGATGATGATTTTGTGTTCCCTGATGTCCTTTTTGAGTCTCGGTCACGGTTACCATTGACTTACATTATATTAATCATATTATACTCTATGAATTACTGCAATATATATATATATATATATACATATATTTAAAGTATTTTGAGAGCATTATTTTGAGAATATTGACTTGATCCATCACATCAGTCATTGTACTTTAGAAGAGTGGGTAGAGATAATAATCTGTTATGGCATATGTTGCTCAATAGCACTATGTGATTGGTGGAATTTTTGGTATCATGGTTAGTACTTCGTTTTAAAAAATAAGCTGAATTAATTAATTAACAGATGGGTTTAACAAAATTATAAAGATCCAATTAACAATTTCACAACAGATGTGTCATTAAAGATTTAGCAGTTTTACTAAACAAACTATATTCTCTTTAGGAACATAACTAAAGATTAGCGTACATTGTTAAATAAAGAGGGGGCTGGGAAACAATAAAATACGGAAAGCCAAAAGGGAAAAGAGTTGTTTTTGAAAGGTTGACATTTCCAGTTCAAAAATTCTCTGAATACAGAAGCGCTATTTATCAGTTCCTTCCATACCATCAAACCATAAACGACTCAGCTAAGCACAGAAGACGGCTGTGTTACTGCCTGTTATGGTTTCAGTTCATCAGGGCATCTAAGCCCGGAGGGAGGACAGAATTCCAGGCAAAACTTCAGTGTGAAGAGTCTTGCTGAAGCAGCGTTCTGTACCAGAGCTGCTCAAGTATTTTTAGGCAAAGTTCCACCTCTGATCTGAGCTGGAAGTCTATATGAAGCTGATCTGCTCCTAGCAGAAGAAAGTCCAATTCCACCCATTCATGCAACATCTAGTCAATCAATATGTCTGTGCATATGTATAAAGCTACATACTTGACCTAGATTTCAAAATCTAGCTTCAATACTCCCTTTCCACACCATTTCACCTCACCTCACCTCACCATTTCAGTGTATAGTGCTGTTATGTGGTCCGTGGTGTGAGTGTTAACAGACATCTGGGCCAGTCTGGGTCTATTGTATTGGGACTGGAGCACAGAGTAGCCAGGAAAGTGCACTCAATCCAACAATATTTCAATCGTTTAACATTCACATTTCCTCTTTTGGCTGCCTTGATATGGATTGTATTCATGCACAACATCTCGATCTCACTTTCACACAAATTCACGCAATGAAGTTAGTTGTGGTAGATTTGTGTCACTACAAATGGTTTTCCATGTGTTTTGGAGAATCTTTTATTTCTCAACTGGTCCTTCAGAAACTTTCCAGCAGTCCCACACAAAAGGCAGGCGAAAAAACTGAAAGCTTATTTTCCCGAATGAAGTGACTATATAAACTGTCACTTGCTATATCCTATAAAAGATGTTCAGAAGGGTAGAAATCACCATCTGTATTGGTATTTCCATGGCAACATACAAAATGCATTGTTGTGCATGAATCATAATTCATTTTCCTCCTTTTGTCCATGACACAATGAGGGATTAGGTCATTGCATTCCAGACTGCGGTTAGCCCTCCTTAAAAGGGAGGTGGGGGGATACAGTAGAGTCCTTCACTTTTGCACAACTGAATCTTGGGATCTCCATGATTGGCCATTGTAGATAGCCTAGAAAGAGAAGACTTGGATACAAAACTAACTGGTTTGCCTGTAAAGATGGACATTTGTCATAAACAGTTATTGCTATGGAATATTTGGGCTTCATTTCATTTTGGGAGATTCAGAGAGAATGAGAGATAAGGGGAAAACAAAAGGACCAAATAGAACTAAAAATGCCCTAGATATACGGGAGGAACTTAAAAACTGATAAAACAGACTCCCTTTTAGGTTACAAAGAGCAGACAGATAATGGGTTTGTCTGTGTTCATTAATGTGACATTGTGTGTTGGGGTGCACATTTGGGGGCTGGGGGATGCTGGTGGCGAGGAGCAGAAGCCAACATCAACACAGATGGAAGTCATCATTGTCCCAGCGGAGTCTGTTATGGCTTCCCCATATTCTCTTACACACACTCTTTCACTGCTCAGCTACAAACGGCAGGATGTAATTCGGCAACTGAAGAAAGTGTATTAGGGACTTACCCCCTCCTTGACAGAATCCACAAATGTTTATTGATATATGGCAGTGTTGTCTTTGAACTCACTGTGCATGATAGTATGGGAGGGTTACATCACGTCTCTGTATTTTCAGCTTCTCTGCATCAAGTTTTTAAAATGCCGTGTCAAAAAACACACCACAAGACGTCTGCGTTCTGTTCCATTCCAATGCCTTCCATCTAGCTTGCTTTTAAAGGTAAAACTTGCCCTAAAGCAGCACTCAACACTCACACTAGGGGTAGTACTGAAATGTGTTTTTTGACACACCAACTTAAAAAAAGCAGTGTTGAGTATCTTACAATACAAAGAGTCTTGACTGGACCAACAACAAGAAAGTTGTAACCCTGTGGGGCTTTCACATGGCATACTTACAGGAACTAGCCACCAAGGTGGTCCCCTGAGAACAAAATTTTGGTTTAGTTTGCTGGTTGCATTTTCACTAACAATAGGAACTCTGACATAATGTAAGCCAGCAGAGAGCAGTCATTTAAGTACTGCATTCAACAATGTCAACAACTGAACGATGGAGAATAAAGAGGTTTCTGAATTTTGGCATTAGTCCATTGAACAATCCATCATTCTTTTTTAAAGTTGATGAAAGAATAAATGGGGCATTTATAGACCATGCTATTGTTTAAAATATTTTACAGTCAGGTAAACCAGTTTGCACATACCTGCTGAAAGATTTTATGGTAGCAACAGAGCTAGATTGGAAGGCCATGGCTGATAAGGGCTGATGAACGAAATGGAAGTTATCACCTTGGTGTGATGTCCCATTCACAGTCACTAGTCCCACTACACTTGTGAATTAGGACCCAGAACACAGTCCAGAGGCATGCAAACCCCTACTGTTCTCACTAACAGCAAGAAACCAAGCTTTCCCAGGTGGTCACCCATATAGGCAACGACCAGGCTCAATGCAGCTTAGCTTAGTAGGGCAACCAGTCTTGGGCTACAGAATGACAAGACTCCATGTTCATGGAGACAGTTACTGTAGTAAGTATATGTAATCAATGTACACCTACATCACTGGCAGTTTCAATGATTGAGTCCTGTTGTGACTCCCATAAGACCAAATTTGCATGCATGTACAGTAAGCATAGCCCTCATTTATCTCTAAGTAATAGTCACAATTGGAAGAACTAAATTAGCACTTTAGCAAGCCTCATCAATGGAAAGTCAGAAATTTTTCTCCTGGGTTCATTCTAGTACATGTACAGGGAAGAGTTGCAGTGAATTTGCTGCCAAACATTCATAAACCCAAAGCCACAGAGTTCAAGTCAACACAAACACACACACATGCACAGAACGTCTCCAGACACTATTCTCCCCCTTGCGTACTGTGGCGTCTGCTGTCCTGTCCATGGCCCTATCTCATCACCCACATGCCCAGCTTCAGTCCTCCTTATTCAATCCCTCCGTTTCTCTCCTGCTTTGGTTTTGACCACTCATAAGCGCCATAGAAGGCTTTAGTCAAACACACACACATACTGAATGTGCAGAATTAGGTCTGGCAGGAATATAACAGAGAGTCAGTTTATAAACCTGGCTCACTGACGCAATACTAAATCATCACATAGCTGGGGAGAGAAAGAGAGAGAGAAGAACTAAATGGAGCAGAGGGTGTGGCTGATGAAGAGCAGGAATAAGAAAAACTAAACAGTACAGTGGAAAAGAAAAAAAAGGTGGGTGATTTTCAGATTCTGCCTTTCCTTAGGCAGGTTTTGCACAGGCAGAGGTCCGACCTTGGACTGTAGTAAATGGATATCATTTCATCTCACACAGTCTATCCCACAATCCCATGTCCCCTCATACTTTCCGGGAATGGGAACCGCCGCCCCCTCACACACACACACACCATGGCACAAGCATGGATGGCTGAAGTAGGAAAGGATGTTTCTAATTATACTGTAAAGTGCTGAGTACGTAAAGAGTGCACTGTTAAACAAGGTGCTGGGATGTGTGCGCTGAAAATGACCAACCATGACCCATGAACACCTGCTATTTATCACAAGCATCTGCTGCTGCCCTCAAACAAAGATGATTGTTACTTTAAGTGTCACACATATGTGAGCCCATACATACATACTGGCGTAATCTGTTTCATGTGTGACGGATGAGACCACATCAGGGTCGCGTGTCGGTAACTATGAGGTCATGTGACAGAAAAGTGATGTGAACACTTCCTGCTGCTGTTTTACAGAGCTCATAAAAAACACTGAACACTTTACAAAAAGACACCATCAAACCACCAGCAAGTGGCAGTCAGGGTTCAGACATAAGACAATACGATTATTGTTTCAGGAGTTCACACATATAATAATTAACTGTCAAGAGACAGAGGTAAGATAGAGGTGAGTTCATACATAAGTATACCTTGATTAATTAGGTTGATACTAAATGCAGTCCACCTTGTGTTAGGTTAATTATCTGAATGTACCCCTCCTAAACTTTGATAGTAAAACATCATTTCTGGACTGCAAGGAATGCTAAAGCAAACGTACATTAGAAAATCAATAAAGTGTGTAAAGAAGACAAAGTTTTAGACTTTGTTTAGTAGAGTTTGGGCCATATTCTCAATTTATTCAATTCTGAAGGTGACAATACATTGAGCACATTGTGATTTATACAATGGTTTTAATGTAGTTTATTGAACCGTTAGGTATGTTATTCTGTATGATATTATTAGACTACAGAAATTAAATTTGTACTTTTTTAGTAAATATTTTTAAAACATTATATTTGGGGGGAAACTATTACATAATTTCGAAAAAAGAATAACTAAAGGAGAACTCACTGAGAGGCAGCTCTCATTGTGTGCAGTTTGTTTGAGTGCACGCAATGAAAAAAGTGTAATAGTCCCAAATAGATTTAAATAACCCTTAAAGAGACCTTGGTTTTTTGTGTATTCTTACACAAGAACAGATCAAAATTGCATGGTATGCACAGATTACAGATCATCTATGATCCACTACATCCCCAGTAGTTGCTATATTAGTTGTAATTTGCAAATCTTACCATCCAGGGGTGAGGAATCTCTGGTAGGGGCATCTGAGGAGGGGCTGGGAGAGATGTGTGTATCTCTGTCTTACATGAGGGCTCTGAGAGAACAAAGCACACAAAAAACACACTCAAAATGCTGAAAAACTTAAATGATTGACTGATTTTAAAAACACGTGAGTTATGATGATAAGATGTGGTGCAGTGTGAAGAGTTCAACTGTGGTCAAAGGTCAAAAGAGCAGTTAAAGGGCTTTTTTTTACCTCTTGTAGCCAGAACTCTGTGCAAGATGTTTAATATTTGCTGTTTCTTCTCTCTCACTCCAGCAGTCAAATACTCTCTGTCCAACAACTCCAGAAACACTCGTAACTCTGCCAACAACTCCTCCATCGCTGCAAAAACACATACAATCAAATATTCAATAAGCACTTCAAATATTTAAACAACAACTTCGGACTGATATCTAATACGTCTGAATCTTGTGCTTTGTTGATTTTCTCATATTGACACTGTAAAAATGGTCTGTGCTTTTTATGCTGCCCTGAGATGTTGGCTGGCATCTAGTAAAAACAGTGAATTATGGGTATCTGTTGGCTCAGCACCTGAGGAATATCAAAGGCTATCAAATGTGAATTGCAGCCCTGGAAAATCAGAGGTCTATAAAACAGCATTACAATGGGCTCAGGCCCATACAAACACATAGCTGAAGGTTTACATAAGACTGCAGACTAGAAGGGGAGGGGGGGGGGGGGGTAGCTTCTTGACGTAAAACAGAGAATAGAGCGCACTGATTAGAGTGTGCTATGAAATGAAGTGTGCATAGCAAATTGAGTGTGTCACTGTATGACTGCTGGTCTAGATTCCAGCCACCAAAACTGGTGTACTTACATCTGGATATGAGACAGTTTTTCTTCAGGTTGGCTAAGTTCATTTGAATGCTGGTAGCCTTTCCTGGAGAATGTACTTCTGGGCAGCTATGTTTCTATGTACATTTTCATGTGGTTATAAGTACCGCACAGAAAAATGCTTGATGAAAGCACAATGCACATAGAATCATAAAATTTGCGAACAATTGAGACAGATGCAGTTTTTAGTTCTTAAGAAGATGTGCTAAATGTGCTAACTGTGATAAAATAAACTGATCAAATACTGAAGGAGCCATTTTTTTGGTTGTAATTTTCTTTCACACCACTAGAGGGTGTATAATTGTATTTATGCTCTCCTAGCAATGACCTGGGAGGCATAGAAGAAGGTCAAACAAACTTTTTAAACGTGATGGACTTGGAGAATGAGTTTATGTTTATTTTTATATTTACTTTTTTACTTTTGATGAAATGGACAATAAATGGATTGGAATATCCAACTTTATTTTTCCAAAGGTATGGACATTTCATTTTATTATCGAACTGTTCAAGGAACAAACGTGTCAGAACCAATGATCTAATTATATGCACATACAAATACATTTCTTGATGCCCATCATAAGGCTTGTCCCACCAGTTCCTATGAACTGCATTAAACTATGGATCGATCTCACAACAATATTAAGTTTTCAAACACAAGACATCCACTTTTGAATGCAGGAACACAAATTGTTACACTGTGTCCTTAATACACGCAACACAACAAGATTCCAGCGACAAGCAATTTGTCTGTCCACACCAGACATGACGCAACATGACAGAAACATTTAAATGCCAGCCATTAATTTAAATACTAGCCACTGTGCTCCCATCAAAATGGTAGGGGTTGTAATTAATTAATACACATTAAACCTTTTTAATATTTTTAATTAAGTCCACTTTCAGTATGGCAATAAATGTCATGTAAAATGGTATTCAAATGCACACTAGTAGCAATTAACACTAAACAAAGCACATAATTAGAGGTGATCATTGTTATATCGGTTTATGCTGTTGTTCAGAAAAATCAGATCACAGAAATATCACATAGACACCACAGAAATAGTAAGCATTTCTAAAATAGATATTTCTCTCGTCACCATCAAGGATGGTTAGAATAAAAACTCCTTTTAACATGTAAAAGATACGTTTTATTGCATGTCGCGGTGTTGTGTACTTAAAACACGGTGTTATGTGTTATCTCTGTACTCTAAGCCACATTATGTAGGAAAAAAGAGCTACAGTTGTTTCTCGGCTTGCAATACTTCTTTTTTTTATTACTGAGATCATGCGCCAGGTTACGCATTGACGCATTGAAATTGTGATTTATTATCAAAATATTTATGCAATATTCTAGTATGTCATACTACACAAGTGAAATTTGATGCTGTGGGTTGGAAACTTTTGCATCTATCAAACATGTACATTCAGTGTTGTTTTTCATTTCAGTTCATTCATTCATTTTCTTTTCCGCTTAGTCCCTTTATTAATCTGAGGTCGCCACAGCGGAATGCACCACCAACTTATCCAGCATATGTTTTACGCAGCTGATGCCCTTCCAGCTGCAAACCATCACTGGGAAACACCCACACACTCCCATTCACACACATACACTACGGACATGCCTATAGCGCATGTCTTTGGACTTGTGGTGGAAACCGGAGCACCCGGAGGAAACCCACGCGAACACGGGGAGAACATGCAAACTCCAAACAGAAATGCCAACCGACCCAGCCGAGGCTCGAACCAGCGACCTTCTTGCTGTGAGGTGACAGCCCTACCCACTGCGCCACCGTGCCACCCTTCATCTCAGTTGTCCATTACATTTGATTCTTTCTAAATTTTGTCTTAGAGGGATACACTAAATGATTGTTACGAAAACCTACTATACGAGAAGGTCTGTGCACTTGCGTCATAGTTAAACTGATTGTCCAAGCACTGATTTAGGAAGGCATTTCAGTGTCCTTACACAAGTACAATCTAATCTAATCAATGTTGATTTCCTAGATAATTAAAATCACATGTACTTGTGTCCAACTGAAAAGACCTTTCCCCACTGTATGTGCTTGAGCTTCTCCTCAGTAACTGTGAACATAGTCTACCATAACATAACAGGACATTTCGTACCCTAAAATATTCATTCACAAGCCTACACATGCTTTTTTTTGACCAATTGTTAATTCTTTAAAAACAGCTTCACGGACATTCTGTTGACTTTAAGTCATTTTCAAGTACAACTTATTAACTCTAACCATTCAACTAACCCTCCAATGACTGGTTGGTAGTTGAATTGTAATTTGAAAAGTAACTTAGTCAGTAGAGTAACAAAAACAAGCCATCAAAATAACATTTTAAGCATTTTACAAGACTTATATATTTTATAAAGACACAAAATGATAACTAGAAAATGATAACTTCTTCAATTTAGAACCAGTACTGCTGTGTATGATGAAATTTTTATTTAAAAAAAAGTAAACACTTACACAATTTCCAGTTGTTACCATATCATTCTCTGTCCAACAGCTTGCACATGTCAGAGTGAATAAAACTAATGAAGCACTTTTGGTGACGGTGGCCAAACAACATAAAAAGGAAATACACTTTAAAAACCAACCAAGCAAACTAAATCGCTACATTAAAGAGCACCAAGTGCCACATAGAAATGAGGACCACCTTCAAACTATGCTTAGAGGCAAAGTTGAGAGAGAAAACAGAAGAAAATGAAGGGGAAAAACTTTCAACAATCACAACCACCCACATTCACAATTCTCTGATTCTTCTTCATTCACATGCTCGCCACTGACTATCCCTAGCATAAACAAAACTAAATGATGAAAGACAGCAAGTAATGGGTCCAACTAGCTCATCTTTAAAAACATACATCCAAGCTAGGTATTACAAATTATTGAAGGGATTGTTCACCCAAAAATAAAATTCTAATAATTTACTTACCCACAGGCAAGATTAGATTACAAAGGTTAGAACATAGTAAATCATGTTCAGTTTCTTTCACAGATATTTTATTTCGCCTAATAAGAATTCAATATATCAACATATTTATGCTATTTGGACTCTCAAAGGGCCGATTAGTCATTGACATTGCCATTTTATGTTTCATCATGGACCATGGTTTTAGCTGAAAACCACCTACATCTTTGACAGCCTGAGAGTAAGTTCAATGTTAAATTAAAAGCAAATGTTCATTTCTGGATGACCTATCACTTTAAATACATACAAACCCAAAAAATAAGAAAATACCTCAAAATGACCACTCTGAGGATGAGTCCATCCTAGAGAAGATTTCGAAAAGCAAAGCTAAATTTGGTGTTGCTCATAATGAATGGTATTTACCTTGCTGTTTGTCTAGGACCAGTTTGACAAGCTGACCTAGTGAACTCTCAGAGTAAACATCATTCACAGTCTCTGCAGTACAAAAATCACATTATTTTACCATTCCGACCCACTGAGGGATGCGGTCTACAAAAGCACTTGTGACTCTGCCAGCATGCAAGAACTAGTATTATTTGTCTGCTGATGCAGTATGTGTGTGGATTTGCGTAGGTGTGTATGTATATGTGGTTACGCTCTACCACCCAGGCCGCTGAGAAGCAACATCCTTGAAATTTACCGAAGGAAAAGTGAGTGTGAGTGTATGAATGCAAATTACAGACTATCTTTCTCTCTTTTCTGTCATCCTAACTGACTCTTCTATCAGATCTTAAAGCAGTTCTCTTTAATGAACCGTTTAAATCTATACGGTCATCTATGGCCTACCATATATAATCAGGCGTAAACCCATGCCAGGTTTCTGTGGCGTACCCACCATCCCACATCCTTCGCTCACTCTTTTTTTCTTTCTTTTATCTCTCTCACTCACTCTTCTCCTATTCTGTTTCCATACTGAGCGAAGAAGCTATCCATTTTTCTCACTTCAGAAGTGGAAAGTTATGGCAGCTGACAATAAACCTTAGAAAAAAAGGAGATAACAAACAACTTCTTTTGCCTTGGTTCAGAATCCTGCCAAGAACATAAACGTGAACCTCTCGCTCTTCTGTCCTCCCCAACTCCTCATCCAGCGCACTGCTTTTCTTTTATGTCTGCTGACAGGATCCAGGTGGAGAGCTGGTGATGACTGAGATACAACACAAGCTCCTTCTAAACTACAATCCGGTCTTACACACCAAAAGACTTGGAGGCTGAACAGACAGATGGATGGAGGGATAGATAAAAATTAAAGTATGATATATTCTCTCATAACACTTTCAGTCATATCAAAGTTTTCTAAAGCAAATCAGTTCACTCTGCAGTCATCTTTGTTCTTTTGTGTAAATAACAGGAAACAAGACAAAGCCTCCATCTTTCTACCTGAAATAAATTACAAGTTGATGAAAATTCTGTCATCATTTATTCACCCTCATGTTGTTCCAAATACATAAGAAATTCATCACCTTAGGAATACAACTTAAGATATTTTGCTGTCCCTCCATTAAAAGTTGACTTTAAACTCTGACACTTCAAAATGATATCATAGAGGAAACATAAATGCTCGGGATTTAGCAGTTTATTCATAAACACCTATGAGCAAATAATGTTTACAGTATTAAGATTCAGTCATAGATGTTCAAGCATACTTGCTTGACATGCATGAACCAAAAAGGTTTATTTATGAATGTCACGCCAGCAAGTCTGAACCAATGAGGTTTGTTCTTGCACGTCAAGCAGGTGTGGCTGAGCTTCTATTTATATTTACTGATCCATGTTTGTATATGTGAATAAAAGCCAAAGTTAAATATGTTAATCAAGTCATGTGCATGTGGATTAAACCACATTAATCCTATTGGCTGATTTTTTTGCCTTTCATGATCTCCTTACAAACCTTTTAAAGCATCATAGTTTTGGATAAATAGATGTTCAATGGTGAAACAGAAATCTCTCAAATCAGAAATCTCTCAAATTTAAAATTATTGTTAGTTTTGCTAAATTCTATCAATAAGCTAGTTGGCCGTTTTAACATTCATGTCCCACAGGAACCCATAATATCAATATCACCCATAGTGATATATACTGTATGGTGAAATGAATACAATTTCACCAGATGACTTGAATAGCCATTGGAATTGGAATTAATTCATCAATTTAGACTGATTGGGATGATATTGTAGGGGATCAAATCTGCATAAAATATAATAAACGTAAATAAACAGATAATAAACATATATACAACAGAGCAAAGATACAAGTGAAATAAACATTGTGTTATGATTTTATGGGAAAGTCTATCAGTATTCGGGTACAGAAATAAAATAATTGAATGTAAAATAACATTGAATAGCCTTCATTGTTTAAATAATTCAATAAAATCTTTATTGACATTAAAATGGTAAAATGTGTGAATGCTTGAAACTCTCTTGAAATGCTCAAACAGTAGCAGGCCTTAAAAACATGCTTTTATTAGTAGTTTACTCATTTCTGAGTAAACTCTGCAGTTCCTGCAATGTGACTATTGTGGATGCACACATTGCGATATCGAAGCTGAAACGATATATCATGCAGCCCTATAGAATCTCTTGCAGATCTGAGTGGCACTGTGTGCCTAGAAAAAAACCTTTGGCAGTTGGGAATACGGCCGCTACTAGTCTGTGGTTTGTGAAATTAGGCTGCTTTATGGTTTGGCCTCATCATGGTTACTTCTCGCTGCCACAGGCCAGGGCACACCAGAGCACTACTCAGACTACACAGGCCTGGAAAATGGTAGAAAAGTACAGGAGAGAAGAAAATATTGAACAGATGCTCCACTGTCCCACTAATGATGGGCTTGAATAGCAGCATCTGTGTAGACACATATATCAAATGCACCGGATCATCAATAAGAGAATCTCCTTTTGTTTGATTGCATTCTTCTCTGTGTTTGATTATATGTGTGTACTATCCTTTCACATGAACTTATAAGGAAATTACTGAGGTTTCAATCATGAAAGGACGGTTTAGAACACATGTCCATAACTGTGCACTTGTGTGTTTATGAGTATGTGTGTGTATAATTACAGAGCGCTAACTCCTAAACCACAGTGGGCAGAGGGGTGGAAGAGAGGGGCCACTGGTTACAGAAACCTTTAGGAATCATCCTTCTGGAGGGTGGAGGAGACTCTATGGTGCCTGGAAAACTTAGCAGAGATGTCTTTACATCTTTTTATGTCTGCATTTTTTTAATGCAATAGTGTGTTCGCCTTCCAGTAATTACTAAAGTATTTGGGCTGAGTTGTAGCAAATTTAGGAGTTTACCAATTGCATATATTATGAAGATGCATCGAATATATTAAGTGTAAACATTTGCATATTTCACTAAGCTGGGGCTTAAACTGTTAGGTTCCTTTAAAAGAAATTAGCACCTTTATAAAGCAGGGATGCAATAAACTGATCACTAGTGCTAGCATATATAAAATATTTAAAGGAATAGTTCACCTAAAAATGAAAATTCTGACATCATCATACACCCTTCACTTGTTTCAACCCTTTATGAGTTTCTTTCTCATTCATTCATTTTCCATCGGCTTAGTCCCTTTATTCATCAGGGGTCGCCACAGTGGAATGAACCACCAACTTATCCAGCATATGTTTTACACAGCGGATGCCCTTCCAGCTGCAACCCAGTACTGGGAAACATCCATACCCACCCCAGGAAACCCACACCAATACGGGGAGAACATACAAACTCCACACAGAAATGGCAACCTTCTTGCTGTGAGGCGACAGCGCTAACCACTGAGCCACCGTGTCGCCCGAGTTTCTTTCTGTTAAACACAAAAGAAGAAATGTTGAAGAAAGCTAGAAAACTGTAACCATCGACTTCCATATTTGTTTTTCCTAATATGGATTTCAATGGTTACAGATTTGCACGTTTCTTCAAAATATATAAGAAGAAAACTCATAAAGGTCTGGAACCACTTGAGAGGGAGTAAATGATAAGTAAATTTTCATTTTTGGGTGAACTATCCCTTTAACTTTATTTATAAAATATTTGTAATATAAATGTTCAATAATATAATATAATATAAATATAATATAAATAATTTATTTAGACATCTATGCAAACCATCCCTCAGTGAACTGCATACTAAATAGCAAAGCAATAGGTTCAATGCACGAACCAATGGTCACAAAAATGACCCCCACTTAATCGCAATGTGAACACATGACATTTCTTCCTCTTAGAGTTTCCCAAATTGTCTTAAAGTGTTTAGCCATAGAGGCAAACACACTAACCTCTCTGGCATTCTCCCCTTAAGGACAATGTAGAAAGCTATTAACTCTCTTACATAGTAGTAGCGAATGTTTATGGTAGCAATTGACAAAAAGAGAGAAAATGATAAAAGACTGCAGTGGAGCCAAGCAGTTGACAGAGTGGGTGGAAAAGATGGAGAAAGGCAAACTTAAATAGTTATGTTCTCTGTTCTCATTGTTTTGGGTCAGACATCTCCACTAAGAGGAAAGGAAAGCCTTTGGGGGTTTCTGGCACGTGCAAGCCTTTAAAAAGTCATCGGAGTGGAAACTGTCGAAGAGGAGACCCCCTAAAATAAAGCCAAGTAGGCTAGCAGACCAATACCCACATCACACACGGTAACCGAGTGCCAATTCATACCATGTCAGACTGGTCTAACAGTGCCATGTTCATAAATGTCAATAAACACATTAACCGCCAGCACAACCCAGTATGAGCTCTAGAACAAGATGAAAAGTTCAAATCCACAGGGAACACTGTGACATCTGGAACTGTGCTGACATGTTTTAGTGCAAAACTTCAAATTAAGTATGGTGTTGTAGTCAGTGTAACATATGTAAATGATAATATGGTCTTTAAAAGGATAGTTAACCCAAAAACTAAAATTTACTCAACACTCTCCTTCAAGTGGTTTTAAACTTTTATGAGTTTCTCCTTTCTGTTGAACATAATTAAAGATATTCTGAAGAATGTTGGAAACTGGTAGCCACTGACATCTATAGAAAGGGGGGAAATGGATACCAGCATTCTTCAAAATAACCTTTGTGTCAGAAAAAAGTAACTCAAACAGATCTAATACAAATGCAGGGTGAGTAAATGATCACTGATTTTTTTTGTTTTGGGGTGAATTATTTGAACACAAAATAACCATGAGATAAGGACCTGACACAAAGCACAAACCTTGAGGAGTTATTTTGCGATAATGTAAGGTCCCATACCTCAAAGAAGCTATTCCGAAATACAGCCTAATGTTTGATCACTGCAACTGACCACCAATCACAATTAAGAAGCCTGTGACCAAAACCCTAGTTGGCCCTTTACATACAAAACTCCAAAGGCAATGCTACACCCAGAACTCAGATACCATTAAACCTGTGGACAATAGGGCTCTGTCATACCCAACCAAGTGCAGAGCTGTGATGCATGTACTGGATACCTGACACCTCACAGCTGCCAGACAAACAACCAATCACAGATATCCTGCCTATCCAGCTTATGTTGTGTTTCTGAAAGTGCAGACTTCTGTGACAGAAGATGAGGGCACCTGTATCAACCTAAAGTTATCATGACTGACTGCAATACATTTTTCTCGCATGGTTATTTATACAATAAATACAATACTAATTGTAAAATATTTAAATATTTTTTAATTAAATGCTAATCAGAAGATTAATGATTTATACTTTAATAAAAATAAATAAATAAATACACTACATAGCCTTAAAATAGCAGTCCACCTCCTTCAACGTCACGTCATTAAATTTACCGCCTCTTCACATTTCGAACTGCAAAGGCTTTTCTGATTCTAACTGCCTCAGAGAATTGTGAGGGATTCAACTATTCATGAGGTGAACCCAACTCTTCCCAAAAAGACACGGTATTTTCGCTTTCGATATGTCTATTATTTGAAATATTAGCAGTTTTTTCACTTACTGTGCTTCAAACAAAAACATGTAACGTTACATATTTTGACTAACTTTGTCCTCACTCACGTCTCACGGCGCGTAAATATTCCAGGATGCAGGTCTACCATATAGACTATTTAATCTGCAATTAAAAATGGGTTGTTCTTTCATACCGTAAATATAAAACATCAGGACACAGTAGCCTAATATTAACAGACGGTCTCAAAGCATGCTACAGTGAATCCACTGTGGGAAACACTGGAAACTCACCCCTCGAGGCGAACAGTATGGGGTCGCTCCGCATCTTAAAGTCAAACGCATCTAACTCAGGGTTGGCAGGGGTTGCAGGCGTGTGTCCGACAGCTGCTCAATTTCATTAAAATCCGCGCAACAGAGCCGTCTCTGTTTCCCCGCTTTCCCCTCCGCGAACCAGCAGACCTCCGCTCGCTACTGCCCGGCAGTGTCTCTTTTTCAGTGTTTCTTTTTCCTGAAACTCTCCTCAATCTGGACACAGAGCAGCTCTGTTCACTTTCCTTTTATCGCGATCCCGACAGCAAACCGCTACGCTTCCCAAGTAGAGCTGCTTGGAGACTTAAAAGAAAATTTCTCACTTTCTCTCCATGACTTGCTCGGCGAAAAGTGGGACCTCCTTCCTTTCTGTTGAGTTTCCTCTCCCTCTTTTCTCCGCCCTGTAGCCCCACTTCTCCAATTCCACAGCTGGATATAGCGCATGTGTGTGAAGAGGAACGATTAATGAGCTTATGTTTACTGAAACGTAAGGGGTAGTTCACCACATTTCTTTCTTCTGTTTAACACAAAAAGAAGAAAGATGGAAAACTGTAACCATTAACGTCCAGAGTATGTGTTTCTCCTACTGTGGATGTCAATGGTTACAGGTTTTCAGCTTTTATCAGAATATCTTCTTTTGTGTTCATTCATTCATTCATTTATTCATTTTCTTTTCGGCTTAGTCCCTTTATTAATCTCGGGATGAACCGCCAACTTATCCAGCATATGTTTTACGCAGCGGATGCCCTTCCAGCCGCAACCCATCACTGGGAAACATTCATACACACTCATTCACACACATACACTACGGACAATTTTAGCTTACCCAATTCACCTATACCGCATGTCTTTGGACTTGTGGGGGAAACCGGAGCACCCGGAGGAAACCCACGCGAACACGGGGAGAACATGCAAACTCCACACAGAAATGCCAACTGACCCAGCCGAGGCTCGAACCAGCGACCTTCTTGCTGTGAGGCGAATGTGCTACCCACTGCGCCACCACGTCGCCCCTTTTGTGTTCAACAGAATAATAATAAAAAAGGTTTTGAACCACTTGAGTGTAAGTAAATATAGCGTAAATTTTCATTTTTTTGGTGAATGATCCCTTTACATGCGTGTATAGATATCAGAACATTTACCCAAGAGGGATAAGAGCTTGGATAAATAATAGGACATGTGCCAACAAAGCTGAGAAATGCAATTGCTGACTGAACTAACAAATTTCAGCCACATTAGAGTTTCCCACCACCAAAGTTTCCCAGGTGGTAAAAGCAAAAGAGGAACAATGGTTATTGGAAAAAAATATACTTTTAATTAATACTGCAAATGTAGGTCAATGACCTTGCTGTTTTCATCACACACATGGTACTGTAAAGAGTTTCTAACCTTCATAGCCTTTCAGATTAATATAATATAATTAGATTACAAATGCACGATTGATTAATTATGTGTGCAAACTTTGCTTTTCCACTAGTGCAAGAATCAGCAAACTATGTTTTTTCCAATCTGTCTCATCTCAATATCTTATTTCTCTCTATAATTTTGGTAATTTATTATTCTTTCCTCTATTACTGTTTAACTTTTCAGCCACTCAGTTTCAGCATTAGTTGTCCACTCTAGAAGTAAATAATATCTTGTCAATTTGTTGCTGCAAATTTCTGTCAGAGTGAACAAGCCTTAAATAAATAAATAATCTTTGTTATTTATGTTTGTTAACTATGCTGTTATTATTTATTTATATGACTCTTTTATTGAATTCTCAGACATTTCTTCTGTCGTCTGTGTGTTAAATGTTTGTGCTTTTCAATGTCAACCTGTCAGAGTTACGCCTGATGTGACCAGAAAAGGAATGTCATTCCAAAGTGGAGGCATAGTCTCAGATTTTGGTTAAAAACAACAAGAACTGCAATGTGTGCTAACATAAATAGTGTCAATTTTGATTTAAAGCATTATGGATTCTGATTGGCCGTTTTGTTCATTTTTAACAATTTTGATTTTGTTCAATTTTTTATTGTTCATCAGCTGAAAAAATAAACATGATTACAATGATATTCCTCTTTGATGTTAATTGTGGACTGTACTGTAGTATATGTAGTTTTGAATAATTTTTACAACTTATTTTATGGTTCTTGTGAACAGATCTTTTAGGAAGCTTCAGCGCCCTGTTTTTCATCTGAGCTGAAACCTTTACAAAGAAAATTACTACATACCTGTACAGGGTCCTCATGGGTCATGGAATATCTCTGGAATATCGTGGAATTTTAAAAGTCAATTCCAGTGAAAGTCAGGATTTTTTTTTTTTTCGAAGTTATCTAATATTAGAGATTTTTGTTTGTCAATTAAAATTTAGTTTAGTTTTTTATCTCATTGTTTCATCCCTGTTGTTATGCATTGATTATTTTTCAGCAATTTTTATCAGCAATGGCATTTGACTTAAAATGTCATTTAAGTTAAATGCAGTCACCAGACTGTACTTAATAATGATAATAATAATAATTAAAGCTGCAAGCAGCGATGAAAGGGACCTAGCACCCGGGCTCACCGCCGCCCGGTGGCCTTAGGATGACAGAGAACAGCGGACAATAATAATTTAAGCCGATATATATTAAAATACCTGAGAAAATCACCAAGTTATGCCAAACTTCCTTCTGTCAGCAGGTGCCGCTATGACTGAGACTCAATATTGGCATGTCGATGCCTTCAGGAGAGGAATCTCATCGAACCTGTGCATTTTCAGGCAGATCTGATATTGTTTGTTTGAGTTATAAGTACTTCCTCTTCCATGGCGAAGCACTGAACTTTGTCAGTCCGACACGGACATGCCCTTCGGCGAAAACTCTAGATCTTCACAATTTAACATCACAAAGCCATTTGGACCACACTGAAATTATTTGGTTTTGATCTGATCAAATTTGTAGGAGGAGTTTGTTACACTGTAAAACATGTCACTGTTCCCAGCAGGTGGCGCTATAACTGTATTTGGATATTGGCATGTAAATGTGTTCAGGTCAGGACTGTTATCAAACATTTGAATTTTGAAGCAGATCAGACAATGTATGCCTGAGTTATAACAACTTCCTGTTTCGTGGCAAAGCATCAAAGTTTGAGAGGCCGCCGCGGACACGCCCTTCGACAAAAACTCTAGATCAAAACTCGCAATTTAACATCGCCAAGGCCTTTAGATAACAATACCCAATTTTGGTGTTGATCTGATAAATTCCCTAGGAGGAGCTCGTTAAAATACAACGCCTGGAAATGGCAAAAACGTCACTTTTTCCGCAGAGGAAGTTAAAAATATCCGACTTCCTGTTGGGTTTGAGACTTCGCTCCAAGAGACTTTTTTGTAGGTTTTGGCATGTTTGATGTGTGTGCACATTTTCGTATGTGTGCGTGAAACGTAGCTCGGGGGCCAGTCCGTCAAATGTGCATAGGTGGCGCTGTCGAGTCATTTTGCCACACCCACTTCCGAAACCTATAACAAACGTAAATTTTCGCCACTTCTGGGGCGTGTGCAAAGTTTTGTGAGTTTTTGTGCATGTTTAGACCCTCAAAATCGCGATTCATTCCGGAGAAGAAGAAGAATAAACGGAGCAATTCCAATAGGGCCTACGCACCGTTCCGGTGCTCGGTCCCTAACAATAATAATTCATTATATTTATATAGTGCTTTTCTGGACACTCAAAGCGCTTTACACATGTTTTGGGGTAATCTCCTCATGCACCACCACTTATTACTTAAGGCTAACATGTCAAGAACATTTTTGACATTTTAGATCAAGTTTTAGAAGCCTTGGCTTCAAAATGGCCTAGTCAAAGTCTGGGTGTTAAAAGATGACAAAAACACTAAATATTGAGGTATCAAATATGGGATTTCCCCAAAAATATACAATTTTTAAGTCCTGCCAAATGATTTTTCAAGCTAAAACCATTTTAAAATTATGCAAAGGACAACAGCTGCCTGTTTTTCCACTTTTTATAAGTCATGGAAATTCAGCTTTTTAGTCAGTGAAAGTCAGGGTAAAGTCAGGGAATTTTATATTTGACTAAGAGTGGAAGTCCTCCTGTACTTCTTATAATGGTCTCAATTGCTGTGAAAATGCATATTTAATCTCAACCACGTTCTTGATTTCCATAACTGTAAACTGTACTTAAGCTGAGGAAAATAAGAAACTTGATTAGAAACTATAACAACAAGTCAATCTGAAGGTATGTCTGGATTGCAAAACAGTGGACGTGTTTGAGTGAACTCAGCGGGTCAGCGGGATATTGAATCTGGACACTGATCCATGTATTTGGCCTTGGCACAAAAACAACTATACCCCCTGACATCATACTGGGGAGAGAATCAAACTGATATGCAGACATTAAATCCACCCAAAGCCTGCAGCATAGCAGAAAGCAATAGTGTCGTTGACTCTGAGGTTTCAACACAAAGCCTGCCTTACCCACAATATCAGATTCAACACTATAAGATTCAACAAGTGCCAGTTTTACGATAACCTACTTATCTGTGTTCCGTTTGTTCAGTTGCTTTCCTGTATAACTTTATCAGTTGTGGCATGCCTCATGTTTTGAAAAAACAACAGATACACTGAATTATGCACTGTCAACTGCTTCTTGTGGTGTTGCAACGTCATGACAAAGCCATCTTTATTATAAACTCACATCAAAGAAGACACAATGCACAAGTCAGGCACAATATAGCGAGTTATGCGAAGAAGACAAAAGAGAAAGAATACTGTTACACTGACACTGAACTAAACCCTTGAGGTCATTATAAGTGCACAGTTCAATGCAATGCACATTATTCCATAGAGGGATACCTTAGAGGAGTCAAAAGTCTTTAGAGAGATACACCAGAAGAGCATTTACGTCAGAAAATTGTAAAACAAATATCATTCTACTAATTTCCCATGAAAGATACTTGATGGACTACACAAAATATAGTGACAATGAAACAAATAATAGAAACATATTTTATCTGCTGTTGGCGAAATATTAGTACATTGTGTAGGAATGCACAATTTATCTGTGTCGATATCACTATTGGCCGATAAATGCTGTTTTTTAAAGATTTATTTTTGCCTTTTTTTTTTTGTAGTTCATTATTGGTCCGATAACAAAATTAGGTTGATATGTTTAAGCTCATAAATTATGAATTATTTACACTGGTTGAACCACCTCTGTGACGTACTGTAGCAGAAAGCACACGTCTGCCTTACAAGAGCTAATGCTACTTGATTAGAGACAAGATAAGATGTCAGCAGTGTGGGAGTTTTTCATAGTGAAAAAAAAGAGGACACAAGACTTGCAAGACTTTACAAACTTAGGTGTGATAATGTGAAATGCTTCCCTTCATTAAAAAAACACAAATCAATAAAACATCCCACTATTACATTCACAGATTAAGTCCCTAAAATTGTGACATCTTCTAACAGTGAAGCAAATAAAACAAAAAAACTCTAGCTTACCCTCAAATCACATGCTCAGGATGTTGGAAGCAGGGTGGAGGCCCTGTGTTGGCAGACTGGTAACTGTGAGGAGGGTAAACTTTAAACAAACAAAACTCTAATGAAGCATTAAAGAGCCTGGTAGCCAGTAGATTGACTGTTTCCTCTGGGTTCCACGGCAGGGCATTCATTACAGCAAAGGCTGCTTTGTCAGGGGCAGCACATGAGCTAAATTCAAGGTCTTCTAAAGAGAAATATCATAGAATATGCCTTTGTGTCAGTCATCAGGGTTTATGTGTTTTCATTCCATGTCTGCGAGGAATGTAGAAACACCTCATTACTAAAATGGCTGGCCTCATTGGCAAAATACACAAGCCAAAATAATATGCACACCACCTACAAGACAGTAAGATTACAGAAGGAAATCGATTGAATTCCACAGGCAAATGAATTTGAATGCTTTAGATGTTGTTGTTTCTGTTCTGTGCAAAATTTCTATGCATTTCTAATCAGAGTCCTAAATGACCTCCTTGACATTTCTCAACCCTGAAAAGCACACAGGACTTGCTGAACCTTTATAATTGCTGGACAATGTTTTTAGAGCTTTCTGAAATTTTGCCAAGTATTTTTGGTTCATTTAAAACCAACGAATATCAGCTCTGAGATCTCTACCTCTTGCTATTTTTAGTATCCAAACAACACTGACTAATATTTTAGATGACATTTGGCTGTATGTACTCTTCTCCTACACATACAAAGACATACACATATGGTTTAATCAAGCCAAAGCCTCCTTAAAGAATTAATTAACAAAGAGCAGACAGAGGATTTAGGATCACAGAAGGTGATTGATCTGATAAGGTCATCCAGTTTATTTCTCATAATACTCAAAATACCCAATGAGATCAAATTTATTCTGCACTTAAACTACTCAAGTTTTTATTTCATATACTGACAATAGTAACAATGTTTTCCTTAATTACAATTTTACAAATCTATCTCTATCTTGAAGTAAGTCTGCAAATAGATAATTTGTCTATATTTGCCTGTCCCCAGTATCAATAAAATAAATGTATTTGTATAGCTGAGTGCCAAACAGAAGACATATGCATTGAGATGTATAGTCTCTGTTATAAAAAGAAAATAATTTGTGTCAGATCGCATAAGCTGTAGTTATCCATAAAGACGTTGGTATAAGTTCTTACAAATGTGCTAATTGTACTGCAATGTATCCAATTTAACAGCATAACCAAGCTGTCAACACAGCACACACACACAAAGGCGAGAATTTCATAGACAAAAACATTGGCATCATTTTTACTGCTCGCTCTCCAGTTTTCCCCAGATAAGATGCTATCTCATGTGCATATGTGAAAAATTACACTAAACACACATAAACACACACAGACTGATTTTCCTTGCGCATGCAGTAAATGTGGTTAATGGAAACTTTCTGATCTAGTGCTCTGCAGACAGAACTCCGTATACAGGTCTGGAGAAATCCCCATCCCCGTTGTTTTCATCACAAGCAATCAGGCTTCATAGAGCCTCCATATGGTTATGAGGTAAACGCTGCTGTGCTCAGCTGCAGTTGCAAAATTTGACACCGGACTCATTTTACAGTGCAGAAAGCCTAGAAAGCTGTAGCACATATGGACGGGCAGTATGGAACACTGGCTGTGGTCCAGTAGAGGAAAGCCTTGATGGAGGAGAGACAGCAACAGTAAGGAATATTTAAAAACTAGGTAAAAATCTTAGTGTGTATTACTGCCTTTTGAAATGATGCCTGCTTGTAATATACTGGCTGGGTTTCAAATGTACATTAGTGCTGTGTTTGGGCTGGGCAGGGTCAGCTGGATAGTGCACTTCAAACCAGTACAACAAGGGGTCTCAGAGGAGATACACAATCCTATATCCCTGAACCGCCCTAAAAAGGCTTTGACAAAAAACAGCTCAACATTCCATGCATGATACTCAGGACTATAGTGCAGATGAGGCCGCGCTATGTTCTCGCTTTCTACTTTCTCTGCATTGAGAAAATATGCTAAAAATATAAACATCAGATTTTCTTTCCAAATGCCTCAGAGCAGCCACCTTCTTTTCATTATTGTGCATTGAAAGTGTAATTGAGATCCAACATATTTGTCTGATGGCCTTAACAGAAATAGTCAAAGTACATTGAGTACGCAGTTTGGCAAGGACAAGATGACCAAGACAATGGTCCAATTTGAGTCATTTGTGGGAGTTAATGGAGCGGACAATGTTGAAGACCCATCTGCAAGTTATCACTAGGAATAAGCAGCTGAATAAAGCTCACTCTCTATTGATCTATGTACAGTATCTGCTTCTTTGAACCATGACTCCTCTGCTTTCAGACTGGTCAGATTATTCGTCAATTGGTGCATTTTTCTTCATCCGAAAGTCCTCCACCTACTTCTTCTGTCTAATTGCATTTCCTTCCTCTCTTTCGTTCTCCTCGATGTCCCTCTTTGATAACATGCACAATAACCCTCCCCCAAACCACACCCCGTCTCTAATCCCAGCTGCTATAGCCAGGGTGCCTCTTGTGCTCCAACAGTCCACACAAACAGTCAGATGGATGGATAGATGTACCAAAGGGGAGGTTGGCCCAGCAGGACAACAAGTCACAAAAAAATCCCTCTGTCAGGCCACCCCACCACTTTGGGGCTCAGTCCACCATCTGGTCAGGCTGATGCTGCAGACGTGTCGTTGGTTATGGCTGACCGGCCCTATGGGGGGTGGAGAGACCCAATTAGGAAACCAATCTGCTTTAATGCAAAATGTATGAGTCCCCATCCTACACTTTTTTTTACTCTGGTTCTCCCTTGATCACTGAATATACGGTAATCAAATAGAAATACTTTCAGTGTATAGTGGACATCACACACTCCTTCGTTTCCTCAGATCCAGGCTCTTTCCATCAGATGATTTTGATAAATGTTTCAGCCAGACTCTGCCAGAACCACAGACATTGATTTTCATCAGGGCTCAGGGAGGAAGTCTGCCCCCGGAGATCCAAGAGCATGTATTTGTGCAGAGTGCTGATTTAGGATCAGATTTTCACATTGTTTACTGGGGTTTCAGCTAAGGTGCAGCTCTGATCCAGAGACAGCATTCCTGATATATGATTCTCTACTTCTTTGGGTCCTGGTGTACACATGAATCATAGGAACAAAAGACAGAAAATGAGACAATATACTACAAGAGAAAAGGGCACTGCTGTCATTACAGTATGTTATGGGGGCTTAATTATTTTATCTTTTAAATTCTGTTTTGATTGACTGACAAAATACTGATTTGTCCATAAGTCATTTCTGAGGATTGAAAGGGACAGTGGATATATATACATTTAGCTAGTGTGGGAACTAGGCACTGCACATGTGCAAAGGAATGGTTTTCAAAATTTTTCTGGACCAGTGCCCCTACACATAATATAGGTACCTTACTACTGCCCACAATCAAATAAAATGAAGGCTAATTTTAAACACCTAGTTTTAAATTTGTTTTATTAAATGTATTATAATTAGCCCAATTAATATTCATTCATTCATTTATTCATTCATTCATTTTCCTTTGGTTTAGTCCCTTATTTATCAGGGGTCGCCACAGCGGGATGAACCGCCAACTATTCCGGCATATGTTTTATGCATCGGATGCCCTTCCAGCCGCAACCCAGTACTGGGAAACACCCATACACTCATTCACATACACACACACACACACACACACACACACACACACACACCCATACACTATGACCAATTTAGTTCATCCAATTCACCTACACAGCATGTCTTTGGACCGTGGGGGAAACCAGAGCACCTGGAGGAAACCCACATGAACACGGGGAAACATGCAAATTTCACACAAATGCCAACTGGCCCAGCCGGGATTCAAACCAGCGACCTTGCTGTGAGGCGACAGTGCTAACCACTGAGCCACCTTTAATATATTCTTATAATTCAAATGTTTGGAATCATTACAATTGAAAAATATTTGTATCCTTTAAATTGATATAAACATATTGTTATATGGGGAATATGTTATGGCATAGGATATTTCTCTCTTCCTTTTCTAGATTTCCAGAACAGCAATTTTACTGTGGTGATTTTACCTTAAAATTTGGCAGGCAGATGTTTTCAGTATTTGGTGAAACATAATATTCATGACTTACTGTAATTATTACTGTAATTAAACACACTGTTAAATATACTGAATGCTCATTTTTCTACGCTAGTATTGGTATGTAAATATCATATCAAAGGAAGAAATGTAATCCATTCTGCTTCTATTTGCTTTCAAATATGTTAAAAAATGTAAAGTACATAGATGGAAAACCGCTGACAAGATACTATTTTAGTGTTGTCTTGATTCTATTCTTTTATAGCCATGAATGTGTTCATTTAAAATCTTTTCAAATAGCTTTTTTTTTGTATGTCAGTACATGTGATGTGTCTTAAGATGTTAATATGTACTCTTTCTTATGTGTGCGTAACATCCAATAAAAAGTTTGAGTATTTTGGTGGTGTTTATAATTCATTGTGTTTATAATATATATTTAACAATGATAGGTGTGTTTCTTCGAGTATTCCACTGGGAATTTGATTAAAAATACATATATTGCACATAAACATAATATAAATGCACAAGCACATGCAATGCTAATGCACATAATATAAATAGGCTATAAGTGTTTTTCAGTCACCGATAAACTTCCGGTGAAAGGTTAATGTGACTATTTTCAATTTCATAAGGTTTCTTTTACAGCATCATTAATGTAATTTGATTAAAATATAATCAGTTAAACAGATTTCAGAATTAATTTAGTTGTTAAAGCCGTTTAAAACCCAGCCACCATCAGTAGCAGCAGGCAAACACAGAAACTCCACTGAAAATACTGTGGTAAAATAAATTTCCATATTTTAAGGACATGACAATGTCAGCAATGGAATTTAATGCAGTGCTTATTGTCTGCTGTGATACCCACTTATTTTATATCTCAGTCAGACAGTGAATTTCATTGATTTCAATCAAGTCAGATTTTAAACGTGGTGATTTTATAATGGCATGAGAGTTCACCGGAAGTGCCTGAGCTGGCTTATTCAAAATTAAAAGTCCCTGTGTATATACCCTATTGGGTTGGATTTAAAATATATAGAAACTGAACTTTGAAAATGTAAAATCATACAGGATTAATTTGGTTTCATAAAAATCGGTCCATGTAAACATATTGATTGCCACAAAGGAAAGGTACTGAAAGCATGCAAAGCCAAAGGGAAGGAGAGAGGATGTGGGTGAAAGAAAAGGGAGGAGGATGTGGAAGACCTTCATTTCACCTGCCAGTCACAAATTATTAAGCCTCGTTCCTACTGTCAGAAAGATAACCAATCAGCTTTAAACATCCAGCAGTTCCTCAAATATTCACACTGATCTGTGTTATCTACAGTATGTTGAACTTTCACACAAAAAAAAGGAAAATCGTGGTTCTGTTCTGACAGAGTGTCTAGATTAGTTTAGATTAGTAGATTCGTTTTCTTGGTAGGGTTGCACCAGCTGTTCGTAAGCTCTTTCTTAAACTGGAACGTAAAGTCCACACTAGAGGCTTAGTAACTACTAGCTAGTTTGTAACTAAATTTGTTCGTACTTCGGTTGCACCACCTGTTCTTAAGGCAAACTGTAGCTCTCCGTAAAGTCATACGTAGTCGCAATGAATGACGTAATATCCAATAAAAAGCATTTAAATTGTTAAACTGCTACAAAATTCTGCAACTAATGCATCTATATATAACTGTCCTATGAAAATGAAATGATAAATTAAATTTTTATAGTACATTACATTACAGTCAGTCATATCACTATCACTAATAACAGATGACGCACATACCTGCATCGCGAGCAGTGAATGCACGTGAAATACACATGAAGTTAAGAAAGAGCAGGGAGAATAACTCAGTCATGAAGAAATTCTCGTTTTAATTAATGGGTACAATTAACACAAAACACTAATTGAAAGAAAACTAAACTCTTCTTTCACAAACCGAAAAATGCAAGATTTGGGAGGAAAATAAGGCTGTGAGTAGAAGGAGATCATTCTTCATTAAACTAATCTCGCTGTCATCTCTTTTCTACCGTTATACATGGGGGGAGGCTGCCATAAATATTTAGTTGGAACGTAGTGTTACGTTTAAACTACGTTCAGTGGTGCAACACAAAAATATTTAGTAGTGCATAAATTGTAACTTAGTGTCCCTTTAGGTCACAACTAGGCTACGTTTTAACTTACGCACTGCTGGTGCAACCGGCCCCTGGTACCTTTTCTGTTGTTTTTGTGTGAAGCTTTGTGTTGTTTCATGTAGTGTTGCGTGTAAAGACAGCGCATCATTCCTGTCTATCAGCTGTGTTTTGTAAAGCTGGGGAAAATAATACTTTATGTGAAGATAGCATAGGAGGCGGAGACTCTCTGCTCAGCCAATAGCAGTGCTAGAAAGGACCATTGAGGAGAGAGACATTATAGGAATAGCAGCATTCCAAAGAAACGTCTGCAAAGCTTCAAGTGTAAGAGCGCTGAATGACAGCAACAACAAACCTCTTTCATACACTGAAAGAAAAGAGAGAGGAAAGAAGAGGAAGGCTGAGTGTTGAAATCATTCTCAAATATACATCTATACAGCCAAAAATGTTCACTGTGACAGAAAAACGTGATAATGATGATATGCAATGTAAGATACAATACATTCAAGTTTTCGGTAACACTTTATAATGACTGCACATTATTAATCATTTATTAAACATTAGCAAAAAGTTAATTCCTCATTTGTTAACGCTTTATTAATAGACGAGTATAGTACAAATAGTGCTCACTTTAGATTAAAGATAAAAAATTCATTAAAGGTCCTGTGAAGTGCTTTGAAATGTGTAATCTCAACTAAACATGAAGAGAGGGTGGGACATAGAGGAGCTCCACCCCTTTAAATAAAACAGCCAATAGAGTTTTGTTTTGCTCACAGCTCAGCCAGTGAAAGTGATTGAGCTCAAACGCGTCAAATGAAAAGCAATGAGAAGCAATCTTGAAAGGAGGCGGGGCATGTCAGTACTAACTAATAAGTTAACTTAATTCTTTCATGTTGTCCCAATACAAATCGATTGTGTGGAACCCAGCATTTTTTACAGTGTATTCCCAAAAATACACAATAAAAATGTTGGGTTCTACACAATTTCTTCATGTTGTCCCAACACAAATTGATTAAGTTAACTTAATAGTTTTTTACAAATGTAGGCAGATTGACCATAAAACCATTAAGTTGTCCCCCTAAAAAACTCAAGAATTGTATTGATTCAGCTTGACCCAATCCTAAACCCAACCGTCACAGTAATGTAAAAACAGATCTGGATCTGGAGTCTTCTCTATTAGTATAGCTAATTAACCATTTGGATGGATGATTACTGCCTTCGGAGCCTACTAGTAGGCGCAGAAGGCCCCTACTGGCCCATATCTATCAGCTGATTTCCATTGATATGATTGATGATAATGCCCATTCAATCGAATGATAACATTCGAATCAGGTGATTCTTTTGTGAATGTTAATATGCATACATGGCACACATTCAACTTTGAGGTGTTTTCAACAAATGTACACATTTCCACACGTTTGAGGTGTTTTCTCAATTTACAAGCAAAATAAGTTTTGTAGAAAACATTTAGGTGTGTCCAGTTTATGTCATAGAGCAAAACCTCAGTGTTGTCACATTATGGTATGTTTTAAAAAAATAATTATAAAACATTGTAAGAAAATCTAGGCAAGTTAGTCTTCTTCAAATCAATTATTTCTTTTAGAAAAATATTGAGGAACAGTCTTAACAACAAGTTTTCAGAATTTATTTTACTTTGTGAAGACATTTAAATTTCTCTTCTGTCTTAAGATGATTTTTATGAATCAACAAGAGCTTTTCCTATAATGTTGAACAATATGCTGTATATGTATATGTATATGTACTGTATATGTAAAGTGCGTTCCTACCAACCAAAGCAAACCAAACATTGACACTAAAAAGCTCTTTTAAAGCATGCTAAGCTTGAAGTTTGAGTATACATAGCCTCTGGGCTGGCTGTGTGAAGGTGTGTCAAGGGTGAAATACAGGGGAAGAAAGCAAGTATTCCCATAAATCATAACACCTTGACATTAACCTAAATGCACTTAAAAGGACAAGTCTGCATGCCATCTCAGTGGGGTTACAAAAAAAGTATGTAACGCAAAGCGCTTAAATGCTCACAAATTTTCCAGAACGAAACCAGACCTCGAAAAACACCTTTAACGCACATAGCACTGAACACCTGGTTATTTTTTTACCAACATCACTAAAGCAACATGGCCATAAGCACATCCACTACAAATACTAACAATACTACAAATAAGCCTGAATCCACTATTGCAAAACCATGTGAAAACAAGTCTTGGCTAAAATCCAAACTAAGCATTTTACCCAAATACCCAAAGGGCAGGTTGCCTTCATCATCACCCTAGAAATCATACGCCCCTACTAAAAATAAATTGGAATCGATGGAAAGTGGGTTATAATAACACGAATGGGTGGAAAAGCATAAAAAGAAAAGAGGTGTGTGAGTTTGTTTGTGCACACACACACACACACACACATACAGTCTGAGTGCTGAAATATATGCACTCCCTTTTGAGGATTAAAACCCAAAGACTGACTCATTCTTACTCCTTTTCTGACCGGCTACAGGAAGTGGCATAATCTATTAGTCACTGTCACTTTCCTCATAGACTATAGAATGGCTCCTATAAAGTGCTTCTACTGTTTCCATCACTTTGTTATTTGGTTTTTTATACAGTATACAGTGAACGTGAGAGAGTGCTTTTTAATTCCTGCCTCTATTTATCTGGCAGATCAAAATGAATGCAAGGAAATAGGTAACGACAGGCACAAAATAGGCACGAAAAGGCATGCTGAGTGTCAGAGAGGAAGAGAAATCACTGTAGAAAGATAACAGAGCTGCCTTAAGGCCTAAATGCCACAAATGCACCTGCAGGATAAATTACCCCTAAAGCACAGATGGTGCTTGTTCTTAGAACAGAAAGAATTTGGTCTAGAAAGACCGAAAGAAGTTTGTGTAGGTCAGTGTTTTTTTTATAATAGAAGAGATACAGATACAAGCAGAAACAGAAATCAATGCTTACTGTACCACAAGATATTAAGACAATTTTCTTGAAGTATTATTATAGTATTTTAATTGTGCAATATTTATTGTCTACAATAACATTGCAATTGTTGTTTCAAAAATGTGCGAGACATTATCATATATTATATTAGCAAAATCACATCTTTAGGGTCGAATGCAGTTATAATAACCCTATAATTCAAGTTATGAAAGACAAAAACATTCCAGTATGGTAATATCACAAAAGAAGGAATGCAAATTTTCATTTCTCTTCCTGTTTGATGCTGGAAAAATTCCCAAAAATCCCAAGATATAATTTTCCCGTATTGTACATCCCCAGTTTAATTTTTAGTTATGCATTTTTGTGATACAGATTTCAATTTAGCTTCATTTTTATGTTCAGCACTTAAAGTGTCTGGCAACATTTCATTTCATTGTAATGTTTGTATTTTATTTTATTTCAGATTTATTCATTCATTCATTTATTTTCCTTCAGCTTAGTCCCTTTATTCATAAGGGGTCGCTAGGGCTGCACGATTCTGGCTAAAATGAGAATCACGATTTT
The DNA here is from genome assembly GCA_903798115.1 of Danio jaintianensis. Classification (NCBI taxonomy): domain Eukaryota; kingdom Metazoa; phylum Chordata; class Actinopteri; order Cypriniformes; family Danionidae; genus Danio; species Danio jaintianensis. The sequence continues at coordinate 4,562,747 of CAIGQV010017602.1, read as the reverse complement.
TTTCTGCTTAAAATAATGATCACCATTTTCTCACGATTCTGTAGATGTAAAATAAAGGTTAATATGAGTAGCCTATTATTTTTGTTATTTCTCAAACATATGATTTAAAAAAACAATAATAATATTTGGCCTATGCGTAGGTTGTATGTTGTGCTAAATTTTGTATAGACTTGGAATGATGGACTTGAATAGACTTTAAATTTGTCCTGGTCGTTAATGCACAGGAAAGAAATCAGAATTGAACTATTGATAATTCTGAAGTTGAATTATTATGTTTGAGACATATGCTTGCCTTTTTTAACTGGTAAAATGAGACATTTGTCATTATCGGATTCCCTCTTGCATAATATTCAACATTATAATAGGCTGAAGTAATTATACTGACATTTATTCTCATGCACAACACTCTGTGTTCGCTATGAAAGAAAAAACATATCAAATGCTTGTCGTAATCATAACTTTAAAAAGCGATATGATTATTTAAATGCACGGTTTTGGTTTCACTTTCACTACCGAGTGCGCTCATGTCATGTCTGCCGTCACTTTGAGAAATAAAAAACATACATGCAAATCGTACTTCTCACGCGGCTACCAAACGATCGCTCTGTGCAACAAATTTAAATATACAATATAATTGGCTGAATCGTAGAGATGCTGGATTAAGATCGTATAGGGGTCGAATGGAGATCACAACCTTTTTTCAATTAATCGTGCAGCCCTAGGGGTCGTCACAACGGAATGAACCGCCAACTTATCCAGCATATGTTTTACACAGCGGATGCCTTTCCAGCTGCAACCCAGTACTGTTCATTCATTCATTTTCTTTTCGGCTTAGTCCCTTTATTAATCAGGGGTCGCCACAGCGGAATGAACCGCCAACTTATCCAGCATATGTTTTACGCAGCGGATGCCCTTCCAGCTGCAACCCATCACTGGGAAACATCCATACACACTCATTCACACACATACACTACGGACAATTTAGCTTACCCAATTCACCTATACTGCATGTCTTTGGACTGTGGGGAAAACCAGAACACCCAGAGGAAACCCACGCGAACACGGTGAGAACATGCAAACTCCACACAGAAATGCCAACTGACCCAGCCGGGACTCAAACCAGCGAACTTCTTTCTGTGAGGCGACAGTGCTAACCACTGAGCCACCGTGTCGCCCCTATTTTAGATTTATTTCATTTAAAAAGTCCTACTAGGCTAGTACTAGTATAAATCAAGCCCTATCATAAAGATCCCTATTGACCTTATTCTTTATGTACGAGCGGGCGCAGCCATTGGAATCTTTTTGGCTCGAGACTTCCTGTTTCATTCACTTCCATTGATTTGCAAACGGATTGCAATTTTCATATTATATTATATTATTCTTGTTTTGTGCATAGTCATGAACACACTTTTTTGTAAAGCAAGAAGTTTGGCCATTGTCTGCCTACATTGTCTTTATTATACTAGTAATTTCTTCCACAGGCAACTGAACCGGACATTCAAAAACGAGCACACCTCCTCACTGCAGAATAAGGTCAATAGGGGACTCTTTATTTCCTCATAAGAGCATGTCTGTGCATTCTTGTGTCGTCTATGTACCCTCGTTTATCCTTTCATTAGAGATACTCAACCACTAGGACAGTTTCATAACAGTAGAGCTTTGAGGCCATCCTTTATCAACAAGAAAATTTTCTTACACACATGCCTGGAGATTTTCTTTTCTATTACTGCTGAATTGCAGAGGAAAGTGTAAGGCACGATGAGTTAGAGCTGCATGACTCTGGATAAATCGCTATATTCTGGATAAATTCTTACTAAAAATTTTAATTGTTGCAATCTATTTACAAATATTTCATTGATTTTAATGACTAATTTACTAAATGAGTTTTAAAGAACGAATTGATGACTCAGACTTCACTTGTTTGGATGAATCAGTGTTTTTGAATTAATCTGAAACAAATGATTTGATGACAAAAAAAAACTTTTGCCACCTACTGGCATTGCAATGTAACTCATATAATCTTTATTTAAAGGGCACCTATGATGAAAATCAACTTTTGGAAGCTATTTGGACAGAACTGTGTGTAGGTATAGTGTGTCCACAGTCATATTGGAGTGATATAAACACAATAAGTTTTTTTTTTATGTTGAAATAGGATCCAAATCCCTGCAATTCTGAGACCCACAGCAACATGATGTAGGAGTGCGGTTTTCCCCGCCCACCGAATTGATTGACAACCGTGTATTAACATGTCTCCATAGTAACACGTATAAACATATCAACAAGACAGGACTTGCGCAAAGCAACTGGGATTAAAAGATCTGTTCAGCTCGCTGTGATCAGCTGCACCTCAAGAATGAGTTTTACAAGTTTAAAACGTTTTTAAAACAGAGCATGTTTGTAATAAAGTAAAGACAGTAAAATCACTAATAAAAGTAATTCATACCCACAGCCGCATGTCAGTGCAATTATAAAAGAAGATGCCACAATTTGTGGACATTAAATCAGGTTTATTTTGTACATTAACATAACGGATATCCATACAGCAGTGGATATTAACGTTTATCCTGTCATATTTGCTGTGCAAACAGTGCAAAGTTAAATGTGTGTGTGTGTGTGTGCGTGTGAGTGTTCGCGTAACTACATTGTGTGTGACTGATCAGTCTAGAAAAGCTTTAATTAGCTCCACAACAAATACATCAAATAACTATAAGTTCTTACTCTGCTCTGACATGCACGTGAGAATAGTGGGAGGGGAGAACTAGCACATTTGCATTAAAGGCACAGGCAACAAAAACAGCTACAGTGTGCTCAGAGTTGAAAACCCCATGTTCAGGAAGGTATAATAAACAATCTGATAGGTATTTTGATCTGAAACTTTACAGACAGATTCTGGAGACACAAAAGACTTATCTTAAATCTTGAAAAAGGGGTAAAATAGGTGCCCTTAGTTTAAAGTTACAGTGTGAATTAAACTATACACTAAAAGCCATATCACAAACATGACAACTTTTAAAATCGTACTTCAAAGGTGAGTTGTCTATTCCAGTGTCATAGCTTTTAGAATACAGACATAACCAAATTGTCGTTTAGGTATAAGCCTGCATGGGTATTTCAATTGGGACTGCGATCCTCCGATGTTCAATCATGCATCTCAATAAAAAAATTTGGGCAATCTGAAAACAAATAATACTAAACACGAGTTTATTATTAAAAACCTCAGCTCCTATAAAACTGCAAACAAATACAGCATACTGTGCATTAATTATTCATGCTAAAGGTTCTAGCATCTGTTAGCTATAAAAACAAGCCTTTACAGAAAGCCTGTTACCTTGGCTGCGACAACACACCCTAAACACAAAACACTTAACCAGAGTTTCCAGCCGGCGAATAACACCAACCACATCAGTCTAATCAGATCCCTCTCCGTCTGTGATGTGGTTTTGGAGTGCTAACAACCACCACCACTTTCATCTTCTGCAGCTTTGCTACAATTTCCACACCTTCCTCGCTCAATTGCTTTCTCCTTCTCTCACTTTCCATTAAATAATGTGAGCGGAAACAAACAATGACATAGACGGAAGTGACAATAATCCTCTACTTATTTTAAATGATTCTGAGAATATTTAATGACGAGAGAAACAGACAACTGACTGTAACTAAAGAATGTGACGCATCAGATTTCTTAGACAGTGACTCAGAGTTCAGCTTGGTTTACAGTACAGACACTTTGAGTCTACACACACACACACACACACACACACACACACACACACACACACACACACACACACACACACACACACACACACACACACACACACATTTTCAAATAGGCAATTTGAAGAACCTTTTTTGGTGAACACAAGCACTCCTCAGTGTGTTAAGTTTGACACAAAGACGAGCAAAGCTACATCTTCCCTCTGGCTATGTCTTGATGTAAAACCCTAATGGGACAGCATATCCAAAGATGAAGAAGAGCCAAAGGCATGCAACACCACTTTATTCGTGTTTTGCTTTAAGGATCTGTCACTCTAGTCCGGTCATGTTACAGAGCCGCGGGGGAATACATGACTGGCAGGCTCTGGAGAGATGTCTCAGATACAGCTGTTTCTGTAAATACAGTGTTACTTCTGAACTTGCGCACATATTTATTGCTAATAATAAAACAGAATCAAGTTGTCAAGTACTATTTAGTACCTGCAAACCCATAAATTGTCTTAATCATTGTGATTATACTTCATACCTTTGTTAAAAACCCCATTAATTTTTTTTGTCTTTTTGTGTCAGCATAATTCTAATTGAGAAATTTCTGAGGCAATAAACACTGAGGGGGCCGTCCCTTTATTAACAGCCAGTGGGCTTTAAAAGTCAGGGGGGTTGACACTAGCGTTTCTGGTGCATATCTGGGTCCATGTGACATCAGAGTTTGGTTCGTTTGAATAATATGAACACTGTTTTTTGAACTCAAATGCACACCTGTAAACTATACATTCACTGTAAAAAAAAAAACATTAAAATTTACGGTGAAAAAATGGCAGCTGTGGTTGCCAGAACTTTACTATTAAAAATAATTTTTACATTTTTAAAGTCCCTTTAAGGCAAGTCATTTCACTCAGCAGCCATCTTTGAAACGCCTCTCAGGCAGTATGGTCAGGCATTCTGTTTGAATGGGGAAACATCAAATTCTCCAAAAATGCTTGCCAAGCTTACAATTAAATTTCATATTAGGTATCACCAGTAAAATTAAACAACAACTGTCTCTTTAGTTTTATTTTTAAATGTTTGAATCGCACAAAATCTGCAGAAACTCACGTCTGGTTCGAGCCCCTCCCCCGGAGAATCGTCAGTCTATAGCGATCGATGATTGGATCCTGTACTAGAAGGCGGGGCTTCATCCACCATATTGACCAATACACTTGTCCCCATTCAAAATTATACGAGTGACATGTCTTGTGTATTCTATAGTCTTTGCTAATATATAGAAGGTGCTCAGTGTCATTCACACAGCTACTAAAAACCATCATGGTAACTCACATAAAATTGAAGTAATGCAATAAATGTTATTTATCAAAATTAGATGTAACATTAAACTCTAATGTACATAACTGATAAGGAAAAAACCCTAAAAAAAAACATAGTAATGTCAACAAAAATGCAGGAAATTCTGGAAAACTCCATTTACGATTATAAACTGTATATATTAAGGAAATGTACTGTTAACCAGGTTACAGATTTTTACAGTAGCATTCTTACAGCTTTTTAAAGTTGGAATTACAATAATTTTTTACAGTGTTCAAGTTCTCTTAAACAGGGTGGTCTGGTCAGCACCAATAGCCTAATGGTCAGTACTCCAAAATACAGTATAGCGATACTGTGCTGCTGTGGTCCCAAGTTTGAATTCCAACTCACAGACCTTTCCCGGATCCCATCATCCTCTCTCCAAACAAAAATTACAAAAATGCCAAAAACAATTATCTTAAAATAAAAAGGGTGGTCTTGGGTACAGTTCATATAAACTCCACTTTTACTCCTGCATCAATTGATCAAACAGTTTATTTATGAGTTATGAGTATCTTTCCTGAAAAGTGTCGTAATGCAAGCAGAGAGAACTACATTCAATACATTCATTCATTCAGTCATTTTCATTTCGGCTTAGTCCCTTTATTAATCAGGGGTCACCACAGCGGAATGAACTGCCAACTTATCCAGCATATGTTTTACGCAGCGGATGCCCTTCCAGCTGCAACCTATCACTGGGAAACACCCATACACTCTCATTCACACACATACACTACGGAAAATTTAGCTTACCCAATTCACCTATACAGCATGTTTTTGGACTTGTGGAGGAAACCGGAGCACCAGGAGGAAAATGGGGAGAACATGCAAACTCCACACAGAAATGCCAACTGACCCAGCCGAGGCTCGAATCAGCGACCTTCTTGCTGTGAGGCGACAGCGCTACCCACTGCGCCACCACGCCACCCTACATTCAATACATTCATGACAAATAGACTCTTGTGCTCTTGTGTGTTTGATTTTGAAGGTTTAATTAAATTGTCAAAATCTAAAGTACAACCATATGGCAATCAATGATATTCAGCCCTTTTTTCTGTCTTTTTCTGTATTTTAGTACCTAGTAACAGGGGTAACCAGCAGATGATTGTACCATGGTTTGGGACCAAAAACGACCATGACCATAAACACAATCCAGCAGGGGGAGGAGAAGAGAGAGAAGAGGAGAAGAGACACTGGTTCAAACCCCTGTCACCCACTGTAAACATTATGGCTTTTTATTCTCCATTCTTCATCTATGTAAAGCTGCTTTGACACAATCTACATTCTAAAAGCGCTAAAGAAATAAAAATGACTTGACTTGACCAGACATGAGCCTGACTTTCTGGATAGATACGTACCATTGCAATGAATCAGCAAACCAGGGTTTATCATAATGTATGATACGTTATAATATACACTGAAAAATAGCATTTGTTTTCTAAAGCCTCTCAAAATCAGTCATGATTATATTATATGGTTATATTGCAGTAAAGATGATGTGAAATACCTGAAATTGTATTGTATTTCACAAGAACTGTCCAAAATACAAAAAAGAAAGCCTTGATTCTTGTTCAGAGTGATAAATAATAAAACGGATGATGATTGATACGAGTGGAATCCTGAAGCATACAGTATGTATTGCCCTCTGAAACTGAAGAAAATCAATATGAAATCACTGTTTTGAAACAAAACAAACAATTTACATGTCTTACTCTGAAAATGTTCTTAGTAGAATTACATCCACGAACCATGATTTTGCTACTTGCTAGTTGGTTGTATGTGGTGTTGTCAGTGGGAGGGACAACTTCATACCTGAAAGCATTTAATTGGGCAAAATTGTGTGCAGGATAAGTCATCATTTTTTGAGTGTGTTTAATTTGCTTTAAATGTTAGGATATTTGCCTTTTATGCAATGCAGAAGAATCAATCTTTTCAGGAACAAAAGTCCATTTTTAAGAATTCTCGGAAACCATTCCAAAATAACTCATGTACAATACAATACAATTAACATCACATTTATACACTCACATTTTGATTGGTGCTGAATTAGACGTACGTTTTTTGTTGTTATTTTTTTTGCAGCTAAAATAAACGGCTGTGTTCACTATTGCATTAAAAATAAGGCGAAGAGATGGCTTCAAAGTAAATACACATAAACTGTTTTCCACAAAACTCATTTTGATCTCATGGGGTCTTTAAGACAGAATCAGTGCTCTTTATGTGCCCTCAAGGGGGCTTTCGGTTCACATAAACGTGGCCTGGAAGAGTTTATAAAAAGGTTTAATAAGACATAGATAGACGGTTTCCCCCACAGTCCAAAAACATGCAGTATAGTGAATTGGATGAACTTAATTGGCCATAGTGTATGAGTGTGTGTGTGTGTGTGTGTGTGTGTGTGTGTGTGTGTGTGTGTGTGTGTGTGTGTGTGTGTGTGTGTGTGTGTGTGTGTGTGTGTGCGTGCATGTGTGTGTAAATGTGAGAGTATATGGGTGTTTCCCTCTACTGGGTTGCAGTTGGAAGGGTATGCACTGTGTAAAACATAAATCAACATAAATCAAAGGAAAATGAATGAAGACATAGATGGACAACAGAAAAACCCAACTTGTGGAAAGTAGTACTTACTACTTCAAATGCATGTGTTTGACTACCAACCAAACATTTCCCATAAATTCAATAAAATAATTTTTGTATAAAAATTGTAAGCTAAATGCAATGCATACATGTAATGATGGATGTTGAATTTCATTATCTCTTTATGGGGTCAAATTTACTTCAACTTCAAGTGTCTACATCTTCAAGTTTTTTCATATAAGAATACAATTTCCCTTTAGAGTCAGAGGTCAGGAAGCGGTTTGGAACTGGGTAAAATAGAAAGAATCAGCAGCTGTTTACAGCTGTATTGGACAGACTCACACACACAGACAGTTAAACTACATGCTGCAAACTAGAGCCAGACTAATATAAACCCACTGGAGACTCTGTTCGTCTGTGAAAACTATCTTAAGGCACAGATCGCTAGACTAGAACCACAAGAGAGGGAAAACAGTCTGGACGGGAACTCATGCTACTATAAAAACAGGAACTGTACTGTACAATATCACAATTTTTTGTAGCATTCTCAAAGTAGAGATTAGAAAATAAAGAACATCCACTAAATGACCCACTGATTTTTTTTCTTTTGCAAATTAAGCAAGACCATATCATCTATCTTCAGCTTAAACCAGTGGCCTTTCTCTTTCTAGCACCAATGCTGCAACACTGAAAATCCAGACGTGCACTAGTGATGATGTCACTGCATGAGCAATAAGACATTAGACCATGTGTACAGACCACTCATCAAGCTATCAGCGAAAATATCTAACTCCCACCTACTGAAGCCATGCAACACTTTTATACTGGCATTTAGACCTTAAATGACCTCATTTTGTGTGGTTACAGAATTGCTGAAATGAAGTGTAAATGAACAAGCTTATACATGCTACTATAATGAGAGTGCAGATCACAAGCATTTTCGCCTTAAATGGAATCAAAATCCCCCTGTACTTCTGAAAAACAAATCTGTTTGTTGTTTTTCATTCTCTGCCAGATCGATATGAAATTGCCAGTAACATCAGCATTTACTCCAGAATCGAAAGAATTATTATTTTTAAAGGGTGGGATTCATTGGGGAAAAGGTATTTTGTTTCTGCTCTGATTAGGAAGCTGAATTTCCTGAAATCAGTCTTCTGTTTCTATGATACAAACTGTGAACAAAGTTCAGCCAAATATAGATTAACAGGTCAAGTTAGGCTCCATTACCCATTTTACCAGATGCTCCATGACTAACATCCCTCACCGCGTTCGGTCACACCCATTTAAACTCCTCACTGGCTATTGATCAAACATGCTAAGCTTTGTTCACATGCTTATCTTTGTTTTCCAAATGATCGTATTTCTAGCAAAGGAGTCCACGAATCACGTTTGACCAAACCCAACCAGTTTCAGTTGATCCTTTCTCATTTTCTTTACCTGGTTTGAGTGTTTTGAGACAGTCTGGACAATGAGACGTGAGACACAGCATGCCGCTTTGATGGCTTTTTATGTTTTACTCTGTTTCCCCTCATACCATCTTGGAGCCAAAATCAGTAAAGCTAACAATGTACAGGAAGACGGTTCTTGCTGCTTCATTGTCATTTATTCCCAGAGGAAAACTGGAGATGGAGGAGACCTTTAAATGGTCCTAAACTGTTCAAATAAATAGACTTTTCAAACAAACATCCTCTCTGAACTTCCAAAACACCTCAGAACAACAAGAACAAAGATGTTTTTTACACTACACTGCTAAATCCTGTTTTGAAGCCCATGTAAAAGTGTTTTTCACTTATGTAACAGATACAGGGTTAGAACCACTTTTACAATCCCTGAATTAATTAAAGTATGGATGGCATTTACAATGACCAAGGGTTATCTATTTCAAGTGTGAAGAGCACTGCAATTGCTTAAGAATAGTGTCAACTAAGCTAAAGTTGAATTTAAAATATAAGGCATAGGGATGCAAGATGTTGTTGCCAATATTAACCACACACACAAAGAAAACATTATCTAGCATCCATTTACCAGTGGTTTAAGTGTCATCCTTCCGCATAGTATGGAATTAATTGGACTTGCTCTTCATAATTTACCTTCTCAGACCCTCCCCCTCTGCATAATCTGTGACTGGGCTCCAGACGCCAGCTGATCCCTGCAGGCTCGTGCTATTCAACGAGAGCCCCCAGGAGCCCAGCACATTCATCAGGACCCCTCGTGCTTCTTTGTGTTGCTCAGCCTCAGCTCCACAATAAGAAAGGGGTTGATGGCAGCTCCACAAAATCACTCATGTAAATACAGGACGGCAACTTCAGAGCTGTTTTATGTTATTTTTTACCTTTTGTAAAAAAAATATATATATTAAAATAAATAAACAATGGAGAGCAAATTCATCACACTTATATTGTGCAAGGATAATTAAAATGCTGAAGTTACGTTTGCTATCCATAAAGAGCTTTTTCTTTAACTAGACATTCTGAATGACCGTACTGAGCAGAGCTTGTCCTTATGAAACCCCAATGTTGTGTCGAAATTGACAAATTAGGAAACATTTCAGGAATGGCCAAAGCTCTTTCACAACGCATTAAAGACAACTGTCTGGCCAATTTTAAATATGAAATCTTACCTTCTTCGTTGCTTTCCGTCATGACTTTATGGCAAAATGACGGAGCTGTCCTGCATCCGCGTGTACTTGATAACGGCCACCTCTGTTCCTCTGTCCTGAGTGCTTCTTCAGATTCACATATTCGCTCAGGGGACCGCTCGCGCTGTCAAATCTGCACCAGATTGGCAACCGTGTGGGCCTATCAAGCAGCGCGCTGAAAACCAATCCAACCAATAGCAGAACGCGGAGGCGGTCACATTTGCAAAATGATAGGCCCTATGTAAAAAATGATATGATCCCTAAGTAAAGTAGTCAGTCAGTCAATCAATCAATCAATCAATCAATCAATCAATCAATCAATCAATCAATCAATCTATCTATCTATCTATCTATCTATCTATCTATCTATCTATCTATCTATCTATCTATCTATCTATCTATCTATCTATCTATCTATCTATCTGTGCCTGGTTGACCGTTCAGGTCAGAAACTTTCTTTCCAGAAAAAACAACAACAATTAAGTTGAAGTAGGTGTATTTATTGAGATGAATATCAATATTTCTTGCAAAGCAACTCAAAGATATGGTGAATAAAATGGGTGCATTTACATTTCCCAAACTTATTACATTGCACAGTCAGAATAACAATCACAATCACAGTTATACTGTACTTTGTAGTTAGCTCGCATACAAACAAACAAAAACCCTGCAGCGCACCCATGGGAAAACCCATTATGTCACGTGACCTCATCACAACACAAAGATAACTTCAGCTCCTCAATAGGTCTCTCAAACTTTCTAGGTGTAAAATAAAACATTTGTTTGAATGCAGTCAGAACAGGCACAAACTCTCTTCGTGTGTAATAGTAGCAAAAGTAGGAAAGCAGCTCTCAAAACTGTTGGGTCAGAGTTCTCTTGGGTCACAGACAGTCCTACATCTGCTTTCATCCAGACAAAGAGACTTCACACACACACACACACACACACACACACACACACACACACACACACACACACACACACACACACACACACACAACTAAAAAAAAAACACATTTTGATTTCCAATAGCAAACCATATTTAAAAAAAACATAAATGCAACCAGGGCAGATGCAGATATGACCTCCTTGTGTAGTCTTGACTTTTTTTAAGGGCTAGAACAGTGATATGTAAAAAACAATAATAATGAAGATGATTTAACACACACTGATCTGAACTCACCTAGTCTGGACTGCTGAACTGTCGACTAACACCACACGCGTGCCTGTTTCTACAGCTGTTTAAATAAGAGCAGCGCATTCATCCTCCGCAGCTCTTCTGGGAAGACTCCCACCTACACACGCAGACCGAAACACATTCATGTGTTTGAGACGAGCCTTACTGTGTATTTTCCCCAGAACAACAGATTTTGGCATAACCAGCGATGGCTAAAATGTACTGCATGACAAATGTTACATTATATATGACCCTGAAGAAATAGGTTTGGATATGCACACATTTATAGTTGGTTAGAAATGTTATACTTTCACAATCAACAAGAAAGTAAAACCAAAAAAAGATGCCTTGATATTGTACAAGATAGGCACATGTTGCACATGGTTTTCATTAGACAGAACTATGTAATGTGGTGTTTCTAACAGTTCCAAACTACTGACTTTTTTGTACAGCATGTGACAAATTCGTATGATTAAAAGGACAAAACACTGTTCTTTTTCTTCTTTCTTCCAAGTAATTAAGGAACTGAAAGCTACAACTGAGGAATAGTTCACTCACACTTTTAATTTGTGTTTAATCCACTCATCCTCAGGCCATCCAAGATGTGGATTACTCTTTTTAGTGGAACATTAAGGATTTTAGCTGATGCCTTTGAGTCTTGATTTCTTGTATTTTGCACTGGCTATTTGTTTAGCTTCAAAAGACATTAGGAGCTATGTGTAATAATTTGGTTTTGCCTTTTTTTTTTTTTTTCATTCTCAAAGTGCTGGTAGCTGTTGACTTGCATTTTCTGAATCACAAAAGACCATGGTTTCATCTAAAAATAAATCGAATATATTGCATATTCTACTAAAGAAAAAGTCACCTACATCTGGCCTCAGGGTGAGTACAATAACAATACATTTTTTAGGGAAACCATCTCTTTAAGAATGTGTCTGAGGAAACAAAACAATAACTTTCAGATCTCAAATCAAAAACATATCATCATTACAATCTAATATTCATTATTACGCCATTACATGATGCTTCTGTTTGTAGTGCATGCCTACAAAGTGACATGATCAGTGTAACAGACATTTATGTATATCAATATAATGCACACACATTTATCAACAATCAAAAAACAATAGAAAACCATCATACTGGGGTTTCAAATTGAGCGCCACTGAACCGCATGCTTTATTAGATGTGTTGTATTAGTTTAGCTAATTGCTACAGAAACTGGTAACTTTGGCATGGCTTCATGCTAAAGTCAATTGTTTGCAAATGGAAATAATCTGGCAGACATCTGTATGAAAAAAATGCATACAAAAATAAGAGTTTACTCTGCCGTGAGTACTTTCATTTGTGCAGATTAAAACAATAGAAAAAGACAGATGCGGTCTTCGACTGATGCGTTTATGATCGTACGTATTGTGCACAATATATATGGAGAGAGTATGTGAAGTCCAGATATCAATTTAAAAGTCTAAATGTCTTACTGGGTAACTGTGATATGATAAATCTCTGAGGATGAATTGCAGATTTACCTGAAGAAGCAAATACGCAATATAACACAAAAACTATGCATTGTTCCAGCTGTTCACACTCACAATCATTCAACAACGGTAAAGATTATTAATGAACATATCAACTAACACTGTATCCTAACCAGGCGCAATATGACATAATTAAAAACCGAAGCAGGATGTGGCATGAATCACAGCCAATGAGAAGACACTGCATACTTAAAGGGAAGTTTTTTTTTTGTGAGTTTGAACAGGGATTATGGAATAAACGTAATGTTTAATTAATTAAGTTTCTTGTACAGACCAATCATTTCACTTTATAAGACCTCAATGTATCAACAGGAATTTAGTTTGGACTGTATATGTTTTTTTTTACTCTCAGAGTTTTGGGAGCTGTTGACAATAGATTTGGCTAAAAATCTTTTTAATATTCGACTGATGAAAAACTGTCATTTTTGATGGCCTGATGGCCTGAGCTTGAATGAATGAACAGCAAAATTTATATGTTAACCGTCCCTTTAATACCGTTTCAGGGAATCAATGTGATTTCACAGTGGGTGGAGCTGAACAGTGTGATGTCATGGAACTAGAAAGCAAGGGATCAAACCAGAGTTCTGTTGCTCTTTGTTTGTCACTACTGAGGCTGGATAGGACAGAAAAAATAAAATTCTTGACGTGTTATTGCACCGCGTCTGGTTAGGTCACATGTAAGGTGCTTTGTTGACTTCTTGCTCTGAACGAGTCTTTGGCCTGGTCATGCTAAAGCCATGGACGACAAAGCTTCCATAAAGCTGATATTACATGATAGATATTACAGTCCAAGCAGTGGCTGAGTATCATGTTTAGGAGGTAAGAAGAGGAACAGGCAGGTAGCGAGAGAAACACATTGAGCAAACAATAAAGCAGTTAGGATCCAGAAGTAAAAACTCACTCATTTTTCCATAGGAATTGTTTTTAAAGGCAGACCTGTTTTGATTTCCAAGGATGTTAATCGATGCTTTTGTTGATCTGTACAGCATTTCCCATAATGCTGTACAAAAATTCCACCAATCAGAAAGTTACAGCAAGCAAAGAGAAACCAGAGATCATTCAATCCCATGAACCACCACAAATAACAAATCAATCTACCTACAGTCTACTCTCTAGACTCATAAATATTGGTATAAATACAACTAACAACTTTAAATGAATGTTTTTTTTATATTGCTCAGTTGTTTTTACATATGATTGTGTCATTTGCAATGCTTCATGCGAATGACACAATATTCTGAATTACAGTTATTTGAACAACAGTTTATAAGAATTACAGTTCTTTCCCTAGAGATGATGTTTTGAGAAAATGGGCAGGATAAAACAAGATGATGCGACACTGCTAAAATAAGCAATTCCTCCATGTTTTAAACTTCTGTTCGGAGAGGTCACGTTTTGATCTTCAATTGGTCTCACACATTCACCTTACACTTTAAGCAAGCGAAATTCATTTGAACAGTGCTACGAAAATGGGCAGGATAAAACAAGATGATATGACACCGCTAAAATGAGCAATTCCCCAAAAGTTTTGAACTTCTGTTGGTCTCACGCAATCACATGATGTTAATTCGCAGGTCAGAGTTCACCAAACCTGAACTTTTCAATGCAAAGACATGCTAAATTTTTAGCTTGAGCTTCATTTCTGGTCTGGTGAATTTGCATGTGTGTAAATGGATACGCCTAAGAAGCAAATTCCAAAATATCATTGCACAGGCTCGCGTATCTGGTCTGACACATTTGCAAGCGTATGAAGAGAAGCCAATGGAACAAAAAGTCCATTGAGACAATGGTTTTACGTCTCTTTTGTGCTTGTGTGTTTTCAGGTTATAGTGCCACCACCTGGCCAAATGCGATTTTTTTACTGTGACCACAAATGGAGTTTTCACAAGCATATTTAGAGTTTAGTAAGGGTACAGTATATAATTCCGTTCAAGAGTTATAATAATTTTAGCAAAAGTGGCTCGAACGTCCCCCTATCAACAATAAGTTGAAACGTCACTTATTTTTCAGTAACTTTTAATTTTAAGCCACCAGAAAATGTTTCTGCACTAGTTTGGTTTTCACCGGATGAAAAAACTAGAACTAAATTGCAAAAGTGGGTTAAAAAGAACAAAACAATACTCATAAAATGTGCATACCTGAAATGAACTTGAAGCATGTGCATAAATACAACCAACAACTTTAAGTTAAAAGTTTTACATTTCTCAATCAATTTTCTAATGTGAGTGTGTCATTTGCAGTGCTTCATGAGATTGTACTTCTTCGTAAACCCTTTTAAGTCATTTTGCGGAATTTTCAATTTTAATTTCCCACATAGCAATTCATTGCTGATAATGACATTTTTTTTATCCCTATTGGAAAAATGAACGGTAAAAATACTTCCAGAACCAGATCTGCTGATGTAATATGCAGGCAGAATAATGCACTCTATATGAGTATACAAGAACAAGGACATAGGACGACATACATAGCAAACAAAGACAAGGGGAGTGGGAACATTGGAAGTTATTACACAGCATAAAGATTTACAAGTAGAGCTGGTTAGCCATGTTTTATCAACGGTATAAAATGTAAAGAAAGAGGCTTATATCAATATTGAGTGCTTTTTCCACAAAGAGAGAATACAATGCAGTAAAGACACAAAAGACAGCCGAGGGAGCGAAATCGAACACAATCAAAGAGAGTCGTGGAGAATTCAGTTCCGCCTCCAGTCTCGGATTAACATTCAGACCATGTGATGTGGCGTTCACACATGAAGCTTTGTGGCGAACAGCATTGTGAAAGCACTTCCTCTTCCTCAGCGTGAGATGGGATGGCCGTAGCTATGCAGCAGAACGAAGGTGCATATATATTTCTCTCACACTCATCCCTCCGTGCGCACAGGACGGATGAGAAGAGGTTTTCTCTTTATCTTTGCTTTCCTTCGAGCGATTTAGCGTGGTTTAAAACAAGCGGGCTTTCTTCTTCAGTTCATTTTTCTTCCACAAGGCCAAACGGTCAAACTGTTCAATGGTCATCCTAAACACATTGTAGAAATCCTCTGGTGACAGGTGCCTCTGAAATGATAGAATTACGAGAAATTATTTGAATTTTTACATTGCACAAAATAATTTTGATAGCATATTTAATATTTTTATGTTCTATTCCTTTAATGATGATTTTCTGGTTTCAGTGAAACACAAAAGAAGATGGTCTGAAGAACATTTACGCTGCACTTTAATATACAGTAAAAAAAAGAAACAAAAAATGCAGCGTTAAAAGGTTAGTTCACCCAAAAATGACAATTCTGTTTGACTTTTTTTTCTACTATTGAACACAAGAAGATATTTTGGAAAATGCTGGTTGCTGGAGCCCATTGACTTCCATAGTAAGTTTTTTCCTACTATGAAAGCCGGTAGGTCCCAGCAACCAGCATTGTTCAAAATATCTTCTTTTGTGTTGAACAGAAGAAAGAATCTCATAAGTTGGCAATCACATCGAACAAGCTTTTCTGTTCTGAGAATGCGAGGTGCACCGCACTTTCTTTACAATAAAAGAAGAAGTGCGCTGCGCTTTTAATGTCGCTAGGCAACCACTGAATTAGCTGCACATTATGCACGAGAGCTGCTGTTAATATTGTTATAATTGTAATATTCAATAATATCGTGATATTCAAGATTTGTGAAGTCATACAGCTCCGGATAACTCAAAGCAGTGACCACACTAGTCTCTCCTCCATCTTTAAAACAAAAACACAACGTGCAAAACACTTGCGGCCATTAGTAAACCATTCAACAGATGCGCCTCTCAATGCAAAAAGCATGTTTGGTGTGATCAGGGCCTCAAGGTTTAAAACCACATGAAGGAGAGTAAATTTTTCTTTAAAAGAACCATAACAATACTTTATTTTAACAATCTAAGTCTAAAGCGCATGGTGCAAAAACATTAAGGGTATGTCCGAATCCACTTTTGCTATTTTAAGGATGGAAAAATATGGTTTGCGCCCCAGTGCATGCTCTAAAAGGGTTGTGCTTATTCTCTTAATGAGTTATGGGTGTGTTTTGCGAAATAAATGAACAATAATAATGAAGTGTGGTCACAAAACTGAGTTATATCCAAACACACCTCCTATTGTCCTATATGCTGATGCATACATCTCCAAAACAGATACGACTTTAGACCAGCTTTTTGTTGGTCAATGGTGCGGTCTATTTCAGCTGCCTCAAAATAGAAACATGCCAACAATGCGCCTTAACACACCTCCTTTTCAGATCAGCACGCCCATGAGTTCACAAAGTGGCGCAAATGGATTTGCTATTTAAACAACAGGGCGCAAAAAGTGAAAATGAAACCTGTGCCCGTATGAAAATAGCAACAAATCATGCTACACACGCCTGGCACCGTATTGCACCGGTTGTATGATAGGGCCCTTAGTGAGACTATCAAACAGGAAGGCTGCAGTTTAATTTACCAATAAATATTAACTACAAATAATAAATGTTTCAAAATCATTTGTCTTCTGAAATCATATGAAAACTTTGTGAGTAAAAGACCCAAACTTAAATAGTCATTAATTCTGTGGCCATCATCTATTTTCATGTATGGAAAAGCTCAGCATGAACATTCTCCTGTAAATATATCCTTTTATGCAACACAGAAAAAGTATTGTCATACATGAGAGAGAATAAATCATGACAGATTATTAATTTTCCTGAGAGCGATCACTTATAAAGCATGCCGAATAGCTCCGCGATGCAGTCATCCATATATAAAGGCCTAAAATAACACTGTCATAGAGCTAATCAAACCTAAATCAGAACAAACCCGACAGACCTCTGCCAGGAATCTAAGCACTGTTTATTCTGCTAACAATATCTGCATGGCACAAATGTCATTCCAGATTAAAGGCGGAGTGAAAAATAATGCAATATTGACAATAATTACAACCAGCTATATATGCATGTGTCACTTAGAGCTATTGAATGGTGGAGGACACTCATTGCCTTTTGCACCATCGGGATTACAAGCACCACTGGGGGGCTGTGAAAGTTGCCAGATTTGTAAGCCTATGACCTCAATTTGGGTTTAAACCATTCCAGAATGCATTTGTATAAATCTTTATTCTTTCAGGCCCTGTCGTATGTGGTACTGCAGCACTTGCAGATGTCTGGGTGAACAAATAAAATGCTGAAATCAGCGTCTTTGGAACGTTTTGGGTGTTGCAAGGGTCTCCTGCTGGGAGGATGACTCCAATCAAGCTTAGTTCAAACAGATGTGACAATAGCCTCTTATATCGAGACAGCAATCATATGATGATGAACACACACAGATTTTGAGATGTTGCAGCTTTAACCACAGTGATTCCACAGTAACAGTTATAGGGAGTGGGCTCGATAAATCAACATCTCTCATAACTCATGCTGAAGTCAAAGCGAGCCAGATATTTCTCATCCCTTTTCCATTTAAACCCACTAATAACACTGACACAGTGTCCAGGAACGCTAGGGATAAATTATCTGTCGGCATGTGGACTGCGGTCTGATAATGCTAGACCCTCTCAAACATATGCATTCAGGCACACAAACAAACAGTTTTTTGGCTTCTGTGATCCAAAGTGATATTGAACAAAATGATGATTAAACAGTAACAAGACAACCCGTGCTCCAATCGTATGTAAATGTAAATCATCCCAAAAGTACCACTTAATCATAATTTTAGCTTTAGGAAATGGGGTGCTCTGAAGTGCCTTTTACTCAAATATAATCACATCGTAAAAACATTCATTCATTCATTCATTTTCCTTCAGCTTTGTCTCTATTTCAGAGGTTGCCACAGTGGAATGAACTGCCAATTATTCCGGCATATGTTTTACGCAGCGGATGCCCACAACCAAGTACTGGGAAACACCCATACACAGTTATTCACACACATTCATACACTACGGCCAATTTTGTTTACCCAATTCACCTATACCACATGTCTTTGGACTGTGGGGGAAACCGGAGCACTCGGAGGAAACCCACGCCAACACAGGGAGAACATGCAAACTCCGCACAGAAATGCCAACTGGTCCAGTAGGCACTCGAACCAGCGACCTTCTTACTGTGAGGCGACCCACTGAGCCACCGTGACGCCACCATAAAAACATGAAAACAAAATTAGTCTTAGTTTCAGTCGTCATGCTCACAGGCTGCTGGCTGAATGTATCTGATTGGTTATAGATTGGAAAGCAATTCAGGAATATCAAAGTCGTCATTTGATTGGTTGGAGTTTACAGGATTTCTGAGATGTGCTTAATGGTTTACAAGTAATCTAAGCCATCCAATTCCAATATATGGAGGAAAATACGCTTTCAAAAATATGTACAGTCGACTTTTGTCCATTCTTGAGTGAATGATTTATTGATTGCACAACAGCCTGTTATTGTAGGGACATTGATGTTATGCTTTAACACACCTTAAAAAGAATAATTCACCCAAAAATAAAAATTCTGTCATCATTTACTTATCCTCCATTTGTTCCAAAAATGTTTGACATTCTTTCCTCAAGAAGATATCTTAAAGACAGTTGGAAACCAATACCAATTGGCTTCCATGGTTTTATTTTCCCACTATGGATGCCAATGGCTACCAGTTTACACATTCCTCAAAATCCTCAGAAACTCAAGATTTAAAACAGTAAATGGTGAGTAAATTTTCATTTTGTGGTGAATTAGTAATGTGCGAAATAAAGCTTTGAAACAGCACATGCTAGAGATACCTGGTCAAAACTGTGTAAATGCAATAAATGTTGAGGCAAAATATACAAATGTTAAATTGAAAGTATAGTCTATCTAATGCACTCAGCTTATCTAATGATCTATTATTGTTGAATATAAGTTTCTGCATAATATGCATACTTTTGTAATCATAAAACTTATCCGAGATCAGGTAAAAACTATCAAGCCTGTTCAGTGATTCTCTACCGGGGGGTAATCTGAATTAACCCACACGATTCATGTGGATTTTATGGTATCTCTCAGATTGCCCCCAATGGAGAACCATTAAATAAAAATAAAAAAAACATTTTGAAACAGTAATGATGTAACAAAGCCCTGTTTACATGACCTTGCCAATTTGATACTGATTCAAAACTACAAATTCATTCATTCATTTATTCATTCATTCATTTTCCTTTGGCTTAGTCCATTATTTATCAGGGGTCGCCACAGTGGAATGAACCGCCAACTATTCCGGCATATGTTTTACACAGTGGATGCCCTTCCAGCCGCAACCCAGTACTGTGAAACACCCATACACTCTCATACACTACGGCCAATTTAGTTAATCCAATTCACCTATAGCGCATGTCTTTGGACTGTGGGGGAAACCGGAGCACCCGGATAGGATCCCACACGAACATTGGGAGAACATGCAAACTCCACACAGAAATGCCAACTGGCCCAGCTGGGACTTGAACCAGCGACCTTCTTTCTGTGAGGCGATAGTGCTAACCACTTAGCCACCGTGCCGCCTCGAAACTAATTCATGAAGCAGTGCTTTTAAAGCAGCCATCACTAGGGCGTTTATCCTGTGCCATTATCATGACACTGAATAAATCTGTTATTAGTTGTCAGTTAAATGTAGTTAAATGTAAATGTTAAGTGGCCACTGGACAATCCTTGGCAAGTGAAAGTTGCTAAGGAGCCACAATTCTGAAGATCTGGCTACACAAGGCTAGAGACAAATCATCTACAGCATTAAAAGCAAAGTATGAATCCAAATATAGACCACATAGGGAGGAAACAGAAGGACAGGAAAATGGTGCAGTTGAAGTTCTAATAAACCATTACCTCCAGTCTGGTGCGGTCCACATCACGTGGTAGTTTTACTCGGACTCTGTGGGACACAGCTAGCATGTCATATGGGTACACCTGCAAACATGCATATGAAAAACACAGTTACACAATGCATACGCTACTATTCTATAGTTAGGCTCAGTATGACATTTTTTAAATCAATGTATTCTTTTAAGAAATTCTGTGCTTTCGAACTTTTGCAGTATACGCTGATGAAATATAGCAGTTATCTGAAAAAGATAGCATAAGCTGAATGGAAAAATGTCAAATGTTTCTATTAATTTTAATTAATACCATTGAAATTATATTTAAACCAATATATTATTGCACAAAATTCACCGTTGCAGGAAAATTGGTATTTAATACTGATTAGTTATTATGTTATTTTCATATAAAAGTTACCCTCATTCCCTTAAAAATATCAGATCTTACCTTGTACTCTGAGAAGGGACGGAAAACAGGAGATTGAAAAAAAGAGAAAGAGTAACAGAAATTACTACCAAAAATCTTGTGTGGTACAAATGCAACTTATTTAGCATCAATACGCTAAACACAAATTCACCTCTCATTCCACTCCAGGATGAATCCTGGTCTGCCTCATCCTCACCAAGATCAGCTGCCTAGTGAGAAGCAAAAATAGTCAGAACATGTTTATTTACAGCTGAATGCATGGTGATATATTTATAACATTTGTGTACTGCATTAGACTAACAGAGAATACAATTATTTGCATGTTGTTCTTTTGTTACTTTTAATGACTTGTTCTCATTTGTAAGTAACTTTGGATAAAAGCATTCACTAAATTATTGAATTTAAATGTAAATGTCTTATTTTGCACGAATATATTTTTGGCAATAGACAAAAATACATTGTATAGGTCAAAATGATTATAATTAATGCCAAAAAGCAATATGAAGACATACTGTAAATTTCCTACCGTAAATATATTAAAACTTTTTGTTTTGTAATGTGCATTGCTAAGAACTTAATTTGGACCATTTTAAAAGCATTTTTTTCTATATTCAGATTTTTTTGAACCATTGAATTTCTGATTTTTAAATAGTATCAGCCAAATTTTGTTCTATTGAAATTGACATTAATGGAAAGCTTATTTATTCAGCTTTCATATGATGTTTAAATATAATATAAATATGGTGTAACAAATTCCAAAAAAAAACATTGACACTTATGTCTGATTTTGTGGTCCAGGGTCACACATGTAAAAATCTTTAAGAATTTTTAAACAAACAGGGTGCATTCATGTTTCAAAAGATCAATGTCTGGTTTTAAGAAGGCCACATTAAAAGTTTATTTCACCATACCTTCATTTATTTTTGCTACTATCAGTTGAGACTAACAATATAATGTTTGAACAGAGCGGCTGCTGTGAAACTGTGAAAGTTTTCCTTTCATTTCCTGAGGTGAAAGGTTAAAGTCTAGCACAGACAGAGGATTGAATCCTTAGGGCTGAAGCTTTCCTGTATATATAGTTATAAATATTGACCTATGACCAGCTTTCGTTTTCACATGCCTTTCTAAAAAGTTGAAATATGCAACTAAGTCAAACCACATTAGACATAAAGAATGGGTAATACTTGTGTTTTTAAGCTGTTCATATAGACCTTTTCACAAGTCCATGTTTCTCAGCAGCAGAAGTCGTCATAATTGGGTAAACTTAGAGGGCAGTGAATAGGAGAGTATCAGAAGTATATATTTTTTTGCATTCCAATTTGCTCAAATAACAAAAGAAAAACGGCACAATAGTGTGTTCATGACTTTCAAAGCATGGACAAAAATTGTGATAATGGCAGTCAGAAGAGAGAACAATGTCAAATTTACTATCCCACCCATATATGCTGCATTACAAACACCTTGCATAAGTGTTAACTACTTTTAGTTTTTTTTGTAATTTGATGAAAAGATGATATAATACAAAGTATGACTTTACAAATATTGTATAAATGACCAAACATTTTCTAACATACTTTTTTGCAGTGGTGGACAGTAACTAAGTATTTTAATTTCACTAATTAAGTACATATTTTAAGTATCTGGATTTTATGAGAGTACTTTTATTTTAAGAAACTTTTACTTCACTACAATCCAAAACAAAATATTGTGTTTTTTACTCCACTATTTCCTGAATGAAGCAGAGTAAAAAGTTATTCTGAAGGGTGATAAATTGTCATCTGCTCAAAGACAAGTGTGCGGTGTTTCATTTATAAGCAAGTTACAATTTATCAGTTAACCTGTTAAATCTTTTCACAAATTGCACTGAGCAATTAGTTTGTTCTTGTACCGACATCTGTCCATGAGTCAACAACTCATTGATTCAAATGATCCATTCAGAGTGAGTCTCCAGTAAACAACTTTCTGATTCAAATGATTTGTTCATTGTGAGTCTCCAGTAATCAACTCGTTGATTCAGATGATCAGTTCAGAGTGAGTGTCCAGTAATCAACACATTGACTCAAATGATCAGTTCAGAGTGAGTCTCTAGCAAACAACTCACTGATTCAAATTATCTGTTCAGAGTGAGTCTCTAATAATCAACTCACTGATTCAAATGATTAGTTCAGAGGGAGTCTCGAGTAATCAACTCATTGATTCAAACGATCTGTTCATTGTGAGTCTCTTGTAAACAGCTCACTTATTCAAATGATCAGCCAGAGTGAGTTTTCACTTGAATTTTTATGAATTATCAGAGTATGACAAGTTTTGGTAATTACATTTTCTTGCAAAATAAACATTAGTAAGTACTTTTTCATTCATTACTTAAGTAAATTATAAATCAAGTACTTTTGTACGTTGACTCAAGTAATATTGAAAAGAAGGCCTGTATACTTTTACTGGAGTAATATTTTATTAAGATATCTGTACTTTTACTCATGTGCCCAATTTGTGTACTTCATCCACCACAGTTTTTTTTTACATATTGTTTCAAATATCAAAACAGTAAAAACTGTTGAGGATTAAAGATGTTGATGACCCTTATACACGTCATCACTGTCTTGTGAAAAGCATCCATTGTTCTGGAAGTTACAAAGAATTGTTACAAAACACTGCCACCTAGTGTACATGAGGAGCCTTCAGATCATTCCCAAACAAAAATGACACTCTGGATGTGAGATAATAGATCCAGAGCAGATTTTTAATAAACACTGTTTCTGGCATTTCTGCTGTCAAAGCATATCTTTCTCTTCATTAAGAGAGCCAGATTTCCAGTTCAAAGTACAACATGGAAAACAGCCAGAGGGAGTGAATAAGACATTTTTAACTGCACGCCAGCACAGACAAACACTCTGAACGTTACGGCTTCCTCAGCTAAATCTCCACACCAACTGATCTGTGTCCATGATGTGTGTGATTACAACAGTCCTCCATGTCCCAGCAGCTGGGTTTGACAAATCCAACTAGATCAAACAGCATTCTTCATCGTTGAGAGCGCCAATGACAGCATTTGTGACCACAGCTCACATACATTCCCAAAAATCACTGACAGATGGAGCGTTAAAAGGTTTGCGGGGGGCTGTGTTTGTGTGCAAGCCTTAGGAAGTTTACCTTGTATATGCCGTTCCGCCCATATCCTGGCAGGGAAGCAGACTTATTATATGGAAAGTCTGTAAAGCAGAGTTGGATGATTTAAGGCACTTTACTCTAGCAACACACTAACAGAAGAACACAAGAAATTATTACACTAAATATGACAGGACTGATAAATATGATATATTGGAATATTTAGTTTTTCTGTATATACGGTTTTTAAAGAATTTTAGATTCTTTTACAAATATTTCCTAAGTGCTGTTTAACAGAGCAAGGACATTTTTCACAGTATATCCTATTTTCCTGTTAGCCTTATTTCTTTTAGATTGGCATAAATAAATAAATAAATAAATAAATAAATAAATAAATAAATAAATA
>CAIGQV010017602.1:4497115-4538014 GCA_903798115.1 Danio jaintianensis | reverse complement strand
ATAAATAAATAAATAAATAAATAAATAAATAAATAAATAAATAAATAAATAAATAAAAATGTAAAAACTGGTCAATATTATTAGCCCCCTTCAGAAGTATTTTTTTATTGGCTACAAAAAATCTAGTTAAACTAATTAACTATTTAAGCCTTTAAGTTGAATATCTTGCAAAATAAATAGTCAAATAGTACTGTATGTACTGGCAAAGATGAAAGAAATTAAATATTTAATTTACCATCACAGACAAGCTGATCAAGGATGTTACCAAGATGGCCGCTGAGTGAACTGAAAGAACTTTAAGGTAGTTTGTATTCAATAGATTTGTAGATCGTTTACTTACTGGGTTGAGACATATCAGTGGGCAGGCTGTGTGTGGAGGTCCTGGGGTCCAGCTCTGGAGACTGTCCATCAATCTCAGTCTTCAGGTTCATCCAACTGGTCCTGGTCTATTGACAGACAAATGCCACATACCATATGTTCATTCATTCATTTTCTTTTCGGCTTAGTCCCTTTATTAATCTGGGGTCGCCACAGCGGGATGAACCGCCAACTTATCCAGCATATGTTTTACGCAGCGGATGCCCTTCCAGCTGCAACCCATCACTGGGAAATGCCATATGTTATACATACCAAATAATAAGAAATGTAGAATTAAAAACATATAACTTTATGAATATTAACCATGGTTTTAAAACAAATAAACCACAAAAACCACAAAATAACCATAGTTTTGCTTTACTAATAATAGTTTAACTATTGTATTTGTAGTTAAAACAGAAGTTATTGCTAAAATTGCATTATTATAAAACCATGGGTAATGTCCATAAGGTTTAATTAAATTTCCATATAAGTTAATTGTCTTATAGTGTATTTCAAGTCTTCAAATATATATTTTTACAAACTGAAATAATATAATAAAAGGCCACATACATTATCAAATTGTAGAAATAGATATTTTGAATCATGTTTTACATAGAAAAAGAAAATTTTTTACATATACACTAAAGCACATGGAAAGCACTTGATTGTAGTTTCAATTGTAATGTGTTGTTTGGTATTTTATTTAAAGTTAACAAGTTTCAAGAGAAATTACTTAAACTATATTTTAGTTTATCATGAATCGTGATCATATTCTGATAACGTTTTTATTACATAATCATAATCAAAAAAGTAATCACATTTTAAAGGTAACAGTAATATAAAAATGAATAAAAATGAAATCACATATACAGATGCAAGCTCAGTGGATGAAGCTAATTGCTAAAATGAGCTACAGCTAAAAGCTAATTAGCCATTTCATACAAACTACTACTTTTACTACACTTTTAATAAAAACTGCAACTGCAATTAGATCATTTGACTTTGATTTATCGTGAAAGTGTATTTGTAAAAGTTTATTCGATTTATATTGAACTTTTTTCTTACTCAAAAAACAAACTACTTGCTCTACAAACTACTTGCTCTAATGTTTATGACTAATAATAGTTAAAATATTATAATAAAAAAATGCCAGTTTGCAACATCAAGCAGTATAACAAGCTGTTTTTATACAGCTAAAAATCAATGGAGGTGAATGAGACCGGAAGTCTCGAGTCAATAGGGTTCTAGAGACTGTGCGGTCAATATTACTTCCGTAATACTTTTAAAAGAGTAAGTATTACGGAAGTTATATCGATGTCGCAGCCATCAGAACATTATTGACTCGAAATATCCGGTTCTCGTTCTCTTCAATCAATGAATGTTGGATTATTTTACAAAAACAGCTTAATACTAAATACACACATGAATGTTTATACAGATATATAAATCACCTTTCTGTCTACATCATCACCATCTTGCCAGGAGGTTCTGGAAGCTGCAGCACAATAAAAACATTCAAATACATCCTAATAGAGCAGTTTCACTGTCTGAGAGGGTTAACAGTTACACCATGCAAAGTACCACACAAACCATATAAATTAATATACTGGTATACACTCAAAAAAATCATATATAGGTACTTTGATTGACAGTGTTCACAGTGTTTGCTACAAGAAAAAAAAATGTGTACAGAATCGACAAGCAAGTGATCAACCAAACACAATGTTGAATCAGGGTGAAGTTCAGGGGGAAAAAAGGCCAAAAAACAACAAATCCAGTGATTAATTCCACTACCACCCAATCACAGTTAGTTTTATAGATGTCTTTAAACCAATCACAATGGGTTACACAAATGCCTTTGACATTTCACCAAACCGATGAGTTACACAGACACCCAACATTGTCTAACATCTAAATCACAAGACCACAGACAGACGGAAAACTACTGTATACTGCAACTGACAGATGAGTATATGTATGGATGGACGCACAAAAAAAAAAGATCATCTCTGAATGCTGTTTCCATGTCTGGATTAACCAATCCAAAAAATTGCAAAAGACATGTAAAATCTTGTTGATGAAAACATTGTATCAAAGGCATTATTTACATTAAATGTACACAAATGTACCGTTCAAGAGTTTGGGGTGAGTAAATTTTTATTTTATTTTTAATTTTAAATGAATACTAGCATGCATTAAATTGACAGTAAAACTAAAAGTAAATATATTTAGAAAGACAGTTACATTTTAAAATGCATTAAAACAGAATACAGTTATTTTACAATGCAATAATATTTCCCATTACAATTCTTATTATATTTTTAATCAAATAAATATTTTGGCAATAAGAAATTATTCAAAAATATTTTTGAATAATTAAACAAACAATATTTTATGAATACTAGTATACGTTAAATTGAATAAAACTGACAGTAAAAACATTTAGAATATTTACAAAAAATCAGCAAAAACTGCTGTTATAATGCCGAAATTCAGCTTTGCCATTACATAAATAAACTACATTTTAAATAATATTTCACATTGCTATTTTAATTTTTAATCAAATAAATGCTTTTGCAATAAGACACTTTCAAAAAAATGCTTAAAAAAGAATGAAACCAAAGTTTGGTGTCAGTAGATTTTCTTCAAAGAAATAAATTATTTTATTTAGCAAGAGTGCATAAAACTGATATAAAAACAATGACCTTTAAAGTCTATTCATGACAGAATGCTGAAAAATAATGCTCAAAATACAGATTTAATATGCTATAAATAAACTAAGTTTTAAAGTACATTAAAACAAAAGTCTTTACTCATTTCCTCATTTTTATTTTTTAATTTGTAACAAATTTTAATGTTAAATCAAATAAATGCAGCATTGGCAAGCATAAGAGACTTAAAAAAAATCTTACCCTCCTCAAACTTTTGAATGACAAGTGTATGTGTAACATCAAATGCATACAAAACAATTATATGCAGTTAATAGTCATATAAAGCACCATTAATAATTGTTCAAGGCTAACCAGAACGATGTTCAAAATAAACCTGACAAATATGCATGAAATATGACCCTTTGGAGGTGGTCAAGATGTTTGCAGATGTACAACCAACAATTAGCCACTGACTGTGTGAGAAGTACCTGGTCAAATCCAACCCTTTTCAAGGATTTGCAAAACCTACAAGACCTACTTTTTTGAAGCTGAAATGGAAACCAGCAGACAGAAAGGAGGGTCAAAGGTTACAGTCCCATGCATAACGGCATGCAAAGAAACATGGCTGTACGGAGACTGAACTGTACCATGCTGTTTGTAGATAGGGGGCTTTCTATAGATATTATCTTTGACTTTAGTCTCTGTGAATGAAAGACAAAGAGAGCAAGAGCATAAGAAAGAAGATGAATAAAGAAGCATGAGTTAATAGAGGATGGAGTCGGGGCAAAAGAAAAGGCAGCAAATGAGGTATATGAAGATTCCAGATATTGTAATTTATTTCATAACCATCCGTCATCATGTAATGTAATGTTCATGATCTGCATGCAATGATCAAGCTTTTTTTTTTTTTACAAAATCCTCAACAATGAAAAACGAGTTTGAAATATGAAGTCGGAGTCACATAAATAATGAAATCTCCATCTTATTTTCATCTCGGAAGACAAAAATGTCACCTAAAATGATCTAAGAGGAAAACAGGGAGATAAATGGTGTAACTACAATGACATAATGTCTTAATAATTGACAGCATGTGTCTCTCTGTGGCTTGTTTAGGTCATCCCAACCTCACGTCTGCTTCGCAACCATTACTTCAAGAAGAAAATCAGTCATTTAATGTAACACATGTGAGACATTTTAAGAGCCGTTTCAGCCTCTGCCAGCGTTGGAAACAAGACGTCATTACAAAAATGGTCAGAAAGCGCATGAAACTAATTATTAGGTTTATTTTAAACATGTGCAGTGACAGTAACAGGTTTGTTGTGTGTACTAAAAATAGGGATTTGTGCACACTAAACAATTAGAAATGTATAAAATTGATGATTGGGATCTTTAGAGAAAGATCACAGAACAAAATTAAAGCACAATATGAATTCAGGCTGCCAGATTTCTTTCCTAAACTGTACAGAAAGGGAGAAAAAAACCTGCTGATTTACCAAAAGACCTACCTGGGACATGGAAATGCCGTGGGGCCGCCACATATGTAGAGGATGGAGATTTGCCATCAGAGTAGGTGGAGAGACTGGGGGTACTGCGTCCACTTTCACTACCTCGGGGTGTAAAGGTCATGCCAGATGCGGAGAAGAAAGGAAAAGAGAACAAAAGAGGAGTTGTATTATGTCTGACACATTATTGAGTCTTAAATCAAACCTCACAATACAGCCAGCTCAAAGTATGACAAATCTGTCTTTGCAATGTGAAAATTTCAATTTCAAGACTGAAATTAATTTGATAAACTTGTGCTTAATCCCACTCCATTTCGAACTGGTTAAAATCAAATAGATATTTTTGAGTTTGCACAGAAATGTTGATTATGATGAAATGTATTTGTGTTTGAATAATTGTTCTTATGAGTGGATTATATTGTTTAAAATAAAATAAATCTAATTAAATCAAAATATGCTGCATTTATATTACAGTAGACACTCAAATGTCCAGTGCTTTACTTGTTTAGTGGATTTGTTCATAAATGACTGGCAGGCTGAATTGTGACGTTGCTATCATCATAATCTTCACAGGAAATGAATCAGCATTTAAATCACACTCTTTCACCAAACTGAGATTAAAGGAGAGAGAGAATCTGTTTTTTAGCTACACACTAAGGGCCAGATATGCTAACAGTTTGTGCCAGCACAAACCCTCATTTGACCTGATAAGACTTCGACCTGTCATTAGAAGATATGGGTAGGGGAACAAAAGTAACATGTGATGAAAGTAACAAAGCGATTTTCTTGGAGCCCTGACAACATTTGCTTTCCGAGCTATAATAGCACATCTGCAATGCAACCCTTGACAGAGCTGCCAAATATCATGTGATTTCATCACCGTGTCCCGCAGTTAGGTCCGGATAATTTTTTTTTCAAGTGCAGAAAGTAAATCACTGTAGCAACACTTTTTTCCTAATTACAAGTTGTGTTTATCTTTTCATGTGTCACAGTAATTATCAATCTACAGGTTATTTACTGCTTTCATTAATTTTCATTATTTACTTTAATTTCATTAAGTTTGCATTGTATTTAAAAGTAAATAGGTATAAATGGCAAGAGATTCTGTCGGGACAAAAGTAACACTGGTACTTTTGTTCCACTTCTAATAGCCATACCTTATTTTTCACTTTCACATATGAGTTTGCAGTGCATATTAAAGGGGTGGTCCACTACGATATCATATTTTAAACTTTAGTTGATGTGTAATGTAGCTGTGTGAACATCTCTGAATGTAATACGCTCAAAGTTCAATGCAAAGAGAGACATTGGCTTTTACAGAGTTAGCTTAACAAACCCTACAGCAAACGAAGTTTGGGGACTACAAAAAAATACATCCAGGCTAGTGAGATCACTAACGCTTCAGGTTACTTGCATTCACTACGCGCATATACCCTGTGCAGCAAAGGGGCGTGGCCAAATGCTGTAATGTAGCAGAGAAAGCTAAAATGCCGTCCAAACGCTGCTATTTCCACAGAGCTTGTTCTGTTTCTGTATTTGGGCTTCCAAAGGACACGACACAAAGACAGAAGTGCTTACAATTTAAATTTAATTATGTTCCAGAAAATTATAAAAAATATATAGCTAGCATTTGACAAAGGACAGCTTCCAGAATCTCTCCCAGTTCAGTGCGGGATTCGGCTAAAACCTCCTCAAAGAAGGAGAAGCTCCAACCATAATAGACGAAGCTGTGGATTGTGAGCCACAACCTGTAAGTATTTTTAGTTGTTAAAATTGATCTATGACATGCATAGTGTCTAGCGTTAACGGTATGTTGTAGCAAGGACGTGAACAAGGATGTAAACAACGGGAAATGCTGTTTGGCACGTTAACAATTTAGCTACAAATTCATATTCATCCGTCAAACCGCTGTAAACACCCACAATCTCTCTATGCGCCCGCTTTCCCTGCATTCTACATCTCAAATAACAAACTCGCAAAAGATATGTAAACATTTCATATTACTTACACATGCTTATTCCGAATATATGTGAAAGAGCAGCCGTGAGGTTCAGCTGTGTGTTCTGTGTCATTTTCTGTCTGATTCAGGCACAAACTGTTATGGCTAACAGCTACTCTGACTGACAGTATTTACACAGCGCAAAAGCGAGTGCTTGTAGGGCGTGATGCTTTTCCTGGTGACGTGGAGCCGATCCGTGAATCACAGCACATTATGTTAGCTGACCAATCAGAGCCTCTTGAGGGCGTGCCTTTCGGAGGAACTAGGAAATATGACAGTCGTTTTCATGTTAACTGAGTAGCTGTATATAATTAAAGTAAGATATATGAAAAAATTACGTGATTTTCAACAAATGAAGCATGAGCACACATTGCTTTGCATCTTATAAACACAACCAAGCCTTAAAAATACACTCTGGACCACCCCTTTAATGCATATTTCCAATAATAAAAAAAATAATTCGAAAGAATTCAATTTGAATAATTCTTTAATAATAATTCATACTTGGTTAGAGTTAGTAACCACAACAAAAATATATATATTTATCTTTACAATCAGCTTAATAATATCATGGATTCAATATCACCTAGTCTCTAGTAAATGTATGTAAATGCAGGAAATGTATTTCAAATCTAAAACATTATCTTCCATTTTGTGTCCGGCCACGTCTCAAACTGAAGTTACAACCTTGTATAAATCACTAAGGACCAGTTTTATCTTCTTCAATGCTATACTGAAAGCAAAAAGGTCCCTACTGCATGTCTTGGATGGCCTGAGTGTGAATTAATTAAAAGCAAATTGTCATTTTTTTGGCGAACCATCCCTCTAGAACAAGGACACCTACTGGCACAGGTGACACAAATAGCACAGATGAAAAAAACAACTGTGTTGTCAGCCAAAAAGCTGCCTGTGAACACACCAAACGGACAACAGGCGACTGAAATGACAGCATGTTTTCTCATTTCACAAAGGGAAACCAGAAGAGGAAATGCACACAGACAGTGCATAAACAAAGCAGAATTTAGTAGCATTATCACAGTAATTGTCATGAGGCGATGTGTGGAACACACCAAACAAACTAGCTGAACTGACACTGACCGATGCCCCAACAAAGTCTAATGGTCGACTGTTGGCTTGATGTGTCAAGGCATTTACTGTTGTATTCAACTATCTATGACAGATCTAAACCCATAAATGTACCAGCATAAAAACATATTGGGCAAAATATTTTTTGTGAATAGCGCACACCCATCGGTCTCACCCTAATTTGCCCTTTTTAGTAAATCAGGTCCTAACAAATTATACATATAATTATCTTGTTCTCTGTCTCCTTTTTCTTTTCTTTCTTTCACACACACTTGCAGCTGACCTTCAGATACATGCACACACCATTTAACACACATTAAACACTCAGTGCTGTTAGTAACAATTCACCCAGAATCAAAGAAAATTCTTCCACTCATCTAGAGCTGGGGGAGCAGGACATTGTCATAAAATACACCAAACATCACAAATCACAACAATGGAGCACATGGAGAATGAAGGTCTCGATGCTCCCCATAACTCAATAAAATATTATTTTACGGATTGTGAATCCCTTTTGTATCCGCTGGGTGTAATGCAGAATGTATTTTCTGTCTTCAATCTTTATTTTCCCTCAGATGATGATATGAGAAGATCAAGGCAATATCAAGGTTTTGCATTTGTAATGAAGAGCTGATTTTTCTCTTTTGTGGCTCCTTTACCAATAAGAAGTCAATTATACAGCTAACTGAATCATAAACAGCACACTCCAAACCCAACCTTAATGTACTTTCATGCTGCATTAAAGGGTTGCCTGGAACTGCACAAGGCCGAAGTTTATGCCACTGTGCCTTGCAAAGCAACCCAAAATTACAGCTCAACTATTTACCCCTTTAATCTTCTCCTGCGAACTTTACTGTGTTCCCGTTCTCTTAACTTCTTGCAGAGAAACCACAAAACCCAAATCTGTAGCCTGATTTATAAACAGTAAATATAAAGCGTTTTCTATTCTTGTTCTCCAGTAGAATATAGATATATCTACATGTAAAATATAGAATGTACTATGCACACAATATACTTTTGACATTTTAATTAATGGTCTCAGACCTTTGAACTCCTGCCTGCCTGAATATATATGTTAGGTTTAATAAAACACTTGAATAAATGCTAAAAACTGAGAAATGAGAACCACAAAGTAAATGGTAACACTAACACAAACATACAGTTACTTTGAATATTAAACGTATGGTAAATAAATGTCACCTTACCAGACAAAACACAACATCAACTACAGTACAACAAATAAATGCATACTGATGCTCACCGCCAACTTTCACATGTAACTTGTGCATAAAGTTACAGTTTCAGCTAAAATGTATCCACTGATTTTCCATGCATTGGACATACAAACTTTATATAGACACAATACCAGCAAGCATATCAATGGATTGGTCCAAGGACTGAACCTTGTGGCACACCTACAATCTCACATCACTGTCATAGACCGGTGATACACAGTGAAAGAGAATCTGTTTTTTAGGGTTTACCGTGAGAAGGCAAATTGAGGTGCAGGGCTGTCCTAGGCCTACTTTCAGACTTTGCTTCCTGTCTGAATCCTGTCTCAACTCCTGTTCAGGAAAGGTGGATGAAGGATAGGGTGGTAATTTCATGTCTGCAATTCACTAGTCCTTCAGACTGAATGCAAACAGTTATTAAACTGTGAATTATGGAGCTTGATCCATGCTTCATTTGTGCTGCAATCCAAAACCAACAGCAGGAACTTCATGCACATTAGTGTAACTCAAATCCTTTAAATAGCTTTTCTTTTCACTTTTGCACTAGTTCATTAATATTGCCCAGCAGGAGTAAATCTTGTACCAATCAAATCCAAGCACACAGTTAAGTTCAAACAAGTGCAGTATGTGATGGATTGCTACTGGCAAAGGCCTGCAGGCAGAGCTGTGGTACCTCTGAAGTAAGGGATGTAGTTGTGCTGTTGGAGTAAAGCCAGAGTAGTGGGGTTGAGGGGCAGGGCTGCCTGGGGTGTGTTTCTACCACTGCTGTTGTACAGAGGCAGTGGGGAGGAGCCTCTGGCACTACCATGGGCGCTACTCCTCCCCGAAGTTGGTACAGACAGCAAGTGGGAGTTTTCTGGCTGGGTGGTGTATTTGATGCTAAGATACTGGTCTGAGCAAGAGGCCCAGTCGGTGAGGGAAGAATGGGAGTAATATGACATCAGCAACTATACTAAAAACCAAATGATTTGTGAATGTCTTTGTTTTTAAATTTCTGCATCAAATCAGTTTCAATGCTTTAGCTCTGTTCCAAATAATAGCAAATGACCCTTGCTGCTTTTCAGACTACGTGACTGCATAAATGATTTGGAATGTTTCACAAAGATTCATTTCAGTACATGCAACACAATATGAAGTTGTGTTCTACTTTAATAAACATACACTACCATTTAAATGTTTAGGATTGGTGAGGTTGAATTTTTTTTAAAGAAAACACATGAAAACCAATGTTGCATTTGATTTGTTTTTGCTGAATTTTCAGAAGACACTACTCCAGTGTCTCACAAGGCTTCAGAAATCATATTGAGATTTGGCATTCAAAAATCAGATTGTAATATTTGGTCATTTTTTACTGTTATTATTTTTACTGTTAATATATAACACACAATACTGTGCAGGTCACTAAACCACAACTGTTTATAAAATATGAGGAAAACAAGACCTCATTCATTAACCTTGTTTGTATTTTCGATTACTCAATATGATTCATCAAGTACCAAGTTAATTTATTCATGTCAAATTATGTATTATTATTATACTCTATATTTAAACAAACTGGAAAGCATAATACAATAGATTGGTCCAAGGACTTAACTTTGTGGTACACCTACAGTCTCAGACATTAATCTGACTAATCTGTCCTGCATCCGATACAACGGTATAGGTTATTTGTCACTTTCCTGAAATATGATCCATATAGAGCATTGCTTATAATACTATAGTGTATATAGACTATAGCTATAGTCTATAGTGCTATAGACAGCTGCTCGCAGAGATCACAAGCATTGTCAAAATATTCTTTGAATAGTCTGTAAATCTTGTTCCAAAATCTAAAATCCAAAAAGACAAATGCACAAATGTAAATGAGTAAAGAATCGTCACAAATCTAAACATTGCATTTGAAAGATGTTACATTTCGATTAGTAACACTACATAATGAAATGACTATTATTATTCTTTTTTTTTTTACTGTTTATTTTATTTACTGACCAATAAAATCTTTCTGACCTTTAACTTTTGAATGGTAGTGTAAAGATATAAAAATACACAGATATAATTGCTAAATATACATAGTACAAAATTTTGAATTGTAGAATACAGTGCTTTATGATTCAGAAGGAGAATGTTGTTTAGGATATGGCTTTGGAACAGAGTGTAATGGTGTATGAGAAAAATCGTAATATTTACAGCTCCATTACATTCAAATGATTTAAAATACTCAAAGATAATTGCATAACTGTGAACTATGTGGAAGGATACCTGGTCTGCTGTAGGTCTGTGGTGAGCGGGAAGGCGTATATCGACCATAGCCTCCTAAAGAGCTGTTGGAGCTGGGGCTCGAGGGCCTCCTCTGACGGGGAGACTTTTCCCCATCTCCCTACATACAAACAGACAATATTCAATAAGAAACTGAAAATCTTCATTTAGTCTAGTTAAAGGATGATCACTATGGTGGAGACTACACACAGGAGGAGACTACAAAGCTGGAAAAGAAACACAGATGCAACCAGTTTACAATAATCAGTCCTAACTTGTAATAGGCTGATCATTGAGAGTCTGACACCACAGAGTTTCAAACATGGAGAAAAACACACATTACCGCGCAGGTCACTAAACCACAACTATTCACAAAATATGAGGAAAACAAGGTCTCGTTCATTAATCTTGTATGTGTTTTCGATTAGTAAATCGGATTCATCATGTAACAAGTTCATTTTTTCATGTCAAAAATGATGCATTATTATACTCTACGTTTAAACAAACTTGAAAGCATAAAGCAATACATTGGTCCAAGGACTGAACATTGCAGTACACCTACAGTACATCTCAGGAAGGGACAGTCCTCCTATAAAAACAACCCAGTAATACACCTAGTATATAAATAACAATAAGTATAGTATAATAAATCAAATAATGCATAAAATTAAATAAATATCAGAAAAGACGTTTCCTGTGCATACAAGTACACCATTTGACCGACATGATTAGTGAACGAGACCCACTGAAACAATAACACGGCCTGTTCCTTCATGTCAGCTCTACTGTACCTCAGTTGGAGTAGGGGTGAGTTGCTGGGGTGACTGTAAACAAAGAAAGCAAATGAGTAAGATGAACTGAAATGCAATGATAGGTATGTTAATGAAAAATGATTTTTTCTCTCTGACTGAGTAGCCTGACTGAAACTACTCAATGCTTCAATGAATTAGTAAAACAATAGCTGCTTTTCCACTATTGTGCCGAATGGTTCTAAGAAGAGTTAGTTAAGGGTAAGCTTGCTACAATCGGCCTGATGGATGCACTACAGTGGCAAAAAAAATAAAAAAATAATAAATAAAAAAAATTCACTCATAACTCCTAAATTGCTCACTGCAGTCTCAAGTGCCTAATATCTTTGGAATCCTTGGCTCAAGTTCAAAAAGGGGAACGCATAAGTTCAGGCTACTAACCTTGCAAAATGTTCAAGTATTTTGCATTTTTTGAAAAAACTACTTTTGCAAACAAATCCAGTGTTGTACAAATACAGTATACAGCTATAATAGGGTCATTTATAAAACAGCCATTGTCAAATATACCAAATGTTCATTTATAATTCATAAATGAATACTCTGATCTTCATTAAATTTGACATGCATATTGCAAACAGCTTGCTAAAGTTGCTATCTCCCCATAGGTGGTGCTATAACTATTAAAAAGTATTTTTAGTATTAATAATTTAACTAATACTGTTTTTCTATTGCAATTCACTGAAAATGGCTAAAATCCATTTTTTTATTGTTGATTGAAGCAGTCACAGACTTCCTAATTGATACATGGGCCTAAGGCCTTAAAATTTATTAATTTGTAGCTATATTTTTTCTGTTATTTAACAAAGAAAATATCAGATAAAAAAGAACTCCAAAAAAA
Organism: Danio jaintianensis; assembly: GCA_903798115.1. Taxonomy (NCBI): domain Eukaryota; kingdom Metazoa; phylum Chordata; class Actinopteri; order Cypriniformes; family Danionidae; genus Danio; species Danio jaintianensis. The sequence goes on along the minus strand of CAIGQV010017602.1, from coordinate 4,525,281 downwards.
CAAAACATCTGATAATTCTCCATATTGCTGTTTACAATACACTTGCATTACCAAGGCAATGACTGATACATTTGTATTACATTATTCAATTAATCTTTATTTCTATAGCGCTTTTACAATGCAGATTGTGTCAAAGCAGCTTAACATAGAAGTTCTAGTAAATTGAAATTGAAACTGTGTCAGTCCAGCATTAGTATTACTTGAAAAATGAAACTGTATCTGTGCTGACTGGACCAATGAAACAGTTAAGCAAAGAGAACCATTTGGGTCAATAGTGGAAAATTGGCTTATGCTTTTTTTGCCGAAACCAAGTGGAGTGATTCTGGTTGATGAGTAAAGATGATAAGACTGAAAAATGGCACAGCTGTAACATATAAGTACATGCTAAAGCCTATTCTCGAGTCAATATTTTCAGATTAAATCCCCTATAAAGAGAAAAAGATGTATAAAATGAGCAACATCGAATACTGGAAATGTATATGTTACTTCCATGTGTGTTTGTACCTCTCCAAAAGTCCTGTCCTCCACAGGATAGCTCACATAGGGTGAGTATGAAAGCATGTCAGGTCTGTCAATGTTGTAGATGGCTTTGATTTTAGGAAGAGCAGCCAGATCCTTATAATCCAGAAGTTCATCACCCAGTTTTGCCTAAAGGCAGAGCAACGTTATGACAGTTATTTGCAATCTTGTGTGTTGGTGCCCACTGGTGGTGATTTTGAGCCAATGAACAGTGATGCATTATCGGATTATTTCCAGATGTGCGCTTACATAGATAACTCTGCTGGGGGAGCCTGAGGCGCTGGAGGCTGGAGCAGAAGTGATGCTCTCAGAGGAGGTTCGCGTCACCTGCAATAAAAAAACAAGGTGAGAAATCTAAAAAAATAAAAAGAGACTAAACCATAGGAGATCAGCAACCAAAAAGACTGGACTTTTTTACTGTATCCCTGGATAAAGTAACACTCAACACAGAAGGATTGAAAAAAAGAAGGGTTAAAAATGTTTTTTTGCCAAATGGATTGATGCTTTTTTTTTGTTGCATTTTTATTGCAATTATTTTTTTAATTTGTGTTTTGTTTTCCTCCAATAAAATATATAAACACTGCAGTATAATATGAACAAAGTATTCATAAAAAATCGTTACTGTTTTGACACATATTTTGTTCTTATTTTAAGCATAACCTTAAACATCATGGTCAGATTTATTAATATATTTATTTCATTAGATATATTTTAGTTATGTATATTCTTTTAAAAAATATATTTCTGAAATAAATATTTGTAAATATTTGACAAAATTTTTCTTTTGATAATTAAGTTCATTGTATTACCATCAAACATCAAGCAGTCCAAACAAACAGAAACTATACAGAGAACAATATTATGCTGAATTTTGCTGAATTATTAGTAATGCATTAAGGGCTGAATCATTTCTTTTCTAAACCTACAAACTCAGTTTAAATATTTGACCATACAATCTTTCTTTCCAGATTTCTACTGGCTAGGTGTGGCATTAGCCTACGGGGTGGCCTGTCGGGCCCATTCTGGACCTCAGTGAGCATCTATTAAAACTGGAAGCGGGTCGGGAGGTAAAGCCCATGCAGAGGGAAAGGGCCGCATGACACAAACCTGCTCAGGTACATGAGAATGGAGATCACTGAGCTGAATCCGCACCTGTTTCTGCAGGGAAAGGTTTGTTACATACTGCATATCACCTTAGTTTAAGGTATGTAACTAATGTAGCTGGATTTCCTGTTAAATGACTTTGCATAATGTATTTTTGATCATGTGAGCAACCCAAAACCAGAGCTCATTTTCCAGTTTGTAACATCAGACACATGTGCTGCTGGCAAATTTTTGAGGGTGTCAATGATCCTAGATGCTTTGACTAAAAATAAAATCATACAGTTCACAAACCATTACAAAGAAACACAAAACATTTTTCAGTTTTAGCTGAAAACAGTATCATATAAAATACCTTAGAATGAACTAGATCTGCTGACAGCATTTATACACTGTCTGCATTGTTTTAGTTCCCGATTCACTTCAGGAATCTTACAAATATATTGGCAGTTCAACCATGTAAAACTAGCACTAAACACAATTTGCACAGAGCAGTTGCATGCCACTACAGAGAGCAGATTGTGAAGGATGAAATATTTTATATTTACTGTAACTATTGTGCGAATTATACATTTGAACTGTTTTTAATGAAAAAAATATTTATCAAGTAAATAAAATATATATTTAAAAATTAAATATATTTGGTTCAATGAGGCATGCATAAGTATTACACAAATATGCGCTCGATCTGCCAGATTCAGACCACTGGAGTTGATCATGCATTGACAATGGTATGAACCATTATAGGGGCACGGTCAAATGTATATTTTTTATTTTCATTATTATTTTTAAAAATAAATATCAGTGCAAACATTTGTCTACCATTTAAAGGACAGACTCCCCACACATCTTCTTCGACATCCTTCAGGAACATCAAGCATTAATTAGAGGTGCCAACCCCCCCTTTTAAATTTGCACCTTGACTGTAACTATACTATCATCTCATCAATATCATAAAGGTTCACTAAAATTACAACAATTGTCAATCACTCCACAGTTTTACAGTTAGTTTTACCTTGCTCTTCTCCTCCATACGCGCTGCCTGTCTGCAAGGAGGATGCCAGATGGAAGAACCTGTGAATGAGAAAGACAAAAAATTGTGTTGATACTTTAATGTTCAAACTTAAGTGTAAGTAAGGGCTAATGTAGCTCTAGGTGGTTATTCTAGCAGAGTAAAGCCTGACAGGCTTCTCAGCAGATGTATAAGTCTGAAGGGCTTTATTCTGCAAAGCCTAGATGTACATTATCCTGCCTATTACATGGCTACTTGTCACAAAACTAAACATTCAGACACAAATCATTGATTTGATTTGAGCTGTATTCATTTATTAACTTTAATTCAATTTAAAGCTGACAGAAACAAAAACGGCTGAATGCAGCCTACACTAACCTACTTATTGAGTTGCAAGATGGCGCCAAACAGTCAAGAACAGCAGCATGAGAGATAAGCATATAAAGCATATAAATAAAAATGGAAATTAATTCAATAGCAGTAAGATTATTCGTTGTACCTGGATGAGCATGTTATTAGTTTTAGTGGTGTTTATCTGCGAACAACATATCTTGGAATGCCATAATTAACCAATCAGAATCAAGTATTCCAGAGAGCCTTGTAATATTTACATTATAAATGTCTTTGTTTTAAACATTCTTTAGATTTTTTATAAACAATAAACAAACAAATAAATTATTTAATCAAACAAGCTGCTTTTAAATTGAATAAACATTTAAAAATAGTACCAACATCAAATTATTAAAAAAGGTGGTGTGGATTTTAAGCATGACTTAAAGATTATTTGAGCCCACTGTAACATTAAACTTTCTCAGTCTTTATTCAAATAATGCACATGACTTTTCTTTGCATGTTCGTATATACCGCAGTATAAACTGGCATTCATAAACTAAGTAACATAATTCACCTCTCAAGTGAGTCAGCAGTCTTTCATTTTATTTCAGCTCGATTGAAAAAAGGCTTCTAACTGATTCTGCTTCTTAAATGCAGAGCCTTGTCCACATCTGACTATAAATCTCTGTGAACAAACTGCAGTGCAGTGAGTTTGTTTGCTAAATCACCGTGCAGAGTTCAACAAAACATTGAATTGTTGCAAGGTTGGAGATAGGACACAACAGAAAACAAAAATAAAAATGCCAATTGTGTAGTTTCTGCTTTATAATTTAAGAGACATCAACTTTGGAATTTACGGCTCTTATTAGTATATGTTCCATCTGTTTCTTTTTTATTAAATCCAAAACAAAACTATCCTGTCCTGTCTTAGTCAGTACAATAAATGAAAACCACTGATACATATGATTCATTTATCCTCATCAGTAGTCTTCAACTGTGTCTGAACTGCCTGCCTGTCTGGTTTTATGGTCTAAATTTAGAGAACTTTGAAGAGAAAACATTCTGACACAAATCATCCAATCAAATGCATCTCCACAACAAATCAATGTTACTCATATTTTAAAGAACATTACAAGCAGATTTGGGAGACACAGAGAAGAAGTTACTCATGAGACTAAGGCTTCATCCTTTAAATAAATTAACTATGATCATTCAGTAATAAGGGCTTGATTTATATCCAGACAGAATTTTCTGAGGTTATAAATATTATATATAACGAGTTTTATTGTCACATTAAGAACTCTGCATCTACGTTGTATTACAGCATTAGCATAAATACAAAAAATATCAGATACATATCCAAAACCTTTCAATGTGTTGAATGGATTTGACCATTTATTGTAGTTACCTTGCAGGTACATCTCCTCCCCTTCCCCAAACATCTGGTCACAGCGAGCACATCTGGCACATGTGGGATGGTAGTGTTTCTCTCCAGCCTGCAAACAATAAACAAAGAGAGCTCATATCAGACATTCAACCCAGATGAAGGAATAAAGAAATAAATTATTAATTCATTTATACACAAAACATAACTCAAAGTCATCTCACAAATTCATCTTCATGCTCCTAACAAAGCAATTGATTTATTTATTTATTTTCCAAATAACTCATATTATGTAATGTGGTGGTTGAAATGCTGCTGTGATGCAGGTGCATTATGCATGAGGGGAAAAAAAACCAGCTGCACTAGCAGTGTTTGTACAGTAGAGAGAACACAGACAGATGTGCTGTTGATGCAAAGATGCCACACTTCACTTCTTATGGTCACATTCATTTCTTGTTTAAACTTTGACCAAACCGTTATCTGCAAATATCCTTTTACTGCTCTGAAAGAAATCTCATTATCATTCTATAACACAAGAGAATATATGATTACCTTTCATTCTGACATACATTTTTGTATGTGCAAAAGATATACATAATGGCAAAATTTTTATTTATACTGGTTTATCATCAATCAAAAAAATGTCAAATTAATTATTTATTTATTTATTTATTTATTTTACCTCTAAAAGTTGCATTTTAAACGAGTAATATACACATGTAATGTATTACCTTGCACTATTTGGGGGGGGAATGTACAGTAAAACCACATCCCTTAATGTTACTGGCCAAGTGTATGGTTTCAGCACATTTTTTCAAGAGACATACTATGCTGTAAATGAATGGTATGCTCTAATATTTATAAATCAATACAAAAACTATAGAGCTGATGTCTTTAGCTTATATTTTCTCTAGCTTATCATTAATCAATATGTCAATCATTTCAGTGTTACTTAGGGAGAGTTCACATTAGTATTATTGTATAGTTCTCTTGGTTCATTTTGTTCTGACCAAAAATGAAAATAATACATTTAGGTTTGGTTCACTTAGCATTTACATGTAAAACAGAACCTAAACACACATAAAAACACTTTATGTATATTTTCCTACTTAACATATCAAAAAATACTGTGTCTTGGGCTGAATTGACTCATGAATACATGTGTGCATTCTCTCCTTTTGCCTTAAAGACAAAAAACATCAAATGTGTAGAGAAAACTGCATCCTTTGCACCCAAACGAAAATCTACTGCAAGGAGAGTCTAAACTGTAATTGGCAACTAAGCTCCTATTATTAAAAAAAGTATGATTTAGCATTCTGTCTTTTTGATGGTCACATCTTGCTACTTCATATCCTGTTTTTGGTTTGTTCAGTTGTCTTTAGTCTGTGCTGCATTCATATTTCAGTTGAACCTCTCTAAAGTTCCATCTTTTCATCTTTGCACACCAAGGTTAACATTCCAGTGTTCACATTTATTCAACCTATCAAGCGTAAAAAAAAAACTTATGAGCTCTGTCAGATTGTAGTTTTGTTTTATACCTAAAAATATGGCGTAAATCTCCTCCAGGGCTGGATTTTCCAGATAATTATGTATGTTAGCTCTTAAGAGTGTTCTCTACGTGCAAGTTTACATTTCAATGTGCATTTTTGGGAATGCATTTTGGGAATTTTGGGAACATGATCATGAGAGAACTCATTCTATATGCTACTCAGAAGTCGCTTCTACTTAGGAGTCCCTGCCCATTTCCAAGGTGCTGAAATGTAATCTTATATCGTATCTAATACTTTTAACCCAATAGTTGTCATCTTATGTGGATTAGAAATCAAGACAATTCTTTATAAATATATAAATCACCTGAGGCACTGGCAAATTACTTTTAATTATTTAGTTTATAATTTAATTTGAAAAGAGTAATAAACTGTGCAATAACATAGCAAAAATCAGTCCAAGGCACTCGAAAAATGTGGAAAAAATATTTAAAAGCCTTTATTGACATAGCTAGGGAGACCCTGATGAAGGAAGTTGTTTGCCGAAATGCATAGGCGCAGTTTTAAGGAATAGCCATGTCAATAAAGGCTTTTTAATATTTTTTCCACATTTTTCAAGTGCCTTGGACTGATTTTTGCTGTTTATTCAGATGAATCCCTTACCCAAAGAGCACCGACATATTATTTAAGCTACCCCTGAGCACTTTTTGTTTGACTTTGGATTTTTGTACAATACTTTAATAAGTTAAAGGTGTAATCTGCCAATTGTCCTGCATGTGACCTCATAACTTTATATTCTTACAGTGCACATAGGGCTTAAAAAATCCCTCCAGAGTACTCATTTATCTGCAACAATTTTCAAGTGCTACTAATTTACAAGTGCTAATTTTTAAGTGCTAGCATGTTTTTGGGAAACAGACTGTAACATTGAGATCAGTCGCACAATTATTTTTCAAATCTTATCAAATTTACACATTTTATCAAATAAAATTTTAAGGCTTACGATGCCTTTGGGAAATACAGCCCTGCAGGTTAGTAAAGGGTAAACATTTCTAGACTGGTCTATCCACACTGGGAGAGTGCATATTTGTAAAACCTCATTCACCTTTTATGTTTGCCTAAGATTAATGTCAAGCATATGTTATTAACCTTCATTATGTCCTAAAGGACTCTTCTATAATCATACATTTTCAGCATGCTGTCACACTTCTTCAGTCCAGCTGTTGATTTATGTCATTTCAAGTGAGTCATAATTACCTGCATTGGAAAATCTAGTGCTTCTCTATTTCAATGCTCATCCTCTTTGAACACAGTTACAGTCCTACCACCTCAAATGTCATGACATTTCAGGTTCATCTATAACATCCAATCAGTGGTTCTGAGTAAACTTTGGCATTTTCATTCTTAATCCATATGAACAGTTCTATAAAACAACATCAAACCCTTTAAAAATACCTTATACACCAAATCAATCCTTTTACCTTTGATTACCCCAGTACCCAGACATTGTCTAGGCTTGTGAATGTGAATTGGCATTACTCCTGAAAGGTGGGCTAATTATTCTTGCTAACATAAGGATACCTGTATCAACTAGCCCTGAGTTAATGTAAAAAAGTGTTGCTGAGGGCGAAAGAATATGCCAAGATGTAGTTTTGCATGACTTCTTTTATTTCACATCTGCTGAAAGCTCTTGGCATGGGAACTGTTTAGTTAAAATTACCATCCTAAGCTATGATATCACTCAGTGACTCGTTCTAATGTAGGGTTACCAAGAGCAAGTGGAAGAGCCAATGGGACAGTCGCTATAGCAACAGCGTGTCACTACTGACACACACATATAAACACACACAGATACACTTATTTATAAAGCTCTGAGGAACACTGAGAATTCTGTGGACCGCTGTAGATCATTATTTATATGCGTCAATGATGAAAGCTGTTGATTAAAAGCAATATTTACCCATACATAAGATTACCTAATGGCAAACTGAGCACATACAAAGAACAACTACATCAACAGCGTGCTTGTAAGGGTGTAACACAATAGCTGTTTATAAAGAAGATGTTGCATGTACATGTGCAAAATGGAATTATTGAGTGGGAGATGCGATATGAGGATATATATTGTTCTAAACTGTAATTAGCCTTCAGAAAGGGTTCTGAATTGAGATTCTCTTTGTAAGCACTCACTCAGCTTCTGCCTCCTCCAACATGACCACTGGGATTATAGAGTACCAGTCTAAAGCTCACAAATGAGAATAAAAGCCTTTCATACACACTCAGAATGAAAATCTGATAAAACACACATTTTAAGGGTGACGATGTTAAAATCAACATGAAAAAGTATTTACAACTTATTTTACTTTAAGTTAAACAGTAAAATGAAAGTGTATGGAGGACTTTATTGTTTTAGATTTACTTGAAAATGAGAAGTGTCCAGAAGGATGTTTTATGTTTGCATGTTTGACACCAGGGCGGCGCGGTGGAGCAGTGGGTAGCGCTGTCGCCTCACAGCAAGAAGGTCGCTGGTTCGAGCCTCGACTGTGTCAGTTGGCATTTCTGTGTGGAGTTTGCATGTTCTCCCCGTGTTCGTGTGAGTTTCCTTCGGGTGCTCCGGTTTCCCCCACAAGTCCAAAGACATGCACTATAGGTGAATTGGGTAAGCTAAATTGTCCGTAGTGTATGTGTGTGAATGAGAGAGTATGGGTGTTTATATACTTTGAAAATCACCACCTACTGGCCTGGCACGCGTAATACTCAATTTTTTTTGCAGGTCTGTTTGAACGTGATTGCTTTGAGAAAGTTAGCATCTTTACTTCAAACTTTTCAAAAAGTTTTATGTACTGAAAAAATAAGGTTTTTAGCACATCACTGTCCAATAAATGTACCCTTACATATGTCTTCAAGTCCATGTCTTTTAGCTTTGATTCTATCTATACTGTGTGAATATGAACTCCTAAAAGTTATTTAAAAATTATTACAATTTCTATTGTGTCTTCTGCAAAAACAGACCAAAACTTTTGATGACTCATCCTGCATGGTACAGATTTCTATCCAATCAAATGCTCTCTACATTGAGAATGCCCCTCCCACCGATTTCTACTGGCTTTGAACTTTACAAATGAAGTGGGAACACAAAGTGAGCCAGCACTAAATGTACTTATTATTTTTTGGTCCAGAACCAACAACATAACACGGCCACTAACTTTCAATTTCAATAGAAATGCTTCAACTATCAACAATTTTCTGGACTTTAAAGGTGCTGTATGTAGGTTGCCTCTGAAATGAGACTATAATGAGTTATAAAATCCACATGAGGTGCTTTTCAATTTGCAAACAATATAAATATTACAAATGTAAACATTCGTTGAGCAGTTTACAGTGTAATGCTGGGTTCAGACACAACACAGAGCACCGCATCACTCGCTGTAGTTTACTCGCAGGATGTTTTTCACCTCAAGCTACTTTTTCTTCTAAAGTTGAATTATTTGAATTTGCATGGAAAGACACGACTGAGGAAAACTCTGAGCATTCACAGCAAACGCATTGCACATTCTGCTTCATTCACGCCACCTGACGGCCATTCACCAATGTTTGTGTGTTTGCATTGACTTCGTATGTAATCTACTTGTGTGAATACTTTCACTTTTGGCTTGCTCTTGTTGGTCTTGTCAATCTGGCAACGTCCGTGTGCGTCGGTATGTGTCTGAGGGGCCGGTGAAAAAAAAAATTGCCAATATTTTGAATTTGGACTGAAATACCTAGTTCGATCCTACATACTGCACCTGTAAAGTAATCATGTTGACTTGGGATGATGTCAACAAATAATTTATATAATTTAATTGAATACATTCATTAAAGGACCATTGCCAAATAGTAAAGATTCCTTCAAACCTCAAGTACTTTTCCGGTGATGTATTTCTTGCAGGTTTCACACTGGATGCCGAACATGGCGTGGTAATCTGCCTCACAGTAGGGGATCCCATCCCTGCAGAGCATAAACACACATTACACTTGAACTCAGAAATGGTGGCAAATCTCAGCTTGCTCTCTGGCCTTGAGAATTATTTAATTTTTGACCACATGAATAACGCTGAGTCATTCCAGAGAGCTTGGCAGGCTTGCAGATTACCATAACACATTACTAAGATCAATAAAACACCCACAACAGTGAGAGTGGGACTAACTTGCTGATATATTCGGCATTAAGCACTTTATTGCACACTTTGCACTTGAAGCAGCCGAGGTGCCAGTGCTTGTCCAACGCCACCAGAGACTGCTCATTTTTAAACTCCTTTCCACATCCACAGCAATCTGCCAAGAGAGTGAGACAAAAGTGTTATGGTGTACTAATGAAAGCTGTCATTGAATGAGTCAGTGTGCGTCTGTCAGAAGGACAGAATAACATATAATGCGGATAGCAATGCAGAAACACAGAGAACTCACTGTGCACAGCCTGTGGGGGAGCCGTGCTGTTGACTGGCACAGGCTGAGTACATTTCTCACAAATGCACTCCTTCCCATTAAACGTCACGCGGTCGCCAGCTGGAAACGGCTGCCTGCCAGAAATACACAGTCACCTTATCATTCAGCAAAGTAATAGTCACTTTCATATGAAGACGAACTTTCAACTAGTTTCTCAAAGCCTTTTCAAATTAGGTTGTTGGGAAGCTACATTAAGTATATATGTAAAAAGTCATAAGACTTGACCATTGGCAAATGTATTTCAATGCAACTGAATGCAAAGACACGTTTTAAGACCCCTGAATCTGTATTTATGACTGTTTTAAAGTGAAATGTTTACTTTTCAGTAGCAATAATACTGTAATTGATTTAGACATTTGAGTATTCAAACTTCCACATCATAACTGATTATGATAAATGTGACAATTAATGGATTTTTTGCTATGTCAGCCCACATGAAAAAATACTATAGTAATTTATAGTAAATCCTACATACAGTGTTTTTGAACAATACTATAGGAAAGTACTTGATTTCATTCTATATTTGTCATGGTAATACAACTAGGCTATAATAATTTAAACAAATGTCATAATACTGTACTGTAACTTTTCTACAACTATGGGCTATATTATTATACTACAATACACCGCCATTTACTGTTGTAAAAATTAAAATATACTACAGTACGTATTATAGCTTATCAATTCATTATAGTTAATAGTACAGTATACTGTAGCAGTCATTATCAAAGTTTTGTAAATACTGTAATATATACACTGTAATACAAAGTGTGGTTCAAAAACACTACAGTATTTACCATAAATTACCATAGTATTTTTTTTTACATAAAACCATATAGTATTATATTTTTGAGCAGCAAGGGCAACGCGGTGGCGCAGTGGGTAGCACGTTCGCCTCACAGCAAGAAGGTCGCTGGTTCGAGCCTCGGCTGGGTCAGTTGGCATTTCTGTGTGGAGTTTGCATGTTCTCCCCGTGTTCGCGTGGGTTTCCTCCGGGTGCTCCGGTTTCCCCCACAAGTCCAAAGACATGCGGTATAGGTGAATTGGGTAAGCTAAAATTGTCCATAGTGTATGCGTGTGAATGAGTGTGTATGAATGTTTCCCAGTGATGGGTTGCAGCTGGAAGGGCATCCGCTGCGTGAAACATATGCTGGATAAGTTGGCGGTTCATCCCGCTGTGGCGACCCCAGATTGATAAAGGGACTAAGCCGAAAAGAAAATGAATGAATGAATGAATTTTTGAGCAGCCTGGATCAAGTTGTTAATAACAAACTTATGTAGGTTTGTAACAACTTAGCATAATAACACACTGTGGTCTTCAATGGTGTCCACAAACAATGTTTACTTTGACCCTTAAACATTGTAGCTGTAGCTGATGCCTGAAAGAGTTTCATTTGTGTTGATGCTGTTTTCTAACCTATGAAAGCAAATGCACTTTGCATGCAATGCCAATGATTACGACCACTTGAAAATTAAACGTTTTTCTAGGGATTTTCTATTTATTTTTTCAGTAAAATTACATTTTGGTTTTATTGTGTAAACTACTAAAGGCATTTCTATTTCCTGACATTTCCTTGCAGAAAATGACAATTGGTCAAAATAACAAAACAAAACCTTGTTTACAGACATGCTTATAATCATTTTTTGATGACAGTGTTTTAACTTCAAAAGATTTAAGAAATCCAAATTTGGTGTAATAATCTTGATTTTCAATTAAAATAAATGAATAAAAATGTTAATAAATATGGACTTGATTTGTACTGTTTAGAGTGAAAATCTAAAACCTAACTGAATTAAGCAAAAGTACTAAAAATAGAAAGATCAATTATTATTATTTTATTATTTTTTTTTTAGATGGATATACTAAAGTAACTAGCAAAGATACCATCAATGCCCTGGCATGACTTATTTTGAAACATGTAACTATTGACTTCCATAGTATTTCTTTTTCCTGGAAGTAAGTGGTTATAGGTTTTCAGCTTTCTTCAACTTATCTTCTTTTGTGTTCAACAGATGAAAGAAACTCAAAGTTTTAGAACCACTTGAAGCAGACTAAATTATAATTTTTGTGTGAACTATCCCCTTAATGTATAAGATATGCATGTAATTGATTTCCAAATAAAGCAACATATGCAGTCTGTTTACATTATATGAAAATGAACACTTGAATCTTTTGCATCTCCTTTTTAAGTTTCACATGATAAGCCTAACATTATTACATTAAAAAAATCTTCTAAATGACTTTAACTAATGCTACATTGAATAGAGCATGAATAATACTCTGGGTTGAAGCATAAAACAGGCTTGATGGCTCAGCTCCAGTCATCTGTTTGGCTGATAGTTCAGTACGAGAGCCGATGAAATCACAGTATGTTGATCATCAGCTCTCATCACCCAATTTAAGAGTGAATCTCTAAATCCGATTATCGCACCATTGTCTGATTCAATCTAACTTTAACTCTGTTTGTGTCAAATGTCTATTTATTTTGGTGTAACAAAGAATACTTTGCATCTGTGGATGTTGGACCAATCGAATTTGTACAAATATCATCATTCAAGAGCCTGTGTACTTCTGTTCACACCTGCTAGCCTGCCATTAAAGTTATAATTACAACAATCATTTCAATCTGGCAATCGCATAAGCACTAAGTGTTGGAAAGGGCTGGATAGAGTCATCCAGAGTAACTACAAATGAGACATTTACGAGGTGATTTTAAATCCAGTCGCACCCAAGATACCAACTGGGAACAGCGTGTCCACAGAAACACGGGCATCACTGTGGTCAATGCAGGAGGGACTCGGGTCACATGCACATACACAACATCCATTCAGAGGCTGAGAGACACCCTACACCCCTCTGCAAATAAGTGGCCTGGGAGCGGAGCACACACTTAACATTCTTACTGAAACCCTTTCCTTCCCCACCCCGAGTAACAAGATTGACTTTACATTAAGTTCACACACACACACACTCACGCACACGCACACAAACACACACACACATGGACACACACGCACACACGCACACACACACACACGCACACGCACACACACACGCACGCACACACACACACACAGGACATTTCGAAACAAAACTCCAAAAAATACAAAACATTAAGTGCATTTAATTTGAGTTTTTATGGGAACCAAATGTAATTGTGTATGCAAGGAACTATTTGCATGCATGGAAGAGTTTAATTTGATAAAAATGTTTTTGGTAAAAAAAAGAGCACTTACGGCTTTATTGAAGTTTTAAAATAAATTAAACAAGTTAGCATAAGCATACGTTATGCATTCTTAAGGGCATAGCAAATCAGAAGTTTGCAAATTCTATATATAAAAAAAAAAAAATTATAATAATAATAAAATAATAATTATTATTAAGATTTATATATTAAGGTTAATATATTTATTGCTATTATTAAGGCAAATAACTATAATATTTATTAAATACATTTCAATAAATATATTTTAAAAATTCTATGGATTATTATTATTATTATTCTATGGATTATTATAATGTAATTTAATCAAGTAAATTACTATTAAATTATAAATGAGTCAATTACTCACACATTTGTTATTATAGTATCACTAAATACTGCTACTTTCTTCAAAAAAATTTTTTTTACATAAATTAGTAAAATTGTTTTGTGCTTTTGTCTTTACTATTATTATTATTATTATTATTAATAAAATAGTTCTATATGGTTGTAGAATATTTCTACAAGGCCACTAGGCCTTTCTGTGTGGAGTTTACATGTTCTGGGTGGGTTTCCTTTGGGTGCTCTGGCTTCCCTGGTTTCCCACAGTCCAAATACAGTACGTGATAAAGGTGAATTGGTAAACCAAACTGACCATAGTGTATGAGTGAGTGTGTGAATGAGAGAGTGTATGGGTGTAGGTTCAAGAGTTAAAGAGCAGGAAGGGCACCGGTAAAACATATGACAGAGTAATTGGTGGTTCATTCCGCTGTGGTGACCACTGCTAACGCAAGGACTAATCCAAAGTAAAAGTGAGTGAGAGAGTGAGTGAGTGGGTTATTTGAGTATTTCGTTTTTTAGTTAACTTTTTAAATTTTATTTCAAGTTATGGTTATTTATGCCTATGTTTTAGTTTCCATTAACTATAATGTCCTTGATTTCATACTGAACAAACTATGTGATTACCTTTTTGAAATTTGTAAATATAAACTTAAATGTACCATGGTGAATGTATGTGAGTGTGTATGCAAGTGTGTCTTACTTGCAGGTGGCACAGACAAAGCAGCGTGGATGATAAGTCTTGCCCAGAGCAGACACAACCTCCCCTTCAATGAACTCCTCACAGCTGAAGCAGCGGGTGCCGTAGAGTCGCTGGTAATCCACAGTGCAGATATACTCGCCCTGACGCACAAAAAACCCTCCCTGAGCCAAGTCACATCCACAAACTGTAGAAAAAGAAAACACAGAAAAAGATATTAGACACAATTAAAGAATGTTTTTTTCATTGATAGACATTTCTGAAACTCTAGCATTACAATATTATAGAATCTATAGTGATGAGGGTGAGACAAAATAATTTATATGTGATTTCTAGTGATATTACATTCAGTGAGACATTATCGATACTCTGGCATCGATAATGCCATAGATATTTCTTTAGGCACAACCCTCTACAATGCAAGCAAATCACAACTTTACACTGGGGTGACTAAATAATATCTGTAACCGTTGGCTACTAAACTTCACTCGCAAGTTTTGCTCTCCATGTCTTTACAGCGCAGTGAGTGCACCTTACTTCATTAACCTAACTTGCTTAGTTAAACTAATTAGCCGATTTAAGCCTTTAAATTACACTTTAAGCTGAATCCTAGTATTTTGCAAAATAACTAAATATCATGCACTGTCACCCTTGAAAAAACGAAATAAATTAGTTATTAGAAATTAGTTATTAAAACGATGATGTCTACAAATGTGTTAAAAATCTTCTCTGCATTAAACAGCACTTACATAAAATTTCACAGGATGGCTAATCGTTTTGTTATTATACTGTGTATCTATATATCATTAAAATGAGCAAAATATTGTGACTGTCATATTGTGAGTTAGCCTGTGATTCCTTATGATGATGACCATCCAAATGACATGTTTGTGTGCGTCTCCACTTGTTTATGCGAGTAGAGTAACTGTTGCATGTCTATAATCAGTGTCAGCTCAGAATGACATCATCCAGACACAGAGACTGGAGGCTCAAAAGCAGGTGCATTAGTGGACAGGACAAAACAAACCGAAACACAAGCTTCCCCTCATTTTCCCCTCTCCTCACTCTCTCACAGTCCATTTTCCAATAAAACAGGAAGCACGTCAGGAACATAATACACACGGACTTGCTCCGATGACATCATCCTCAGGGCCGATACGTTTTCCAGCTCCTGTGAAGTAAATGATAACTCTGGAATTTCCTTTCTTTTCCTTTTGTCTGTCTAGAGCTGAGGCATCTCATTCAGAATAATAGACAAAAGAAGTGCTTTCATCGCACATTGTATTTGCAAGTCATTGTAACTATAAAATACTGTACAGTAAAAAAAATAATAATCATAAAAGTATGGATTAGTGTAATACTTTAAAGGGTCAAAAAAAGAAGTTTGTCATTCATTCATTCATTTTCCTACAGCTTAGTCCCTTATTTATCACCACAGCGGAATGAACCGCCAACTATTCCGGCATATGTTTTACACAACGGACACCCTTCCAGCCACACCCATACACTCTCATTCATATACACACACACACTCATACACTATGGCTAATTTTGTTTACCCAATTCACCTATAGACCATTTCAATGTGGCGATGTCACTGGCCCTTAAACATTTCCTGCTTGTTACCAAACTATTTCATAACATTAACAAAAGGCAATTTAATAATATCATAATATTAAAACGGCTGCCATAACATTATTTATCAATATGTGGACCTTTTTGGATTCTTGGAAGCTATAGAAATTCAAAATGTAATACAGGAAATACATTGGGACCATTGTTATTGTTTACATCCCTCAAAATGGTCTATAGGGCATATCTTTGGACTGTGGGGGAAACCAGAGCACCCAGAGGAAACCCACGCCAACACAGGGAGAACATGCAAATTCCACACAGAAATGCCAACTGGCCCAGCTGGGACTCGAACCAGCAACCGTCTTGCTGTGAGGTGACAGTGCTAACCACTGAGCTACCGTGCCGCCTAAAAGAAGTTTGTATTTATAATAATGTAAACATTTGGTTGTCTTGTCACTGTTCGTTACGCAAGTGTATCGAACGGTTCACACGTTTGTTTATCATTTGACAGGGAAGGAAATTATGTGTTTTGCTGAGTGAAATATGTGTGGTGTTTTGGTATCTGACTGGAATATGTGATTGTATGGATACCAGCCCTCTGCAGTGCTCTCTCTCTCTGTCTCTCTCTCTCTCTCTCTCTCTCTCTCTCTCTCTCTCTCTTTTCACCTCCAACATTCAATTAGCGCAGAGCATTCATTTAGCTAATTGTGCAGTCTGTTGTCAATACCTTAAACCATTTCCCATGGTAAAACACAATGTGCAGATCTTATTTAGACTTTTCAGCAAAACTCTAAACACATTCTCATTCTCAAAACACGTGCTACACTCTAATGCACATGTCATCCATGCTGGTAAACACAAGTAGCAACAATCAAACACAAATAGAGAAAAGATGTCATTGACTAAACACAACCACTCAAAATTGATGTCACATTTTTCAAATGATGTGACACAACCAATACATTTGTTTCCAACTGCTTACACAAATTTTCAAAACCGTGTCACCTTTTTTTAAAACTCTACACACAATTTCCAAAACTGCACACATAAAATGCAAAATGCCTCACATTTCCTTCAAAATGTAACGCTGCATTCCAAATGCCATAAACACGTGTCAGAATAAAGCATTTGCATCAAATGGCAAACATTTCTTTCATAATAGTAAATGTTTGGATATAGCATTTAAACACTGTTGACCTAAATCTAAAGCTCTTTGCTTTTTCATAGGCATATATCTGTTACAATACAAAGTTCTACAGTGAAAGTAATTTGCTTAGGGGAGTAACAGGTACACTGTAAACACCAATGAAGACATGAAGAAACCAAAAAATATTTATTAGGCCAAACATTACTGGTGTATACAGTAGCATACAACAAAACCATAAACATACTATAAAAATGAAAAAAAAAAAAAGGACATAAAACAAAAGTATGTTCTTTAGAATACAGTAAAGAACACAATTGTGTGTGGGGGTGGGTCTCGGTGTGAAAAGCGTCAATTGCCTACAGAAGCGTCATGCGGGCATAGGGTTGACCATCATACACTTTCCAGCACCAGGTTGAGAAGAATTACTCTATTCTTTTTAGAGAAATTTAGAATTTAGAAAAGGTGAGGTACAAAACTACAAATTGTGAATAGGGTGGCAAACCAGTTTTTGTTTTTTTTTGGACCAGAACAGCCCGGTGTCTTGTCACTTTTGACCTTTCTAGGCCTGTACTACAGTAAAGCAGTGATTGGTTAGTGATCAGTAAAGAATTTAGTGGTTCCACATTTGAGGAGTGTGTGTGACCTGGTGATGATTGGTTGTGTTTGGAAAAGCAAAGCACAGCTTCCTGTTAGATTTTTGTGTTTTAGGAGGAGAATTGTGTGTAGTATTTTGAAAAAAGAGTTCAAGGCTGAGAAATAACTTCTAGTTTTGGAGATTTGGGGTGTAGTTTTGCATTTTGAGTGAGATGTTTCAGAAATCATGTGACAAGAAAAGATTTTGTGTGTAAGCAGTTGGAAAAAACTGTATAAGCAAACAGCTTGTTGAAGGTGGGAAGGAGAGTGGCTAAGCATGGTTAGAAGAAACAATGTGAGAGGATAAGCACAACGGGCAGTTTCTGAACTTATACCTCCCTTCATACTCATGTTTCCTGAATCCGATCAAGGAGTTTTATGGAAAGTGTATGCTAGACAACCCTTCACCAGAGTAGAACATCAAGACATGGATTTAGCATGTGGTGTTATAGGTGAGGAATCATGTCAGGGCTGGATACGGCACACAAGAGGCTTCTTTTCCCATTGCTTCATGAGAGACAATATTGCGTGTGATGTCGACAAAATGTTCTGGCCTGACTCAGGCCAAAGACATGAAGAAGCAAATTAATCACATTTTCACCTTTGATTTTTGTCCCTTTTAGTATTGTATACTGTAGTACAGTGCATTGTAGGTTGTATACTGTACAATGAACAAATTGTATGGCCCTGAAGATTGAGATTAAAAATGTACTTCTTCCTGAGAACTATGTTTTGAACAAAGTGTTTTCTGTTTTGTGTTGTATTGTTTATTGGCTGCTTGATAGTGTATGTCATTTTGATCACTTTGTTTAATAATTGTGAGCAGTGCTTGATTTTGAACACAGGTAAAACTGTTTTGAGGCAAAAGTTTAATTTTGCAAGAGAAGTCAGAGGTTTTGTTAATAGTGCTTGAAGATTAGGTTTTGTGTTTACTGGTGTAAGAAAAAGGAGCATGGGTTCAGAAACTGTGTTTTAGCAATTGAGAAAAACTGTAATATAGCACCTTATTCTCTCAGAGCATCTGACAGTGATCTACCTGCCTCTGAAAGAGCACATTTATATGACCTCAGCTGGATTTACATAAAGGCTGAAGTCAAGTCATCTTTATTTCTATAGCACTTTAAACAATGTAGACAGTGTCAAAGCCACTTTACAAGGATGAACAGGAAAATAAGAAAAGTCAGATAAGAAAATGTCAATTATTGTGGAACATACTCAAAATACTGTATCAAGCAGAAACGGAATAGAGGTAGAATCCTAGTTATTTAAAAAATAATTCAGTTCACACTCAGAAATACCCACACTCTCTTTCACACACACACAAACACACACACACCCAAAAGTGTACACAGACAGCAACACGTGCACTTATTCCCCTGTTAGCACAACACAATGCACTCTAATGTTCCGCTCATAGTAAAACCCCAAACAATAACACAGGAATGTTGCTCAGGAAATGGTAGACATTTTTCCAGGTCTGCTGAGGAGTGATTGGCTGGTGTGTGATATAGAAGATTAGTGAGGTTATAGAGATATCGGGTGTGACAGCGTGTGGATTCTGTGCCAAATGTATTCAAACTTTCTCCTCAAAGCACAAAGTGTCTTAAAAACAATCTGTAAGGTAATAGATGAGCAACACACCCAGAACAACACAGCGCCTTCTCATTTCATCACGGAAATGTATTTTTTATATAGCAATAGAAGCCATATCTGCTGAATTTTATCAATTATATATGATGTATATAGTATAAATACATTCATTTTAGAATGTATCGCGATTAATTGCATCCAAAATAAAAGTCTGTTTTCATGATAGGTTTGTGTATCATATATATTTATTAAATATATGTAATACACACACAAACATAAAAAACAAAACTATACAAAACCTTTTTTGCATAGATATTTAAATTTATATATAATTTCTATCATATACACATATGTTATATATCTACATATATATCTAAAAGTCAATCAATGTACTAAATTAGTGAATTAAAAATGTAATTAATATTTTAATAGAACAAATAGAATAGAATAGAATAGAATAGAATAGAATAGAATAGAACATTTACACAATCAATATTTTAAAATGTTAATTTGACAGCCTTAACAATACATTTAGCAACTTTTTTGGTTTTAATTTATTTTGTTTGCTAAGCATCCAACTGCAGCCCCTTAGTCTGAAAACCCATCAACAACTGAAGCATGTAACCCAAAGCCTGCAGTGATAAGAAGTGCTAAACACTGGGCACCACAGAGTGTGTCTTTCACCCCGCCAGTATATTTAGCTCCACTGCAGACAGAAAACAACACTTGTAGATGAGAAGCAAAGAAACATCTGCAAGAAACAGGATCACAGTCCTCACTAGGCAGACAGTGCTCAGGTTATACTGTCACATACACACTCTGAAATCCAGAGGAAGTTTTCATCCAAAACAACAAACACCAGAACAATTCCAGGAACAGGCCTCCCTGGGGTTAAAGCTCCAGATGGACACCCCATCAGCACCTCGGGAATCAACACTGTGGTGCTTGAGCTCTTAAGAATGTCACACCTTTCGTATGATGAGTGAAGACGCTTCTAGATCCTGATTTACGCTTACAAATAGCAGATAAGATCAAATGAGCACAGATGAGGAGGATACAAAAGCAGCAGTAAAAAAGAGGATGGAAAAGAACATGGAAAATGACGGAGATGATAAGCAGAATATAGAATATGAAAGGAACACAATCAAGAGAAATATGGTGTGTGAATAGTAGAAAAGAGGCCAACATTTTAAAGAGAGAACATTTACTTAAAGTTCTCACATTTTTAGGTTGAATCAAATTAACTTTACAAGTCATTTCAACTAACATCCAATAAATTGACTTAAAACATCAGGTTTTAATTTGTATAACTGATTAACTTACTACAATAAGTTAATATAACATAAAACAAATTGGTCACACTTTATAATAAGGTTTCATTAGTTAATGTTAATGTGTTTACTGACATGAACTAATAATAAACAATACCTGTAAAGCATTTATTAATCATAGTTCAGTAATAATGCATTATGCCTGTTAATGTTGTTTTATCATAAATAAAACTGTTGACCAATCATTCATTTATTCTTTCATTTTCCTTCGGCTTAGTCTCTTGTTTATCAGGGGTCACCACAGCCGAATGAACGGCCAACTATTCCGGCATATGTTTTATGCAGCAGATGCCCTTCCAGCCGCAACCCAGTCATAGGAGTTGACCAGTCAGCATCAAGGAATGGAGAAAAACATTTTATAAATTTATTTAGATATGTTTTAGATTACCATATAGACAAACTAATAGATCTAGAGCATGATGGGTGGATTTAGTGGGTAGAGATGGCGAGTAAAGGCCAATCAGGGGCTGTTTTACAGCCGATGCAAATTGGATTGATCACTTAGGGGTGTGTTTCCCAAAACCATCATTAGCCAAATCCATTGTTCCATTGAACATTCTCAAACAGCATCACAAACCTGTGTGGTTGGAACTTTTATGTGGTTTTATGTAATTTGCTTTCAAAGTTATTTTCAATACAGTTCAGATTTAACAATCTTCAGATTGACAAGTGCGCTCCATAGTGCACTCCAAAAACATTTAATATCCATTTTGTACGCAACCAAAGTGACTTTTATGAAGTGAAAATCTATTACATTTCCAATGCTTGTGAAAACAAAACATATAAGTTAATGGTTTTAATTTATATTTAAAAATGTAAACTATCTGTAGCATATTGTAGTCTACATATATGCAACCTTTCTGCAGTGCTTTGAGTATAATGTCAAAAATTGCAAAAGTAATTAATTCAAATAAAAATTAGACTTAATTTCTGAAACCAAATGCAATTTTATAGACAAATAAATAATGTTTACGTCATTGTATGCTCATATATGCATGTTATTGTACATGATATTGTAAGTGATTTTATGTTTTGTTACAATAGTATAATATAATAGAGAATATTCTCAATATTGTTTGTAAACAAAAGGAAATGTCTTGTTTCAATTAAGTATGCAGCGAAAAGTTAGACCAAGGAAAGGAAACAAGCTAAGTGTTTATAACCAAAACTCATTATGCTGCCCCCTATAGGAAAATCATTTTGCTAGTTTTATACTTAAACTAATGTGGTTCAAATGAATCGGGAGTTTACTTGTTACTAGGCATGGGACGATAACCGCTTTCAAGGTTTACCACGGTTTGGAAAAGTCAAGGTTTTAAAACTGCTAAAATGTTCTGTTATACCGTTACAGAGGTATATGTACATATTAATAAATGGTATATGTTTTTGTTTGTTTGTTTGTTTCTTTACGTGTTGTCAAAGACACGTATTTTATTCATGTATTTAGGACAACAGTTTCTCATCTCATGACATCAAAAGCTACTGGTCAGCCCACAATTCAGCAAACATTTGAAAAACAATCGCTTATGCACCACCATCCAAGCATGCTGTGGACCTGAACAGTGCAGTGGTTTACAAAAAGTTGTTGTTTTCTCCCAGACATTTAAAATAACATATTTTAGAGTAGTAATCACAATACCATGATACCGTGAAACCATGATATTCTTATCAAAGGTTCTCATACCGTCAGAATCTTATACCGGCCCATGCCTACTATAATTTATTTCCAAACAATACTTTGATTGTTCAAACGTGAGTCACAGTACATCGATTTCTCATAAATGTAGCTCAGATTAACTGATTTTGCCAGCCATCAATCTGAATAGACCTGTCCCACGCAGGCCTTATGTAGCCTAACCACTGGTGAACAGAGTAACTTGAGAATGTTGATACTGAACTCAAAATCAAATCTCTGGATAGACATTCACAACATGTCTGGCTCTCTGAAACCTACACTTTGCAGTGCAAGAAGAGCAAGTAAACAAGATAAGAAAATCTGTTAGACTGAGGATATAATTCCTACACACGTTCCTCACCTGAGGAATCTCCTGAATTTCTGGCATACTTTCTGGAAGAATATGGTAAGCTATTGGCGAAAGGTCAACTAGAACCTGCAGGGTTAAAACTCCCTCCTCAAGGCCAAGGTATTGCGAAAGCCAGCAGCAGTGACATGTAATTGGCAGGACTCACATCAACACAGGGAAGCGTTTTATTCCTGCAGGGTAATTTAACCCCTATACACACCGTCCAAGCCAACATGAGCTAGCTGAAGTGATGCACATTCTCTGGCAATGTAAAATGGCGCTGGACTGCATGCTTTCAGGGAGTTGGCCAGCTGGAGAGGGTCTGCTGTCTCTCGGCATGAAAGACTTTTAACAAATAACAGTAATCCAGCAGACGGGCTACTGATGTCATATCTGCACAGCTAGAATAATGAAGAAAAGTTAAACATGAATAGAGTGTCTGGGTCCCAGCACTGGGGGTACACAAGTTAGTGTACTCTCAGTGCTGGGTTGCGGCAGGATGCAAGAGTAACTGGCGGTTCATTCCATTATGGTGACCCCAGATAAAGAAGGGAATAAGCTGAAGAAAAGTGTGTGAGTTAAACATGAATTTCCTATAGAGTTGTTCCGTGAAATCACAAAGAAGACAGCAGTCTCAGCAAAGAAGAATTATTTTAAACTTAGCTTAGGATAAAAATGTGTTTGATCTGTTGCATAATTAATAGCTATTTCAATTCCTGTCTGTTTATACTGTTTATACATAAAAGGCAAGAAAAATCCTTCACAATGCAATGTCAATTGCAAACAAAATTGTGTAACTGCTTCACACTCATTAACAGAAATAAGGTCATTTTTAAAGTACACATGAAATCAAAACTAACCATATTGATTTTGTTAGCTCACATTGCTAGCTTTGTGGTGAACAATTCATCTGTGCATGCCATAAAAAAAATTGTTTGCCCTTGTAATCTAAAATTGAAATCTGATAATGCACTTCCTGTTTGTTTTCAGTTAAATTCTCAGATTATTTCTGTCTGAGGTATGGGGCGTGACTAACATACTTAACCACACCTCTCCAACTGTCGGTTTTGACAGCGCTATGACAACAAACAGAAATGGTGAGGAGAAGGTGTCTGTTAGGTTGTAATAAATTTCCCGAAACGGAGAGTAATAACTCTCCCGGAAGATACTGGAAACAACACTGTTAGGTACCAGCACACCTCTGCCAATGAACCTGATGAATAGAGGAACTCCTGCATCATCATATTCGTTTGGATGAGCTCCACAAGCTCCAGCTGTGACTTTCACCTTCATAGTCCTGAGCACTCACTGCACTTCAGCACAGAGTATTCTTTTCTGCCTCTAATGACCTGCAATTACACACTAACTCAATCGATAACTAACACATGAGTGCAAATTAGTGTGAACCAGTATAATGAATGAAACATGGGCATGTAAACACTTGACAGTCTGAAGGTGAGAGAAAACACAACACTGAACAAGCAAATCTGAACTGTCTACTGGCCATAGTTTACTAAATAAATACTTAAAGCAATACAGCAAAAACACAAACACACATATACGGTGCCAACCAGCATAAACAAGTTTACCCCATTCAAAATTAGGATTTTTATCTATTTCTTAGTGAATATATATTGCTAAATTTTGACAAAAAGGAAACCAAACTGAATCTTTATGCATGGCCTCCATAACATTTCCTGCAAATTATAATTTACATTGATGTTTTCTGCAAACTTATTCATT
Source organism: Danio jaintianensis (assembly GCA_903798115.1). Classification (NCBI taxonomy): domain Eukaryota; kingdom Metazoa; phylum Chordata; class Actinopteri; order Cypriniformes; family Danionidae; genus Danio; species Danio jaintianensis. The sequence goes on along the minus strand of CAIGQV010017602.1, from coordinate 4,500,675 downwards.
AGGATGTACTCATTTTTGCACCACAATCTTACCTTACATTATTTTATTAGAATAGTTTTATTTTTTGCTTTTGCTTTTGCTAAGCAGTTAGAAGTATGAGTGTTCTTGTACCATGTAAAATTTTCACTACATATCAGCTGCAGGCCTTGAAAAGGGATCACAAAACAGAAACAGAATACTCACACCACTATTAACATATTGTCAAAATGACATAACGTACATTGGTTTCAAATTACTATTATGACCTAAAGTATAATGCTGGACAACAGTACTGCGATACCAGTTGTTCATGTTTTTAAAAGAAAAGAAATGCTCTCCCAGGCTGAAATCATTTGGTAAAAATACAGTAAAATTATTTAAGATTATTATATTTAACATTTTAAAGGTGCTATAGAAGGCATTGGTACCATTATCTAGATGGTCCCGAAACAGGTCTATTTCCAACCCTAGGAATTGGCCCTAATATGATATTGTTGGTTTTGACCATATTTGGAAGGGTATATAATATGAATATTAATGAGCAAGGGTATGAATATTATTGAGCTCTGCTCTAATGCTCCAGCAGCTTTAAATTGTAACAAATAGCTAGGAGCGAGTGAGCTATCTTTATGCAACCAGAGTTACCTACTGTAGTTTTCTCCTGAGTTTTGTTGTGGATAAAATACATGATAAATTAGAATTATACTCGACAAACGGGGCTGACAGAGATGCCTCTAGAGTTGTATTTTGTGGGTTTAAAGTCGGCATGAAATCAAAATGTACAATGTTTATTTTGTTAGTTTACATTGTTATTAAAGTGATTAATTAATCCATGCAAGTTAAATGAACAAAAAAAAGTTTGTTTTAGTAATCTACAATCAAAGTCTGACCATCTGCTTTCCTGCATTCGGAGAGGCATTTCTGTTGAAGTCAACCCGAGGGCTTCTATAGCAACTGTATATCAATTACTTTAACCACGTTTCACTAGTTAGTTTGCTATAAGAGATTATTGCGCAAAAGAAAGCCCTGTTCCTACTTAATATCAGTTTCAGTTGGAATTTACATCAACATACTGAAATAAAGTCTCAGCAACTTCCAGTTCACACAGGCTTTAACATATATGAAAACAAAGGCTGGAATTAATATCAACCTCCACATAAACAGATGAGTTTAATAATGTTTATTGGTGTTCTTTTACTCCAGAAAAAAATCACAGTAAGAGCTAAGTGATATGACACTGCATAAATGTGCATTAAATACTTACATTCAGCAGTCTACATGTGTTTATTGCCTCATTACAAACATATGTGGCAAATTTCACAAAATACATGTTAAACTAACAAAACATTTAGTTAAACAAACTTTATGCCTCTTTAGGGTTGAATTGAATACATTTATAATCCGTATATCCTGCATTTTGTGTTTTAATGAACTACAACACTCTGTGGTCATGCATGGCTGCCTGTTTAACAGAACTGCTTACTCTTCCCTAATGCCTCTCCCATTTTCATAATAAGAGTTCCACATACATAGTAGGTACAATACAAGGTTGGATAAACTTAAAAATAACGAGGGAAATAATTATTATTGCTATCTCACTAGGAAGCGTTGTAGCCAATCAAATGCTGCCTGTGGACGGATATGCATGCATCCCATGTGGACATGAGAACTAAGAAACAATGCTGTTTGAGGCTCATGGTTTGTCATTTCCATGTGTTGAACGCGATTCAGCTAAGCCTAAGTATATCCAGGTTTCCATTCTATGACACATTTAATATATTTAAGATGTATTTAAACTTCTGTGATGGCAGTTCAATTTCAAGTATTTTTAATCTAGTCTTCAGAGTCACATGACCATTCAAAAAATCATTATAACATTTTGATTTGGTCTTTAAGTAACATTTCTCATTATTATAATATGATTATAGATCTAATATTTAACAAATTATAAATCTAACTGCCAGTTCTATACACTATCTAAAATCCAACATTACCCTCAACAAAATCTTTTTTATTACTTTTTATTTATGAATGATATTTCAAATTGAGGACATCCCACACAGACACACACAGACATTTACAGATCATTAAACCATTCAAAAAAAATTATTCAGTTGCATCCTGCCTTCACTTGCAAGATACATTTAAAAAAAAGGTAGTAACCAATCATTATGTCGTCACATCTTGCCTTTATCTGCAAGATACAATAATACTAATGAAATCTGAGTGATTCTCTTCTGATCATAATCCAAAGTGACAGATGGGATTACAGCATAATGTGTTCCCAATGAAAATGTCAGTGAAAGATGACAATCCATATTTGTCATTTCAAAACATCAGTGGTCTCAGTGCACCATTTTTGAGTTATTTGTGTTAGATTATGAATAGGAGGACTCTGTGGTTCTATTTCCCTCATGAGCACTATATTAAAAGGAGAACTAAATAAAGTGTGCCATTTATTAATTCAGCTGAATCCTCCAGGATCTGAGGAGTTGTTATATAAAGTCAATGTGTGCTCAGTTGCAGTGGGAAACTTGATGTAGCCTTGAGCCCACAAAAATTTTGTGCTCTGTCCTTGAGTAGGAAACAATTTAATCTTCTGTGTTAAATCAGACTGGCATGATTTAATTTAACTGTAAAATATGGTCTTGGGAGGTTTCAACAACTGAAATGACAACTAAACTAAACTAAACAGATTAAACCCATTTAATGCAGACTCAAAAGAAAGCAAAAAAGCTGTAAAAAGCAGGGTCATACATTGAGTTGTCCAATCAGTAATTAAAAATCACTAAATTGCCCTAAAATGTATTGTATTTTAAAATGTATTGTTGTTAAGAAGACACAGTTTGACATGGTAAATGTTTAAACTTAAAATTAAAAACATCACCTGTTTTAAATCACATCATTATTTAACCAATTTACCTGATTACTAGCCCTAAACAGCTCCTCTCCCAACCTTTTTTGGAATGTGCTGCAAGTCTGAATGACTGGAAAGGATGTATATTTACAAACGAAATGAAGTTGACCAGACAAAACATGAAATATTTTGGGAAAACAGTCATTTGTTTAATTACTTGTGACTGGAAAAAGTAAATCGGTTAGTAATGCTGTTTATTTATAACGCCGTTATTCCCATCACTGCACATTTGTGATATGAAAATTAATTCTATTTTACTGTTTGAAATGTCCCTAAATACCACAGAAAATTGCATCACAATCAATATGTTTTTGAATTACACAGCATAGAACCTTGTGAACATTTCCATGCATACAAGTGTGTACGTACAGTATACGCCTGCAGTATGTGAAATCATATTTTACTTGCCAAACATACTAAATATATGTGGCTCTTCATGTTTCAGATGAACTCTGGTGCTGTCAGGACACAAAAAAAGAGAAATAACATGGGCTGCCTCAAAACACAAAAGTTTCGGGAAATCACAGACTTTCTAAGAATTTGAATCAAACCATTTCAACATATTCCCTGAATGAAGTATCAGGATTCAAGACTTTCCTATGGTGTGTGTTTGTGCTTGCATATGTGTGTGTGTGTGTGTGTGTGTGTGTGTGTGTGTGTGTGT
>CAIGQV010017602.1:4471305-4497015 GCA_903798115.1 Danio jaintianensis | reverse complement strand
AAAAAATGAATCAACAGGGGATTCAGATGAACAAAAGGCAGCTGTATTAGGGTGTTTTCAGTAGGGTGTAGGTCATATTTTAAAAGTAAACACAAGCACATGCACACACACACACACACACACACACACACACACACACACACACACACACACACACACACACACACACACACACACACACACACACACACACACACACACACACACACACACACACACACACACACACACACACACACACACACACACACACACACACAACCAGACACACACACAAAAAACATATATATTAACTGGGCCTTAAATAACTAATATCTGATATGCAATGCTTTGATAATATCAAGTCTGAGCATGTTTTGAACTGATATTTCACTCCAGGTATACAAAATCAATGCATATAAAATATACACTTAAAAGTGCATTTGTGGTATCTATTAAAATATGCTTAATTGCAAAATGAAAAAGTTGTATGTACTATATAAATTGATATTAATATGTATGAAGATACATACTCAAAGTGCATCTGTGGTCTCCATAAAAATATATTTCCTTTTCATTCAAAATTGCAGAAAAATTACGCATGCACTATATATATTCAAATGCATGCATATGCATATTGTGAATAAATAATACATTAAAATGTTCCACTGTTTGAGCTCACATGTTTGGAATGAATGTTGGGCGTGCTCAGTCCAGCCTTTATGGAGCAATAAAATCCCCACTGTGCAGAATAACATTAGCATGTTGTCATGGTGTGCATGAAACAAATACAGGCAGTTTTATGATAACCGAATTCCCCCACGTGTCTCTGTCCTTCTCCAGACCTCCTTACGAAGGCTCTAAAACATCTTCGAATGAAGCATCTGGTTTGTTTGATGTTTTACATAACAAATGAGATGAAGGTGGTGTGACAGCACACTGAGTGTTGGAAAGACACACACACTCACACAGGCTTCCTGTAAAAACAACAGCCGCCCACAAAACCAGTGTTCCTAGAATGACTCCCATAAAACCAGTGAGGCTTTTGTACTCATAATGGTGAGGAGTTAAAGAAATGGTGTATGATTAAGAATATATGTGCAAGCTTTAAACTGTAATTAAAAGGCTTTTGTGTCTATGAATACAGACATTCCCTGCTGATCATGTGATCCATCAGTACACCTATTATGGGATATTTCAAATGGATTAAACAGGAAAGATGCAAATAATCAAATGGATTAAAGGGGACCAATTACGCCCCTTTTTACAAGTTATAAAGTCTAAAATGTGTATGTAAAGTTTCAGTTCAAAATATACCCCACAAATAATGTTTGATAACTCTTTGAAACTGCCCCTTTTAGGCTTTGATCCAAATTGTGCCATTTTGGTGACTGTCGCTTTAAATTCAAATGAGATTGTGCTCCCAGCACTCTTTTTCAAAAGAGGGCGGCGCTACAAATGCCTACGTGTCAGCATAGTGCAGCGGTTCTCAATCTCAGTCCTGGAGGTCCGGTGTCCTGCAGATTTTAGCTCCAACCCCAATCAGACACACCTGGGCTAATCAAGCTCTTACTAGGCTTTCTAGAAACATCCTTGCAGGTGTGTTGAGGCAAGCTGGAGCTAAAATCTGCAGGACACCGGACCTCCAGGACTGAGTTAGAGAACCCCTGGCATAGTGGCAGATTCAAAAACAAGACTAACATCCTACGCTTATGGGGTAGAATTCATCACTAATGGGAGGGACTTTCCCAATCAGTACAAAGAGAGAATATCAATCAAAGTGTTTCTTCAGACTGTTTAGAATTTTTACCATATGAAGCTGGTTAAAATCACAAACTGTTGCCACAAAACTGTGTTTAAACCACCCCTTATAAAAGTGATTTTTGCATGACAGGTCCTCTTTAAACAGGAAATATGCACATAATTTGTCTTATGGGTTTTGAAGATGAGGGTGCCATGGAGAACTGAGTGTTATTTTTATAAAATCATAATCTATTAAAGTATATTGCAAAGCATAAAAGTATTTGTATTTTTAAGTAAAAGCCTGTATATGGAAATGCAGGTTTTTTTTGTGACAATCATTCCAATTTTGTGTCACAAAAACATTTGTGTTGCTCAAAAACATTTCTTATTAACATCAGTGTTAAAAACTGATAACACAGCTTTGTAATATTTATGTGGGAAATGCACAGCAATTATTTGAAATAGAAATGTTTAATAAGATTATAAATGTCTTTACTGTCAGTATTGATTATTTTAATGCTAAATATTCCTATAACATTTGTATTAAGTATTAATTTCTTAAGAAAAAAGGCCTTACTGACCTCAAACAGTTGTGTATGCACAGCACATGTTATCTAGGAAAGATTCATCTTTGGACCTATACAGTGTAAAAAAACATATATAAAATTTTATTTATTTCTATTAAAATATAAATGTCCACACTTTGATATTTCGATTCTCTTGGTTTGTTTGGTCTGGACCAAAAAAAAAAGGATACATATATTATATTTAGACATTTATTCCTGGTTTGTTAAGTGTTCAAATATGTATTTTCTAATGTAAATACAAGTCCTAAAGCTAAAGATAAAAGTGACATCACGTCCAATGTATTTGGCCCATTTTAGCATTTTGGCCTTTCTGGTTTTTTAACTAGTCCTAATAAGTCTGGATTAAATCCATAATCAAAACATGACACTTATTTAAAGCACTAAGAGTGGAAACTTATCAACAAAAACAACAACAGCAACTGTAATTTGACAAATGCCGTGCAGGATTCAAACTGACTGATGCTCAGGGGTAAGAATAAACGTGCTAAACTCTATTAAGAAGCTCACATTGTCTGAACCCCCGAGATCGCCTAGCAACCGCTATCTGTGTTCACAACATCAGCAAGCTGAAAACAGCCGGTGCTGGGAAAAATGGCCTAGCACATGCATAAGCACACATGCAAACACCCGTACACTGACAGACAAAACAGGAAACCCTAGTCATCCATGTGTTTGAATTAAATTTAACAATCCTTAATGAAATCAGATCGCAAACAGATGAAACGCAGTCACCTTAACAAACTTCTTTCCTCTCTGGTCACACAAATATGCACCTCACCCTCTCCATTCAGACATAATGACTGAGTTTGTTGATGTGAAATGCTACACAATAAAACACCTTGACGTTTTCATCACATCTGTTTTGTGTTCAGGTTCTAGAAGTTGACTTTCAAGACTCCTTTAGTGTAAAAGCCATTATGTAACTGTCTGAAAACCATCGCTTAATAATAGTCTGTATTCAATTCAATTCAATTCAATTCATCTTTATTTCTATAGCGCTTTTACAATGTAGATTGCAAAACGCAGTGTGTGTCGAGACCGATGTGTTACCTTTACAAACAAAGCACTTGATGTGGAAGTGTTTGTTCTGCACCCGGAGCACCTCTCCTTTGCAGGGTTTGCCACAGTTTTGACAGGGGACGGGGCCGCTCTGCCGCTGGCCCTTCTGCTGCTCGAGGGGACTGTGGACAGCCTGCTGGTGAAATGCTGTGGAGACACAGTGACAGACAACATTTGTTTTTTAATATTCCCAGATACAGCACACAAACTGACAGGTATAGAATTAGCCACAAACCGTGAACTAACTTAATCACACCTACAGTTATCTTTAGATTAGATACATATCTAAAAAAACGTCTCTGGTGGATATTACTGAAACTGGTATAGCCTACTACAGAAAAATGTTAATAGTAGTCTGCTTGTACAATATTCTAAAATTTGACACTAACTAGTGTTGTTTTATTCTCTATTGTATTTAATATATGTATGAATTTGTTTTTTGCATGTTGCTACAAAAGGCAAATATTGAAGCTGTCTCTATCACACACACGCACACACAGCTGATCTCATTGACCAATTGCAACTTAAAATGCCACTAAAATGCCCTACAAATTATATATATATGGCGACATGGTGGCTCAGTGGTTAGCACTGTCGCCTCACAGCAAGAAGGTCGCTTGTTCGAGCCCCGGCTGGGTCAGTTGGCATTTTTGTGTGGAATTTGCATGTTCTCCCCATGTTGGCGTGGGTTTCCTCCGGGTGCTCCAGTTTATTCCACAGTCCAAAGACATGCACTATAGGTGAATTGAATAAACTAAATTGTCTAAATTGTTTGTTAGTTTACAAATTAAACTAAATTGTATATATATATATATATAAATATATATACAACAGTTCTGTCTGGTTCTTGAATCTGATTGGCTGATAGGCGTTTCATTAATCTGCCAGTAACAGGCACTCGTCCAGCCTCTTAACCCTTCACCCTTGTGTATTACTCCGTCCACATACAGCAACAAGCAGAGGACACTCTACAGTTTGACAAATATTGCTGCTGTTGGGCAACATAATGTACTTTTGAGGCTTTTTTAGTCGAGAATGACAACTATGCAGCTTATTTATAAGGATAGTGCCTATTTTGAAATATTTATAATTTCTGAGGCCATTAGCCTGTCTTTGAGCAAAGACGGTTGACGATGTTCATCCACAAGATGGCGACAGAGACCGCATAATAAGTCCTAACAGAAAACCAGCGTAATTTCAAACTACAGCTGATCAAATCATTATTAAACAGGTAAATGACTTTCTAAGTCGATCTCTTTCTTTTGTATGTTGTAGTGCTGTATTTATACCATAGTAATATTGTGATCTCCCGATTGCAACAGAGAAATACTGGGAAATCTCTGTAGACTGATGGCATTTCATGCCTTATAATTTTAACATGTGAGCAAAATCACCTGTTTTGTCATCACTTCAGATATTACACTAGAGAATCACTCAAATACTAGCTCTAAAGTGACGCTTGTGAATTAGCAACGGTTTCTGCTGTTCTGACGACAGCTGCAGATGTGAAGGAATGGCGGAAGAAAGGGTTTTTATACTCTCTGTGTTTGATTTTCTTTTTTATATACATGTAATTTGTAATTGTAATTTTTTTTTGCATTATTTTGCAATTTAATTGTATTATCTTTCAATTTCTAAATATGTTTGGTGACTAAAATATTATTTTAATAAATATATCTGTTTAATAAATCTGTTTTGTTTAAATGCACCAAAATACATTGCCTATATTCACTGAGAAATGGATAAAAATATTCATTTTCAAAATGGGGTGTACTCAATTATGCTGAGCACTATATATATATATATATATATAGTCGTGGCCAAAAGTTTTGAGAATGACACAAATATTAGTTTTCACAAAGTTTGCTGCTAAACTGCTTTTAGATCTTTGTTTCAGTTGTTTCTGTGATGTACTGAAATATAATTACAAGCACTTCATATGTTTCAAAGGCTTTTATCGACAATTACATAACATTTATGCAAAGAGTCAGTATTTGCAGTGTTCCCTTCTTTTTCAGGACCTCTGCAATTCGACTGGGCATGCTCTCAATCAACTTCTGGGCCAAATCCTGACTGATAGCAACCCATTCTTTCATAATCACTTCTTGGAGTTTGTCAGAATTAGTGGGTTTTTGTTTGTCCACCCGCGTCTTGAGGATTGACCACAAGTTCTCAATGAGATTAAGATCTGGGGAGTTTCCAGGCCATGGACCCAAAATTTCAACGTTTTGGTCCCCGAGCCACTTAGATATCACTTTTGCCTTATGGCACGGTGCTCCATCGTGCTGGAAAATGCATTGTTCTTCACCAAACTGTTGTTGGATTGTTGAAAGAAGTTGCTGTTGGAGGGTGTTCTGGTACCATTCTTTATTCATGGCTGTGTTTTTGGGCAAACTTGTGAGTGAGCCCACTCCCTTGGATGAGAAGCAACCCCACACATGAATGGTCTCAGGATGCTTTACTGTTGGCATGACACAGGACTGAAGGTAGCGCTCACCTTTTCTTCTCCGGACAAGCCTTTTTCCAGGTGCCCCAAACAATCGGAAAGGGGCTTCATCGAAGAATATGACTTTGCCCCAGTCCTCAGCAGTCCATTCGCCATACTTTTTGCAGAAGATCAATCTGTCCCTGATGTTTTTTTTGGAGAGAAGTGGCTTCTTTGCTGCCCTTCTTGACACCAGGCCATCTTCCAAAAGTCTTCGCCTCACTGTGCGTGCAGATGCGCTCACACCTGCCTGCTGCCATTCCTGAGCAAGCTCTGCACTGGTGGCACTCCGATCCTGCAGCTGAATCCTCTTTAGGAGACGATCCTGGCATTTTCTTGGACGCCCTGAAGCCTTCTTAACAAGAATTGAACCTCTTTTCTTAAAGTTCTTGATGATCCTATAAATTGTTGATTTAGGTGCAATCTTAGTAGCCACAATATCCTTGCCTGTGAAGCCATTTTTATGCAATGCAATGATGGCTGCACGTGTTTCTTTGCAGGTCACCATGGTTAACAATGGAAGAACAATGATTTCAAGCATCACCCTCCTTTTAACATGTCAAGTCTGCCATTCTAACCCAATCAGCCTGACATAATGATCTCCAGCCTTGTGCTCGTCAACATTCTCACCTGAGTTAACAAGACGATTACTGAAATGATCTCAGCAGGTCCTTTAATGACAGCAATGAAATGCAGTGGAAAGTTTTTTTCAGGATTAAGTTCATTTTCATGGCAAAGAAGGACTATGCAATTCATCTGATCACTCTTCATAACATTCTGGAGTATATGCAAATTGCTATTATAAAAACTTAAGCAGCAACTTTTCCAATTTCCAATATTTATGTAATTCTCAAAACTTTTGGCCACGACTGTATATATACATACACATTTTAAAAAGAATAATGTGTCATTGAATTACATTTAGATTTGCACATATTGCTTCAGATTAAGAATCTTTGTTTACAATTATTTGAGGCAATGAGCATTATAACCAACCACACATTTCTGTTCAGCTTATGAACACATTAGCCAATCGGAGGTGTTTGGATTTGACACCAGTGGTCAGTGAATAAATTTTTTTTTGAAAAACTTTTTATCTCTGAAAGATACAGTCTTGCATTTCAGACTTTGTCCTCTATAAACTCAAAATTGAGAGTTTAAACGTATGAATTGCAAGATATAAACATGCAATTCTGAGAAATAAAGTAAGATTTGCATGATATAAAGTCAAAATTCTAAGATAAAAGTCACAATAATAATTTTTATTTTTAAAATCAGTGGCAGAAATGAGCTTCCGTATGTATGATTACAAAAAATCTGTTACTGTATCAGCTACAAAAATCCTGATCTGAGAAACCCTACCAACATATTATGTGCCCATATGAAATGAAAGAAAAAGATAAAAAGTTCACAAACATCTTTACTATCTTATTTTATTAATAAAAAATAATATGATATACAACATCACTGAATCAACATAAATACAAAAATTTCTGATACAGAAATTTCTGATCCATTTAGTTTCGTTTAGCCCTAAAACACAATACAATGACACACATACTGTAGTTCAAAATAAATAGAAAACACCTGTAAAAATATCAACATAGAAAAATTATCTTCATATTACACCGGGCCCTAATTTTACAAACTTTTCTTAGAGTGTGTGGTGCTCTATACTGAACTATTGAACTCAGTACATTTTTAAGCTGCTGTTTGCGCCCGTCTGCCAGCCAATATTCACACATACTCCATTACAAAAGGCGTGTAAACTCAAACAAACATTTCATAATACAGTCTAACACAGAGCCAAAGAAAGACCTTCAACCTCTTGTTTTAAAAGGGTGTGTAGAAAAACTGGTTCTGTCGGACATCCCGTTCCATTCTACGGTGGGATTTTCACAACAGGTGAAGTCTGAAGAATAAATAGCTATAGAAATGTGTTTTTACTTGTTCACAGAACCAAAGAACCTGTAATTGTCCCTCATTTGATGATACATTTTTAAAGGTTTCTGGTTTCAGCAAGCACAGATTTGCTGCATGAGCCTTTAACACTAATTAGATAAAAGTACTTTGGGAGGAAACTACAGCAATCATTGAATGAGCGTGTGTGTGTGTGTACGTGTTTTTGTGACATGTCAGGACACAAATCTGTATAATGACATAGGTATGACACAGGTATTACAAAAAGGAGGTGAAATATGACACAGCTGATGTCCTCATTTCTCAAAAAGCTTATAAATCACACAGAATGAGTTTATTTCAGAGTAAAGCTGTACACTGTTTCCTGTGATGGTTGGGTTTAGGGGTAGGGTGGGGTTAGGGCAATAAAAAATACAGTTTGTGCTGTATAAAATCAATGGAAACCAATGTAATGTACCCACTTTTCACAAAAACAAACATGTGTGCATGCGCGCGCATGTGTGTGTGTGTGCGTGTGTGTGTGTGCATGTGCATGTGTGTGTGTGTGTGTTTGACTGCATTTGCCATGTCATGAGGAAAGACAACCCATGTGCCAAGTCATAACAGTAGTCACAGTATGAAGTATGAAACACCCCTGTTAATTGCAACCAATTTTACTTTTGTAACGTGACATTTTAAAGAAAACAAAAATGTAGAGTGGCCCTATCAACCACTGGATTTTTATTTTATTTAGTGTGCTCTAAATGTGACCAAATAAGTCTTTGCTAAAACCATGGCTAGCTATCTGACTGCTAGTGGACATTATCCAATAACCTTCATAGCCTCTTAGTATTGGCAGCAGAATAATTCATTAAAATGAGAAGTATGTATTTACCTTTCGCTAGGGGAAACATCCTTTAACATTTAGATGAAAGTTCATTTAAAGGCACAGTATGTACAATTTTTTCATTTAAAAATCTAAAAACCACTTTTTGCTGACTTATCATGTACTTGTATTATCCCAAATGTTTCGAAGAATGTTCAATTCCAAAAAAATAAGCCATTTTAAATATAGTAACACGGACCGCATCCTGTGTCCCCATACTTATTACATCGTAAACCCTCGATTTCCAGTTAGTTTTTGTAGAAAACAGGGAAACACCAAAGAAACTTTAATATGTTGTGCTCAATTAGACTGCACAAATTAGCATTATAACAGAACCTTAAAATGTATTTAGTATGACAAAACAGCACTGCTTCTTCCTCATATGATAACGACAGGAAGAACCAGAAGTGGTCAACTGTGGCATAATAAAAGCTCCTCTGCTTTTGTGACGCGTCCACTTTAGTGATCTCGTTTCAGCTTTACTCTGCTGAACTACCATAATTTTAAGCTTTTAATACTTTTTTAATACATGATTTTGTTGGATATTTCTGCCATGAATCCACACTGAGTGTCATCAAACTATTTTTTTGTTTGTTGTGAATACAAGCCCTCTAATGGTGAAAATTACATGCAGTGCCTTTAAAATTTGCATCACATTATGCTTGGGTTAATATCAGACCAGTTTTGGCACAATCGATTTTACATCATATGTCATGTTGATTAATAATTGACAATGGGTTTCAGAATTTAATAATCATATCTTGTATGGTTTGTCACAGTGGATGAAGTAAAAAAAAAATCTTACTTTTTTTGGGATTCAATCACATCTTGAGCACAGAAGCTCTTTCATATCAAGTTTTCAAGCATGGCAAAATGAAAGAGAGACAATGTCATTGGTGCTGGATGTTGGAATTATTCAAACGAAAATGGCTATTCCTACCGTTTTGCTTCTGTACACAAAAGTCAGTCATTAGTGCCACTTTCTCAATTACATCATGAAATTTCTCTGAAATATTGTTAATTGGCTTTCACATTTACAATTTATCCACCAATTGGCACACCATTCCATTAACACTTGATGCTAATACATTCTGCAAACGTCCTCTATATCAGCTTGTTTTTATACATCCCCAGAGAGACTCTTGTGCTGCTGTACCTCAAAAATGGCATGCTGGGAATGTTTAAAGACCCCTTTAAAGCTGAAGCTATTTCCTGCTTTCACAAATCAGGTACAGCAGTGGACAAAACACAATAAAAAATGATGGACGACACATTTAGCATGTTGACTGTATATGGTAATGCATTATACCTGAATTATTCATCTGAGGTAATAGTCAAATGACAGAATAATGACAGTATTTTCATAAACAGCTCTACAGGTATTTTTTTGCTAAATGCATGTTTCCAATAAAGAAGCTTGAAAGGAGGGCCGTAAACCCTCATAAAGGAGTCAATGCATTTAACAATTTGCAGGTTCATTCCAACTACTGCAAAAAAAAAAGAAAAAACAGACCCATGGGAAAAGGAAGGACAAACTTTATCTTTCTGGAGCAGCTCACTGTAATTTATTATTATTATTACTTTATTTTTTTTAGACAATTTAAATATTTAAATGTATAAATAAATTTTTTTTTTAATTAATGAATTGAAAAAAAAATCTATTTTATGCAATTAATTAATATGGTTGCCTGGACAATTAACTGTGATAAGTTTCAGTAAGACAAAAAAATTAATGATGAATGAAACCAAATAATAACAAGAAAATTGACAAAAGCACATCACAAAAATGTATGCAACTTACACTGAAATCTTAATATTAAAAAAGTAATTCAAAACACTATAATAAATACTAAGCAGCAGACAAATACATTGCCGAAAAAAAATCCCCTTTTTAACATTTACCAAGAGAGGTAACTTTCATGGTATGACACAGTCAAACACAGTCTCAACAGTTACCTCAATAAACATTCATGTGCTATTTACCTCCCAAAATGTGGAGTATTTAAGACTAAATATCAGAAAGGATATCTTAGTTGTCTTTGTGCATTGATGATGTTTAGGATCTTTGCTTCACCTACAGTATAACTAGTCATAATGTTTTGTCTTATCAGTGTAGCTTTCATCTGTAAAGCATGAAAACCCCACATACAGTTTAATGTGGTGCCAGCAGCAAAACACAAGACTTCCATAAACCAGCAAACCACATCATAATAAAAGTGAAAAAACAGTGAATGAATATTACAGGCCTATAACCGCATCTCCTCTGATAAGAACTGGAAAACTCAAGGTGGATCTAGTTCTCATAAAGTACACTGCAAATACAATCAGAAGTCTCTAAATCCTTTCAACCCAAGCCAAGGATTTGTGGTTAAAGGAATAAATGCATGAAGCTGTAGTTCAGTAGTAAGATTCCTATCACTGATGCACCCACTCAGTTCATACAAGGGCTGTGCGATATTGAAGGAAAATGTGATATGTAGTAACATGCTAAATAATGCGATATTTGATACAATTGATACAATCAACATATGTTTTATATTATTTCAGGGGAAAGAAAGCATCGCTAGAATTTCTGACATTGAACCACAAATCATAAATAAGTATTATATCACCAGCACTTTTCTCCACTGGTACTTTTATCAACCTGAAAACATTAAGAACAATCAAGTAAACAAAAACAGAATGGAGTTTTGCTGTCTTTTCGCTTTCTTAAAGACATAGTTCATCCAAAAATGAAAATTCTGCCATCATTTACTCATCCTCCACTTGTTTCTTTATGCAGATTTTTTAAAGCCATTGCGATATGCACATTTTGCAATATTTTGATAATTTCACTATATTGCATAGTTCATACACAAATCTGAATTCTTTACATCTAATCCCCAAGATACAATATTATCATGATACTTGTGTCACAAAACAACATTATTGCAATTTTAAACATGTTGCAATATTCTGCTAAATGTTTATTAGCTTTCTCTAACTTCAAAATATGTCCTCAAAGGACAACTTTGGCAGCATCACTTTGTTTATCTCACTACAGTTTTCTTGCTGCACTGCAAATAAATAAAATTGTCAAGCAGATATTCTGTCTTATATAGGGCTGATTCGATTAAGGGAAAAATAATAAACATAATTATCATTCATTCATTCATTTTCCTTCAGCTTAGTCTTGCATTTATTCACAACAGTGGTCACAACAGCGGAATGAACCGCCAAATATTCCACCATATGTTTTACGCAGCAGATGCCCTTCCAGCCACAACCCATTACTGGGAAACATCCATACACTCATTAACACACACTCATTCACTACGGCCAATTTAGTTCATCCAATTCACCTATAGCGTATGTCTTTGGAATGTGAGGGAAACCGGAGCACCCAGAGGAAACCCACGCCAACACGGGGAGAACATGCAAACTCCACACAGAAATGCCACCTGGGCCAGCCCGGACTCGAACTAGCGACCTTCTTGCTGTGAGGCGACTGTGCTAACCACTGAGCCACCATGCCGCCAATAATCATAATTATTTTGTTCAATATTTTCATTATTGTAATCATGATTATTTAAAAGCATTTTTGAGTGGGACATAAATCAAACAATGCAATAGAAAATATACAATAGAATAAAATATACCAATGAAACAAAGTGCTACAAAAGTCCTTCAGTCACGACCAGTGAGTGATTTTGTCCATGTCATGTAATTATGATAAACACAGTTGGCAGCAGGAATATAGCCGCTGTCACTTTAAACAAAGTTCTTTTTCATTTCTCATTTGAAAAAGAATGCGCTAAAGGAAAAAGAAGTTGTAAAAGGCTGAGTGACTCCCCTGTGCTGCAGTAGGGAGGGTTCTAAATGTGTCTCGCTGCTGGTGTGTGCACTCTCACAGAAAAGACATGGTGTGATGAGGTGGGCTTCTCGACCGGTGTGTAACCCCCTCCAAGTCTTTAAAATCTTGATTGCTTAAATGCAATGGACTAATGGTAACTCAAAGTAATCAAAACGACTCGTTTAGGAGTCAAAGTAAACAGTGTTAAGAAGTTAAAACGAACTCCCCAAAAGATCGCTTTGATGGGCTGTATAGAACTGGCAAAACAAACAGACTTTGTTTCAACCACTTTTGTTCGAAATAGCATCATTTCAGTTTGTTCTTTGATTTCATATACCGAAATGTATACCGGGGCCTTAAAAGCTACACAATCGATTTACTATTAACGCTTTATGCTTTACATCCTGCAAAAGTAATGTTACATAATTTTACCATATTCCACATGAAATTAGGCTTGGTAGAAAAAACGAATGCAGACTGCTGGAAAGGGGGCGTAATATATCACATTAATTGTTTTATCTCAATTAACTTTCTTTCCATAATCGTTGCGAGGCCAAAATCAAAATCCAATTTTTGATTAATTGCACAGCCTTAATCTTATATGTTGTACATTATGCACCCATCCACAATGCAGCCATCTTTATTTTACTAACTTACTGCAAGCTGAAGGTGACCAAGCTCACCAGAAAAAAAAACAACTCAACAAAACCATCTACTGTAGTGGACTGTAAAGAAACAGATTTTATTATTCAATCAAATAGCATGATAAAATATTGGAAAAAAAAATTTCGATAAGGGCATGCATGTATCATTGTAATATTGCTGCAGATCAAACTGCTGTACTATGGTGTATCGATATTTTCCCCCACCCCTATTTACATCCACATCATATGTCATCAAATCCACTGTAAGCACAATGAACTAAAGGTCAGCGTAAGGGAGGAGTTTGTTCCACATGTCCCTATACACACACACACGCACCATACTTTTCACAGACTCTGTTGGTAGGGTCATCCATCTTTAAGCAGGTTCTCCATAAATAGAGCATCTACTGAACCCTTGGGGATTCCATCATGCCCTGCTACATTCTGCTGGCGGTCCATGCACATGGCTGACATGTCTATGTGTTTGCAAGGCTCATATTTTCACCGCACGATCCCTCTGCCACTCACCTAGCCAAAATTTACTCTTGATTTGTCTTATTTGGCAAATGCAATTGTGGGATTTGAGGTAAGATTGTATAATCAAAAGCGTTTGAACACTTGAATGGATCGAATGCTCATTTTACTCTTGCACTGCAGCATAACTCAATATTGCAGTAAACGTCTATGGTTATGAGTTATATAAGAGCCCCATTCCTTGCATATCACACTGTATGTCAAAGCTGTTTGAAGTCAGGAGAGGAGGTTCACATTTTCATATTCTGCATTTGCTTGCATTTAGCACTGAAGTGTATAGGTTCATGAATACATGTTAAATCACTTCTGGCATTTGACCTCTTTGTGACCTAATGGTCACAGATACCTTCTCATGACTGTCACTCAAAAGGTTGTGCAAGGTATTGAAGCCCCTTTCCATCAGAATATTTTTATATAAAAAAGGGCAATTGAAAATAATTTTGCCCACAAATCAGAGAGGGAAAAAAGTATTTCCTTCACAATTTTGAGTTTACACCAAACAAGTCATAACTCTGAGTTTATATCTTCCAGGGGTTTTTCTGTCTCAGTATACTGACTTTGTGTTATCTTGTAATTGAGATTTTAAAACAACACTGTAAGATATAAACTTTAGGCTCTGACAAGAACTCTCATAATAACAAGATCTTGTCTTACAATTTGGACTTCTCTTATTATAGATATAAAAATCTACATTATGAAATATAGTCTCTCAACTACAAAAAAGACAGATTTGTCATTTTGGTGTTTGTCACAATTGGTATTTTAAAGTAAAAAAAAAAAAACACTTCACAAAAGAATAGTTTTAATTGTTTCACTACACTTGAATTTAAGTATTTCAACATTCTAAGGTACAGTGTGAAAAGTATTTGTTTTTTGATTTCATAAATATTGCACATTAGATGACAGCAAATGGATTCTAAATGTAAAATGAAGGTACAGATACTGTAAAACATCAATGTCCAGCTGTATAAACTCCTTTTTGATTCTTTTTCAATACAAACTTCCAACATTTTTAATTGAATTAGCCAAAAAAAAACATATGTCACACTTTACAATAAGGGTTCATTAGTTACTGTTAGCTGTATTTACTAATTAACAATGAACAATAATGAACTACGTATATACTAATAATAAACAATAGAGCATTGATTATTAATCACAATTCAACATTTACTAACGCCTTAAATTAATTAAATTAAAATTTAATTAAAATCTAAATTCATGTTTGTTAACATTAGTTAATGCACTGTGAGTTAACATGGCCTAACACTGAACTCTATTTTCATTAACTAACGATAACTAACATGAACAAAGACTGTAATAAATGTATTATGTATTGCTTGTTCATGTTATTAAATGCATTAACTAACATTAGCTAATACAAGTTTATTGTAAAGTGTTACCCAATTAGCGGTGCACTGGAGAGGAAAACCCTACAAAAAGTAAAGGTGTTAGTGTCAAAGCCACACAAACATTCCAAGAGACGTTTAAATCTACAAGAAACTCAAAGCATTATTTCATCCACAGGGCTTGCAGCTGTGTGAGAGGATGATCCTCGGACATGGCAGGATGATTAAAGGATGTTAAAGCAAATTGGATGCCCATTTTGTGCAAAAAGAGTTAACTCCATTTTAGCAGCTTTCTGCCTGCATGGGAGGACAACACCAGGAACCACAGTAATGGGTCTAAAGCACTTAATCTAAGTCTTACTCTTTGTGGTAGAGAAAAAGCAAGATAAAAATCCAAGACTCAATGCACAGATCGCATTTGACCACTTACTCATTGATCTCTCATGTTTGCACCCAAGGACAAACAAAAGCTCCTCTGATGCACCAGACCGATCTTGTGAGGAAACATAACTATTTTACGTATTGTCCAAAAATTTGGTACGAATTCATACAATTTCATTCATACCAAAATGCACGATTTTTAAAAGGAGGCATACCCCCAAACCTCACCCTTAAACCATCAGTCATTGGAGGATGAGCATTTCATAATAAAATGTAGAACTGAGATCATGCAAAATTATATAAATATCAAAAAGTTCCAAATTGTTGTAATATTGCATTGGAGGCACTATTAGATTTTGCAGAGCAGATATCGAACTACAGAAATACGTGCATTTCCGAAGACCATCATTAGTCAACTAAGGTTGCAAGAGCATTATTACAGACGTTTTACATTATAACTAACAGTGACAAAGCAACTACGGTTTTGGGAAATGTACCCCTGATCAGCAAGATACTACACTGTAAAAAAAAGCTAGGTTCCACACAATTGATTTGTGTGGGAAAACATGAAGAAATTAAATTAACTTATTAATCTTTACAAATTAATGTGGATTGTGCATAAAACAATGAAGTTGTCACAAAAAACTTAAGAATTGTGTTGATTCAACTTATTTTAAATAATCAGTTTGAACAAACAGCAAACGTCCTTTTTTAAGTGTATGTTACATTTAATTTGTCCATCTTTCCTATCAGATTCTTGTTTGTTGCATTAAAGGAAAGGAAGAGTTTGTTTACCATCACCACGGTCAGCACTAGGGGTATTTCTGCAGCTTTTGAGACCCTTCCAACAGTTATATCATGTCAGTCAGTTGCTTTGTGATCTCAAAGTGTCAGGTGCCAGAACTCTCTTTCTCTCCCTGTGATGGCCCCACACACACATCTAGATGCACCCACAGCAATTCTGCCACAAATTTAAGTTGACTGATACACTGACTTGACTGTAAACCTGACAATAACTGGCCATATCGGGGCCTGTTTACATCTTGAGACCTGGTTTTATTGATCGTATCACAAATGGACGACTGAGCTTGCCCAATTTTGCCAACTTCCAGATGTAGTCTAAACATATTTGCTTTGATTAGTTTTATTACTAAGATGCTTATATGTTCAAATGCATTTTAAGCAGGCACAAAAGACCACCTGCTCTGTGGCTACTGATTTCATTCTTAAACATTACAGGACTTATAGCCAAATAGGACTAAAACTTTGTCTTTGAAATCTTAAGTTTGGTTTGAATGCAAAACAATTTAAAAAGCATGTAAAAAACACTCACTTTCCAGTCCTGGTTTGATTGAGCTTGCCCAATTTTCCAGGATGATTGAGCTTGTCCAATTGTGCCAACTTTCAGATGTAGTCTAAACACAGTTGCTTTATCTGTATTTATATTGCTCATATCTTCAAATGCATTTCAACAGCCACAAAAGACCACCTGCTCTGTGGCTACTGATCTCTTTCAACATCACAGGATTAAAAGACAAATAGCATTAAAACTTTGCCATTTAAAATCCTGAATTTGGTTTGAATGCAAAACAATATAAAAAGCATGTCAATAAATTCATATAAAAAGATTTCAGTGCTGATTCTAACTGGTTTTCAGAGCAGAAATCCATATAAATTCAAATTATTGGCTTAAACCAGTGAACATTTCTGTTTTCTCACTAAAATGCACTTACAAAGTCAACCTTGTCGTTGTTTTGTTTTTTAAAAGTTTACTTAATTGAAACATATATAATTACATTTACTGGCAATCAATCAGCTTTTGGCCATCAGGTTTCTGTAAATACATCACCCACCACTCAACATCTATTTAATTGCAATGTTTAATTGCTTATTTTTAAAAAGTTAATAGCCTTAAAGAAGCAATAACAAAAAATACATTCATTCATTCATTCATTCATTTTCTTTTCGGCTAATACCCTTTATTAATCAGGGGTCCCAACAGCAGAATGGACCGCCAACTTATCCAGCATATGTTTTACGCAGCGGATGCCCTTCCTGCTGCAACCCAGCACTGGGAAACAAACACCCATACACTCTTGCATTCACACACATACACTATGGCCAATTTTAGCTTATTCAATTCACGTATAGCGCATGTCTTTGGACTGTGGGGGAAACCGGAGCACCCAGAGGAAACCCACGCCAACCCGGGGAGAACATGCAAACTCCACACAGAAATGCTAACGGACCCAGCTCGAACCAGTGACCTTCTTGCTGTGAGGCAACAGTGCTACCCACTGAGTCACCGTGTCGCCCAACAAAAAATACAAAATAAAAAAAAATACAAATCTTACTAATTTATGGAATATTGCAATATTGATAATCAAGTATAAACAAATGAATGACACGAGTTCCTGAATGACAATTTCAAGCCCAACCCAACATTTTAATGTATACTGATTGGTTTAAAAGCATTTAACTGCTTTTAAATGCTTTTAGATAAAAGTGCAGGGTCTAAACATGACAATCAAAAAAACCCCTGGCTTTTAAGGCTGACAGCTAATAATCATGGACACCTCTAATAATAATCAAGTGCTCTTTAATTACAGCTCAAAAAATCCTTATATGCCACATGCCAGTATTTCATCTACCCCTCCCCTTTATGTTCTCACTTTCTCCTTCACGTACACACACTTAAATAGCTATCATATTGCTGTCCTTAAGGGGACGTCCTATAAAAACAATGACTTTAATACAGTACAAACATTAAATATGTTCTCCTTTCCCCAACACTACCTTTACCTCAAAATCTTTCTGCATTTTTACATTTTCAAAATACTTCAATCTATATGAATTATATACAGCATAAGCTGTTTCCTCACAAAGAACAGAAATGTCCATACAAGGTCAATACTATACACAAAGAATATACTTGTGGGTACATTTAGTCTCCATAAATGCATATATATCAGGGAATACCAGGTGCACACACACACACATAAGCAAAAACATCACTAGACTGCTGTCCAAGGAGACCAGATTGCATCTGAGCTCCTGGAGTGCAACACTGTGTCCTTCTGCCAAAATCATGTTGTTGTTGTTGTTGTTTTAAAACACAATAATCATTCTGTTTAGCAGAGCCACAATCTAATAAAATTCTAGTACATATTTGCTAAATGCGTCCAAAGATGAAATATAAACTGTTGCGCGACCGAATATTGCAAAAATATCATTATATAAAGCTCAAATTCTGTCGTAATGATGAAAATAAACGTCGCGTTGAATGCGCTATTGGTTGAAAATGAAGCCATCATGTAACATCAATGACAAAGGTTCCAACTGACAAAGCGCTATTAACAGTCATATGAAATTAAAAAGCACACACTATATCCAGAAAATCAAAACGCGACATCACCTTTTTCTTCAGGCATCGTCTCACGTAACCACGTATATTCTTGTAAATAGGAGAATGAAGGCGCTGTTTGAATAAATATCCGTCAGTTTTTCAGTGGTGACCGGCAGTCTGGTGCATGTTAAAACTGAGCTCCTCGATCGCGAGAGCCGGGCGGAGAGAAATGCGCTTCCCAGCGCGCGCGACACGGCGATACTACAGGAATGAGCGCAGGTCATATGACTCCCGCCTCACACTCCAGCCATTGCTGCAATCCATTATAAATAGAAGCTGCTCGATCAAAAACATGACACCTCTTCCCAAATATCCGAGGGCGTTCACCGTGTTTTGTGTGAGGTGCACAGCAGAAAAATAGTTAATGCAACAACCTGATATATGAACACACGAGGCTATGCTTAGATTTAAAGGTCTATAATAGTATGGTAATATAATGGTAATATAAACTTTACTTTTTATATTTAAATACCAAAAAAGTATATGTGTGTATGAGTATGAGTGTGTATGGATGTTTCCCAGTGGATGGGTTGCGGCTGGAAGGGCATCCGCTGCGTAAAACATATGCTGGATAAGTTGGTGGTTCATTCCGCTGTGGCGACCCCAGATTAATAAAGGGACTAAGCCGAAAAGAAAATGAATGAATTAATTACCATAGCTACACATTTTATGCCATTTTTTCACATTAAAATTACAAAGATTACAATTAAATGGACAGTTCACTCGCCCTAAAAGTGGTTAAAAACCTTTATGAATTTCACAAAAGAAGATATTTTGAAGAAGGTTAGAAAGTGGTAACCATTGACACACATAATAGGGGGGGACATGGTAGTGGTTACCAGGTTCAAAGATTTCTCAAAAGCACTTAATTTATTTTCAACAGGAAAAAAAGAAACTCAAGCAGGTAAACTATGAGTTATTACTACAAGCTAAATGGCTGGACAAAAATATATTGTTAGAAAATAATTATTTGCATTGTAGGATGCATCCAGCTAGCCCATAATGCCACAGTAAGAACCCTGTATTTTGCTACTCTCATCACTACATGTCTTCACACACAACCTTGTGACTTACATCGACATGGTTTCCTTATCATTTTGAATCTTTTCTTTGGAAAAGGACTTGTGTTGTGATGGATTGGAACAAGCTTTGAGATTTTATCATGAGTCCTCCAACAGCAAGACCACACTTGAATGTTGCTCTAATAAAAGTTCTGAAATATGAACAGACTCATGGCAAGCATTTACAAACCGCAAAACTTTTCGCACACACAGTCTGTTTAATTAACACATTTATGAGGTTGGTGGGGCTCAAATCTTTTCCAGTTCAGAAAACCCCAGACTCTCAGACCAGCTCCATCTCCACACACACACACACTTCACTCTTTGATGTCTGATCACAGACTCTGAGTCTGCTATCTCTCACTCTCACACACACGTCCTCCATAAGTCCTCAATTATCATCAGGCTTGTGAACGGGCAGCCTGCACCTGTCAGGAGGCTTTGCAGTAAAAGCAGAAGTGTTGGGTGGTAACAAATTACTTGCAGCATATTGCAGTAATAGCTGGTCCTAGATAGGGGCCCTAAGCAAAAAATTATGACGGTGGTCCTGGTCTGTAATAAAATAATAATAAAACCCCTAAAATGCCTGCAAACCTCCACAAAAAGAGGCAGTTTCACAGTCAACAAAAAAACAAACTGGATAAATACAAGAGAAAAAAAAGGTTTAAATTAAACAATTAAAACAATTTAGCCTATTAAAAATAATAGCCTAGTATACAGAAATTTAATCAAGTATTCAAATCTCAAATCTTTTAGATTATGCATTTTATAAATGGATCATTTATAAGGACTATTAATAACTGTAATTCATTCATTTACATTTACATTTAGTCATTTAGCTGACGCTTTTATCCAAAGCGACATACAATTGAGGTTCACAAAAGAAGCAATCAGTACAAGAGGAAACAAAGCATACATAAGTGAAATCGGACTAGTCTTGAGTAGGTAAAACACAACATACAAGCTAAGTGCAGTCAAGGTTTTTTTTAAAAATTTTATTTTATTTTTTTTTTATTAGTGGGACAGGTGTAGACGGAAGAGATGAGTTTTAAGGCGATTTTTAAAGATGGACACAGAGTCTGCCAAACGTCTTGTAAGAGGCAGATCGTTCCACCATCGTGGGACCGATTCAGAGAAAGTGCGAGAGAGTGATTTCTTACCTTTTTGGGACGGCACCATGAGACGACGCTCGTTAGCAGAGCGCAGTGATCTGGAGGGTAAATATGTCTGTATTAGTGAGTGAAGGTAGGCGGGTGCTAAACCTGTGGTGGTCTTGTAGGATATGAGCAGAGCTTTGAATTCGATGCGGGCGGCTATAGGGAGCCAATGTAACCTGACAAAGAGGGGTGTTACATGCGCTCTTTTCGGTTCCTTGAAAACCACTCTTACCGCTGCATTCTGTATCATCTGTAGAGGTTTGATAGTGCAGGCCGGGAGTCCAGCGAGTAAAGCATTGCAGTAATCCAGCCTGGACAGGACCAGAGCTTGTACCAGGATTTGTGGAGCATGCTCTGAGAGAAAAGGTCTGATCTTCCTAATGTTGTAGAGAAGGAATCTGCAGGACCTGGCAGTGTTGGCAATATGATCTGTGAAGGTTAGCTGGTCATCGATTATTACTCCCAATTTTTTGCTGTTCTGGAGGGGGCAATGGTCGATGATCCCAGTTGAACAGAGAGGTTGTGACGGATCTTAGGGTTGGCGGAGATGACGAGAAGTTCAGTTTTCGTAAGGTTCAGCTGTAGGTGATGGTTCCTCATCCAGAGCGAGATGTCACTCAGGCATGCCGAGACGCGTGCTGAAACCGATTGATCATCAGGATGGAACGCAAGGTGAAGCTGCGTGTCGTCCGCATAGCAGTGATAGGAAAAGCCATGCTTTCGAATGACGGATCCCAATGATGTCATGTAGATCGAGAAGAGCAGCGGTCCGAGCACTGAGCCCTGAGGGACGCCGGTCTTGAGATGTTGCGATTCCGAGACTTCCCCTTTCCACGATACCCTGAAGGACCTACCTGAGAGGTAAGACTGGAACCACTGGAAAGCTGTATCAGAGATTCCCAAGGTCTTGAGGGTCATTCATTCTTACATTTTCTTTTCGGCTTAGTCCCTTTATTAATCAGGGGTCACCACAGCGGAATGAACCGCCAACTTATCCAGCATATGTTTTACGCAGCGGAAGAGTTGGTTGAATCCATTAACTCATAGTATATCTGTCGTGTCTGATGGAGGGGTGGTGGAGGGCGTTGGTTATATTGAAGAAAGCTAAAGCTGATTTTCCAGCATTGCATAATATTGTGTCTGCTTCAACCATGGTACAACAGCAAAATTCCTTGATTATTACGCTGAAATGAGAGTACAGTTCCTAGACATATCGGTCTATAAAATAGCAACTTTTCATTTATTGTCGGCCTTAGTACGCGGTACAGAAGAGTTGAGCTTTATTAAATAGGAAAATTATTGAAACTCTTTGGTACTTTTTGAGCAAAATGCTAATGGTCTAATCTGATTCGAAGGTCTATGCTAAGCTAAAAGTGCTCTCGTTAGACTTGGAGATCAGGTGAATGAATTCAAAAATGGTAAAACTCACATTTAACTTTTTAGTTACAAGTCCCTTAAAGAGTTTAACTGTAAAATGAGCCTATTTTCAAAAAAGTGGGGTGTTCCTTTAACAATTTGAATTGAATATACAATGATTTTTAGCAAAGTAACTATTATTGTTCTGTGAGGAGCATTGACTGATTTTTGGTTCTCTTGGGATTCG
The DNA here is from genome assembly GCA_903798115.1 of Danio jaintianensis. NCBI lineage: Eukaryota > Metazoa > Chordata > Actinopteri > Cypriniformes > Danionidae > Danio > Danio jaintianensis. The sequence goes on along the minus strand of CAIGQV010017602.1, from coordinate 4,474,410 downwards.
CTCATTTGTTGTTTGATTAACGTTAAATGACTTTCATTTTAAACACTCAATGCACAGATCTATGACAAGAATTTAATCGTTTTACTAACTGTTCATGCTCATTTCAGACAATGTTCAGCATGTTTAAGTTAAAGCATGCGCAGACAGACATTTTCACCTGTTTATTAGTCAGTTTAAGTGCACACTCCATTCTGAAAGTATTTGTAATTCACTCATGCATGTACAGAAGTAATTTAGAGAACAGCACTTCTTTATCACAAATCAGACAGTCATGTAACACTCCTTTTTTCCAGAATGAGAAGAGATTCCACGCATGCGATACTTTGAGATTTGTGAGTTGTGAGAGTAGAGTTTTTTAAACATGAATGAATTAATTAAAAAATCATTTTAGGAAAAAAAAAAACTTAAATGGAGGGATAAATGGAAAGTATAACAAATATAACTTTGTGTTTTCATTAGCCTCGATAGCAAGAAATTTGAATCCAAACGTCTTTCTAGAAATAAATAACAACATTTGATAGCATGCACCATTAAATATAATCTCTACAATTCACATCAATGTGTTACTTAATGTGAATTTTTAGTCATTTTTAGTCAAAATGATCATTTTGGGACAGTTGTGTATGGGAGCAGAACACTGACATTTACTGGAATATGAATATTGAATGTGCAGTAAATGATATTTAGTGAGTAATAACAGCAACTGTGAAAGTGAAGGCATACCGAGACAGATTATAAAAAGTAATGTAACAAGTGTTGTCACAAGTAAAGTAGTAATAATGAAAGTAGTAATAATTACATTTTCGATACTCTTTTGATACTCTTTCGATAATATACTTTAACAAAGCTGAAGATCCGTGCTAAAAGAAAAGCCAAACAAGTAATTAATTACGGGGTAAATTTTTTTACTGTGTCTAATTTGCTGCCGTAAGCATTTGGCTTCAGTTTCTTTAAACACCATTAAAAATGGGTGTTTAGACGCTGCTGAAAATCTGTGCTTGCGATCCGTGGAAAAAAAAATAATCAAAGAGGCATTGTTCTAAAGTGAGGGATGGGGAAAAGAAGAGAAAAAAGCAGCGTTGGAGAGAGCGAGCCAAATTCAGTCTTTAAAGAAAACACATTACATAATTCCCTTTGTATGATTTGCACAGACAGAGAACATGTGCCTGACTAATCTAACTGCTCGTTCTCTCCCTCCATCAAGATGATTAATTTGTTAAGTTTTCTTTAGTGTATGTACTGACATGTTTCAGAATTTTGCTTGTTAGTATTATGAAATAGTTTCAGGCTATTCATCATCTGGACATAAGGATCAATAGAAACAGTAGAGAAAAATCAGTGGTGGATGAGCTGGCCACCCCTAAAACCACTTAAACGTGTGTGAGCGATGAGTGTAGAGTAATGCACATACTTAAAGGCAAAATTATTAGCCTTCCTGTGAAACTGTAATTCTTTTTTCAAATATTTCCCAATGCTGTTTAATGGAGAGAACTTATTTGCACATTTTTTTAACATAATAGTTTTAATAATGAATTTCTAAGAACTAATTTATTTTGTATTTGCCATGATGGCAGCACATAATATTTACTAGTTATTTTGCAAGATATTATTATTCAGGTTAAAGTGCAATTTAAAGACTTAACTGCATTAATTTGGTTAACTGATCAAGTTAGTTTAATTAGGCAAGTCATTGAACAACAGTGGATTGCTCTGTAGCCAATCGAAATAATTAAAGGAGCTAATAATTTTGACATTAAAAAAATGTTTTTAAGCCACTTTTATTTCAGCCAAACTAAAATAAATATATGAAATTAAAATATCTAACATAAATTATAGGAAATATGAAATGCAGTCCTTGCTCTGTTAAACATCACTTTAAAATATTTTTGTAAAGAATTATAATTTCACAGGAGGGCTAATAATTTTTCCTTTAACTATAAGTGATCTTTCTCGATATAGTTTATTTTAAAAAATGAATACATTTATAATGTAATAGCTTCATGAAAGTTTTTCAAGTTGCTCCTCAAATAAGTCTTACAGTCCAGACTCAATTACATTTATAAATTAGCTGGTTTAACTTAAATAATTTGGATAACTACTCAAATAAAATTAAATATTCTAATTCATATCTATATTTCAATACCATACATTATTATAGTATAAACTGTTAGCATGCAGTTTACCAAATTGGATTAATATTAATTAATAAATTATTTATTTCGCGTAACAGAACTTCAGCATAAATTACTTTATTCAGATAGATTGTTTAAACTTTACTCTTTACTTTAAATGTCCCGTAAAGTGCTTTGAAATGTGCATTTTTATTCTAAATCTGACAATCACAGAGTAGCTCCTCCCCTTAAAAAAAACAGCCAATAGCCTTTGGTATTTCTCACAGCTCTGCCAGTGAGAGTGTTTGAGCTCAAGCGCATCAAATGAAAAGCAAATGAGAAGCAGGGGGCAGGGCATGTCAGATACTAGAGAGCATTTGATTGGTCCCGATTTGATGAGAAACTGAAAAATGTCTATATTAAATAACAAAAAAATTGTTAAGTCCATTTAGTCTGAAGTGACAAACTGCAATCTTTGGGTGTTTATATCAAGTTCATATCTAATAAACACAAATTTTGTCACTGTTTTGGAGCACATAGCTTATAGACATCCTTAAAACGAACATATCTAAAAAAAAAACTTTACTTTAATTTCACGGGACCTTTAAACATTCAGACATTAGAATCTAGCATTACATTTCAGTGTTGTCTATTCTCTATATCTACAATAGGCCTATTTCACAAAATGGCGATCGAGACCGGAAGTAGGGAAAACTTTGTTCCGGTAGAAGCAAAGTGCAATGGCGGAGACTAAGAGTAACCAATCTTGCAGCGTACCTTTTTGTACTAATTCGAAAAAGAAACAGCCGTATTTGTCGTTTCATAGCTTCCCCAGCGATGAAACCATTAAGAGGCGTTGGATTTGGGCTATTCGGAGAGATGAGGTGGTGGAATTTACTGTGAGGAAGGGCAGCACTTTTGTGTGTGCTATGCACTTCACGGAGGATGAAGTTCGCGTCCATCCACAGTCCGGCCGTAAATTTCTTACACCACA